>BSBK01005519.1:502500-1102500 GCA_027943335.1 Chamaecyparis obtusa | reverse complement strand
AGGGAGGAGGATGGAGAGGGGAGAGGGGTTGAGATCAGGTGGCCAGAAATAGTCACAGGGACAGCGGTCAGCGACACCTGAGGAGGAGGCAAGACCAGCTCGCCGGTAGGCGGAGGTACAGCAGGAGCAGCCTACGGGGGGAGAGGATCTGAGAGCCTAGATATAGGCTCAGGAGGTAGAGATATAGTAGCTCTGAACCACTATAGCCATGAGAGATCAGCAGCTACTGGATCTGAGGGCAGAGCGGGATCAGGAAATATCTAATCTTAGGGCAGAGATAGCACACCGTGAGGTGATGGCACAGGCTGAGGCACTGGAGCTCCGACGAGAGTCAGTGAGAGCAGCCTATTATCACAGGTTATATCTACAGGCCATCCCAGAGGGTGAGAGAGCACCATCATACTCTCAGCAGGCAGGGGTATCAGATGTGGTACTCGATAGGAGAGCTATGCCTCCTCCACCACCACGAGCTCCTCACGAGGGTGGTAGTGAGTCTTAGGTTTAGATGTTTTGGACATATTTTGAGACTTTTGATCCAAATTTTGGGATCTCATATTGTATTGTATATCATGACATTGTATATAGATTTATGAGATTACTGGATGTTTGATGTATCATGTGTATTTGTCTCACTTGTGATGGATGTATCAGTTTATATATATTATCTTGTCATTTTGCTCAAAAATGCTTATGTATGTGCTTATGTATGTTCTCTCTCATAGATGTATGTTTAATTCTCATGTGTATGATATAGACTCATGTTTCTTAAAAATGACAGTTTTGATATGGATATATCGATATGATTAACCCCTTGTGATGAACAGGAACAGGTTCGAGATGAAAAAGACAAGGAGTGAAAGACATGATCGAGAAGAAGAAAAGGTGAGCGCAGTCGACTGATAGGTCCACATAAGATGAAAAGAAGAGCTCTCTCCATATGCAAGATGCAAAACTAATCTAACATGACCCTAAAAATGCAAGCTACTATGAAAGTGGTTGACTTGCAAGGTCATAACGCCTATAGACATCTAATTATCATCATCGAGCATTATTGGTAGCGTCGTGAGATCATACAATGCACACTAGCATAACTATGTGGATATGAGTATGATCTTTATCAGATAGAGATGTGGGAATCTCACCTAGGCATCAAAGACATATAGGTCAAGATGACTAATGCAGTGAGATCACCTAAATTTGTTATAGTGAGATTATGCTTGTATCAAGACACATGAAAGTCAGGATAGCTAAAAGCATGCACTCGCAAAACAGTCAAGGATAATACCTTGTCAATCCATAGTGTCAAGTAGGACCAGCATAAATGCTCATGACAGTTAGGATCAACAAAATATACCCACAAGAAGATAAAGAAAGAAAACATGTTCTCATTCCCTCAGTCTTCTAGCTATGCATCATCGAAAACTTCTCAGGGAGAGATCACTCATCAAAGAAATCCTCATACACAGCACACAAAGAAAAATAAAGTCATCATATCGTCATCGAGTTGATTGTTTAAGTGCGTGTGTGTTGGTCATAGAGTCAAATTCTAAATATCATATCTGCTAATGAGAAATATCTCATCATACTTAGACTATTGGGTAAGACACCTGATAAGTGTTAAGAAACACTCGACGCAAGGGTAGTGTTGAAAAACACTGTTTGGGGTGGTGTTGAAAAACACCTGTTGTGAAATGCCCCAAGAGACAAATGCACCTAAAGGACCAATGCTAACAGTTATGCCCCCTAGACAAAGAAAAAGACCAATTCCAGACCAAGTCAAATAAGGTCAAGGCATGATAGAAAGTGGCTAAGTGTCGAGAGCGCATGCTAACAAATAGGGGTGCAAAGGCCTCAAGTAGCGCCTGTTTCCAGGTTTTCACCACTTGGAATCTTTTTTTCATTTTTTTATTTTTTTGGATTTTTGAATTTTGATTTTTTTATATTTTTTCAGGACTTTTTATGCTTTTAAAGATTTTTTCAGCATCATATATCAATTTTTTTGGTATTTTTTTCAGGATCAATAAGTATGTACAAAGGATGCCCCCAGACAGAATGGGCATCAAGGATAGAACTTCTTGAGGTGTACAATGTTGATGGGATCAGGGAGCTATTCTCCATCAGGGTCTGACAGTAAATACGCACTAGTACCAAAAGCAGCTGTGATAACATATGGTCCAAGCCAGTTAGGTTCAAACTTGCCCTTTTGCTCTCTGTGTTGTTGGTTCTTAGGGTTCTCTCGCAAAACAAGATCACCTATTTGAAATTCTCTAGGGCGAACCTTCTTGTTGAATGCCTTGGACATACGCTTTTGATACACTCTCATATGATCAAAGGAAGCCTTACGCTTCTCAACTAGAAGTTCTAACTCCTGTAACCTCATGGCACGGTAATCCTCATCTGTAATCAAACCTTTGAGTGAGACTCTAAGTGATGGTATCTCGACTTCTAAAGGCAATACTGCTTCAACACCATAGGTGAGAGAAAAAGGAGTGGCTCCTGTAGGTGTGCGAATGCTTGTTCTATAAGCCCGTAGTGCTGGATTGATTTGTAAGTGCCAATCCCTACCATTCTTGTGCACTGTTCTATGAAGAATCTTAAGAATGGTTTTGTTAGAGGCTTCTGCCTATCTGTTTCCCTATGGAAAATAGATGGAGGACCAATGTTGCTTGATTTTAAACTTTTTGCATAGGTGCTTTAGGTCCTTATTCTTAAATTGACCTCCATTGTCAATAATGATCTCAGAAGGTACTCCAAATCGGCAAATGATATGATTCAAGATGAACAAAGAAATGGTCCTTCTTGAAGCAACAAAAAGTGGCACAGCTTCCACCCATTTTGTGAAGTAGTCAATGGTAGTAATAATGAACTTGTGTCCACCTGATGAGTTGGGATGAATCTTCCCGACCAGATCAAAGGCCCAGCGCTGAAATGGCTAATGAGAAATAGAAGGGATCAGCTCCCTACCTGGAGCATGAATCAGGTTGCCATGTTTTTGATATTTTTCACATGACTTAGGAAAGGTGACTGCATCTATCTACATTGTGGGCCAATAATATCCCACCCTAAGCAACCTTCGAGCCATGGCAAGACCATTAAAATGTCCACCACAAATGCCTTCGTGGATGTCAGCTAACGCTTGGTTGGATTCCTCCTTTTCCAAGCACCTAAGGAGCGTCCCATCTAAACCCCTCCTATATAAATCACCAGAGATGAGGGTGTGGCGAGAGGCATTATGGATGAGGTTTCAATGTTCGGAGCGGTTGAATGTGTCAGGGATGATGCCATCACGAAGATATGAATAGATAGCACCATATCGGGAAGACTCATGTGTGATAATGGCACAAATGACATGGCTTTCAGATGAGTCAAAGATGGGATGGTGTAGCTCTTCCACCAGGAATTCAAATCTGGATTCATGTGTCTCCAACTGAAGAAGTGAAGCTAATGTGGCCATGGCATCTGCAGCTCTGTTCTCTATCCTAGGGATCTGTTGAAATGTCACAAAGGTGAAATAGCGTCTCAAAGAATCAACCATCTTTTTATAGGGTATCAATTTGTCATCCTTGGTTTGATACTCTTCATTGACTTGGTTGATGATTAACTAGGAATCCCCAAAGACATGTAACTTTGTGATGTTCCATTCTATAGCCATTCTCAAGCCATTAGTTAAAGCTTCATATTCTACAATATTATTGGTACATGGGAATAATAGTTTGTAAGACTTCAGAATGTTGTACCCATGTGGAGAAACAAATAAAACTCCAGCACCTGATCCATTTTGCATGCGGGAGCCATCAAAGAACATTGTCCAAGTGCGAGTAGTTGTATACAAGATGTGTTCGTCTGGGAATTCCACTTGGACTGGCATACTATCCTGGATTGGAAAATCAGCTAATTGGTCAGCAATAGCTTGTCCTTTTATTGCCTTCTTTTCAACATACTTTATGTCAAATTCAGTGAGGACCATCATCCATTTAGCAAGTCTACCCGTCAGGGAAGCCTTACTAAGCAAGTATTTAAGGGGATCAATTTTGGCAACCAAATGTATGGTATGAGCAAGCATGTAGTGGCGCAACTTTTGAGAAGCAAACACCACCGCCAGGCAAGACTTCTCAATATTATTGTAATTGATCTCATAGGAGACCAGAGTACGGCTGATATAGTATATGGCCCGTTCTTTCCCAGCATCATCTGATTGAGCCAATAATGCCCCCAAGGAAGTGTCTATAGCTAAAATATATAGGATCAATGGTTTTCCTGGAATAGGAGGCATTAGAATCAGAGGATTAGCCAAGTATTGTTTGATCTGATCTAGGCTCTTTTGACAATCCTCGTTCCAAACACAAGAAGCACCCTTATGCAATGTCTTGTTGAAGGGTTGCACTCTATCTACAAGCTGAGAAATAAACCTCCTAATTGATTGAAGACGTCCCTAAAGACTTCTCATTTGGCTGATATTCTGAGGAGGTGGCATATCTAGTATTGCTTGGACCTTTTCGGGGTCAACCTCGATACCTTTTGCTGATATTATGAATCCTAAAAGTTTACCTGAGGTGACGCCAAATGCGCACTTCTTTGGATTCAATCTGAGTTGAAATTGTTCCATACGATCTAGAATTACTTCCAGATCATTGAGGTGTGTGTCCCTTTTTCTTGATTTTGCCAGGGTATCATCCACATAATCTTCCATATTTTTGTGCATCATATCATGAAAGATAGTCGTCATAGCTCTTTGGTAGGTTGCTCCTGCATTCTTTAACCCGAATGGCATGACGTTCCAGCAATAGGTTCCCCATGCACATGTGAATGCTATTTTCTCTTGGTCTTCAGGAGCTATTTTGATTTGATTATACCCTGAGAAACCATCCATTAGAGAATATATGTCATAGCCCGCCGTCATGTCCACTATCATGTCAATGTTTGGAAGTGGAAAATCGTCCTTTGGGCATGCTTTGTTTAAATCTCTAAAATCTGTGCAGACACGAATGGACCCATCATGTTTGGAGATAGGTACTATGTTTGAGATCCATTCTACATAATCGATGGCTCTAATAAATCCAGCTCTCAAAAGTTTTTCTAATTCCCCTTTGACAAGTAGAGCTACATGTGGATGCATTTTTCTTAATCTCTGTTTTACTGGCTTGACTCCTGGAGCTATGGATAAGTGATGCATTATGAGATTCGTGTCAAGCCCTGGCATGTCTGAGTAGGTCCATGCAAAATTAATTTTCTTTTTCTGTAAAAATTGTACATATGCCTTGGTCTCTTCCTCTGATAAAGACTGAGCAAGATGGACTATCTGAGGATTTTCTTCTGTGTTTAAATTGACTGGCTTTGTTGGTTCAATCAATATTGATGATCTATCCTGGAAATAACTCAGCAAGTTATTAAGTACCCCATCCTTAGGTGCCTCAAAGAGGTTTTCACCTTCGGATGCATCATTTCTTTTTACTATTTTTGGTTCTGACACTGCCACAAAGTGGTTTTCGCCATCAGACCTATTTTTCTTTTTCTCTTTTATTTTGAGACTGAGGTACTTAATATCAGGCTCTGTCATGCTGGTTGTTGGTTCACTGGTGGAAGTAGCCACGGGTTCAAGAGCATTTAGATAGTAGGCAATTTCATAATCATTGTGGGAGGTGAGGAATGTGGGCTCTTAATGGCGCTGAGACCAGTCAATTAGGTCAAAGTGAACAAGTGGTAAGTCAATGGCGGGTTCGATGTTGTTTATGTGAAAGGTGTCATCTCTGGTGACCATATAATCAGAGTTCATCAAGTCTTCTCCTAAGATACCCGAATTAGGACTCATCCTATCAAACAAAGCGTCGTCCACTAAGGTGATTTGAGGAGTGCAATCCTCTAGTCCGACACTACGATTGTTAGTCGCATCGGGTTGGGTACTATAGGCATGGATAATATCCACGTCTAGATCAATTGTTGCGTCTGAAAGTGAGTCCCATTCATATTCATGGGAGTCTGTCTCTGAGTCATTATTTAGGCCTCGTGATGTGGAAGCCTCAAGGTTAGGAAGGGTTTCCCCCTCTCTAGTGCTAGTATTGGTACTATCCGTCGCAGCTAGGACAGTAACACTTTCCTTTGTCGATCTAGCAGTCACACAGTCACTATCCATCGCAGCTGGGATAGTAGGACTATCAAGCATCAAATCTGTGGAATCTCCCCAAAGGAGATTCATTGAGGGCACCCAATCATCAGACACATTTTGTTGTTTGGAAAGATCAGGCGTATAATCTGCATCACTGTCACGGTCCGTCGCAGCTAGGACGGGGACACCTTTCTTCTTCTTATTCTCAAAACCTAAGCCAACCGTGGACTTATTCTTTCATCCAAAAAGAGCATGATCAAGAGGCTCAGCTTTAGCATCCAGCCTATGACTAAGGGGACCATATCCTAGATATCCCATATTTTTAACCAGTGTATACCCTTTCCCATAAATTTCAGGTGAAGGAGCAAAATTCTCGTTATGTTTGTATTTCTCCTCGTGATAGATCTAGTCCCTTATAGCAACTTCCTCTTTCTCTTCTTGAATGGGGACCGAAGACTCAATGAATTTCCCAAATAATGTCATTGCCGATGATGAAGGTTTTGTATTTGGTGATGGTCTCCCATAAGACTTAGGAGAGATTGGCATTTTTGTAAAAGAATCAATCTTATAATCTCCCATCCCAAGATCCATGGTCTTGAACTTCTGCTTGCATTGTTCAAGTGAACTACTAGGACTGTCAGCTTCCCTATTCAAAGGTACATGTGATCCCGCAGAAATGTTATTAACTGATAAAGCACTATCTCCAGGGATGCAAATTTCTACACCGTAATGGGGAAACTTTACACATTGGTGATATGTTGATGGGACTGCTTGCATTTCATGAATCCATGGCCTACCTAGCAAAATGTTGTAGGCTAGAGGTCCAACATCAACAATTTGAAATAAGATATCTTTCTCTACTGGACCAATGCGAATAGGTAAAACGGCCAATCCCTTAGAACTTCTTTCTGCTTCATCATATGCTTTGATTATGATTCTTTTCCTTGTGTCAATGACGTTCTCAGAATATCCGAGAGCCAGCAACAAACTCAGGGTACAAATATTGAGCCCCGCACCCCCATCTATCAATACATGCCTAACATGGGTTTTATGAATCATGACTTTGATGTGTAAGGCCAAGTTATGTGGGTGACTGATGGATTTGTCATCTTCTTCGGAGAAGGTGAGGTAATGAGGGCTAGCCAAATGGTTGACCATGTTTTGGAATTGATCAATATCTAAGTTGTTAGGGACGTTGGCTGCTTGCAAAGCATCCTCAAGGACGCGCTTGTGCTTAGGAGATAATTCTAAAAGCTCAAAAATGGATATTTGCATGGGTGTACATTGTAGCTAGTCAATAAGATTATAATTGGAATCAGGACCAACGACAGATTTGGGAGGAGCACCTTTGGACATGGGCTGCTTAGACTTGCTAGTGCAAGGACCTCTAATGATAATGGGCGCTTGGGCCTGTCCCCTAGTGACAACATTGAGGGACTGGGGCATTCTTTGTGAGTGAGGACCTCTTATCACTACAGCGGGTCTTTCATCAGTCATAGGAGTTGAGTCCACATTATGTCCATAGGGATCTTTCATCATGTTGACACTATCATCCACAACTTCAAGCATGTTAATAACATTCTCCGCATTTGTGTAGGTGTAGTTGATAGCCACCTTGCCATTCTTATTGTTAGAATTCTCTCCTTTCTCATATTTAGGCAAGGGCTCTTTAAAGGCTTTATGATCTGCATTAGTAGTTAACCCATCCACTTGTAATTGTCCTTTCTCAATAAGGTCTTGGACAAGATGCTTGAGTTTAAAACAATTTTCTATGTCGTGTCCAATCCCATTATGGAAAATGCAAAAAGCCTTAGCATCCCACCAATGAGGTAAATGATCCGGTATGCGATGTTTTGTAGGATCCTGTGGGTGTGCCAAATTATGAGCAACTAATGTCTTAAAAACATCTGCATAAGATTCTCCCAATTTGGTAAATTGTCTTTTCTCCGTTTTAGATCTCTTTTGATACTTAGGTTTGTCTTGTTGTGTTGAAGACGTTTGCAGTTTCATAGCTTGAATTGCATGAGAGAGGTTAAGAACTCCTTCATTTTTGACCTAAGATGAGTCAACAACTCCGTCGTTGACCACTTGCTTGTTTTTGTTCCAATAGGAGTTCTTTTTGTCCTTGTTACCATTAGTATTGTTATTTTGGCTATTGTTGTTATTTGTTGGTTTAGCCAAAATTCCTTGTTTTTTTAGGACATCCTCAATGTGACATGCCACCTCTACCATAGTATCAAAGGAATTAAATGGGATTTTCTTGACTTCATATCTGAGTTCTGGTATTAGATTGCTCACAATGATATCAATTCTCTCCTCTTCAAGGATTGTCCTTGGGTATTTTGAACACAATCGCCTCCATAGTTGTAAAAATGTGACAAAAGATTCCTCTTGATTTTGCTCAAGTTTACACAAATCAAGCATTGTGACCGACCTCGATAAGTTGTAAGCAAAATGCTGAACAAATCTTTGGACAAGTTCTTTAAATGTCTTTACTGGAGGGGAAAGGTTGGTGAACCATTCCATGGCTTGACCTTTTAAACTCCTTGGGAATAATCTCATCAAGTAGGAGTCTTCATGGTGAAAGGAAAAGCTCATTATGTAGAACTGTCGAACATGGTCGTGAGGGTCACCAGTGCCATCATATTTGTCATATGTTGGGAACTCAACTTTCTTAGGGAATTCTACCATCACCACACTTTTGTCAATGGGGTTAGGACATATGGAGTCCAAATGAAACATGCTCTTGGGAGTCTTCATCCTGTCTATATCTTTTTGCATTTGTAAGATCACCTCATCAGTTGAAGGGCTCTGTTTCTTGATCTTTTGGTGAACATCAAAATTATATGGAACTTTAGCGCCTTTGTTAATAAGACTTTCCAAGAATTGATCTTTGTTTTGTTCCACATATTGCTCCACATATGCTTGAAAAGATGGTTCTTGTTGCATAGTCATGAAGTCCATATGATCAAATTTAGCATAACTGCCTCCATGTTGTGAGCCATGATGTGCTCATTGGGAGGGTTGCTTTGAATGTCTATGAGATGACTGTCTCCTATGATGGTCATATCTTGAAGCCCTTCTTCCTCTAGGACTCGGGGATCGTGAGGGTGTCCTTGATCTTCTTCTAGGGCTAGGGGAAGGGGTAGATGGGGGCGAGTTGGTCCCACTATTGGCTCCTCTCCCATTAAATCGGCTTTGGAGTTGTTGTGCATAGAGTTTATCTTCTTCTTCTTGGGTGACTCTTTTCTGTATATCCAACAATGCACGTTCTTCTTCCTCTAGTTGTCTGAATTTTTCCTTTTTAGCAGCCTGTTCATCCAAGTAGGCTTGTTTCTCTCTCTCAATGCTTCTCAATCTGGTATTTTCATATCAAGAGGTGTCTTTAAGTGGGGAGGATTGTCTTGAATGCCTTATTGCATTAGCTGCGTTTATGTGGTGATCACTAGATTCGTTGTTCTGGTCTTCGTGTTGTGACCCTGAATCTGAGTGAGCTTGCTTATGATGTTTCTCGGCTCGTTGGTGAGCATCAAAATACCTCGCATTGTTGGGAGGTGACCCAGGTGGACTAGCATGAGAAGAACCACCATACTCTCTTCTATGTCGTTGGAAGATATCCTCAAGAGTTTGATTCATGGCTTCTCTTTGTTGTCGGGTAAAAGTGTAACTCATGTCCATGCTTGATGAGAGTGGTATGAAAGAGGTGCTCACTTCACTAGGATTAGCTCCCAGATTAAAACAAACCTCAGATTCACTCTTGGGAGATTGATCAAAAAGGGGTCCTTTTCCATTAGGTTGTCGACGAGTCTTGATAGGTGGCAACTGGCTAAAGGCAATAGCGGGTCGCTTCCCTTGATTGACTTGGTACCTTGTCATAACTGACATGAAAGAAAGATACTCTTAATGAAAAGGTGACCTCTCAAAGTGTCAATGCCAAACTAGGATAATCAAAGTCCTCTATTGTCCAAAAAAAGAGACGAGAAGAAAAAAAAGGGCTTTACCAACACTGTCAAAGAGGTGCTTCAAATCAAAGGGTGACTACCCTTGCACTTTTGAATCAGGAGGTTGGACTAGGCCAAAAGATAATTGAAATTGAGATGAAAATGAAAGCGATTTGGACAATCAGAGTACTAAAATTTTCCTAGAATGTAGCTAACAATTTTAAAGATGAACCTTGGCACCAAGAATGGCTTTCTAACTTGACAATTATTCCAAAGTGATTTCGTAAATCAAATGATGCTATCCTGGAGGACTAAAAACTATAAATTTGGAGTCAAGATAGGTCTCAAACGTTAGGGTGAGAAGCCTGCTCTAAGACCTAGCCTGATTAATAGCAACTAAAACTGACCAAAATTTAAGCACGGTAGAAATAAACTAGGCGATATACTCCAGGCTACTGGGGCGATAAACCTATAACTGCGTGATACTTCACCCGAAGCTAGGCGATACTTCTTAGTACTGGCAGGTGATATACTTTAGGCAGGTCGGGCGATAGTCTGTCAGGGGTGAACTATCGCACGATATTTCTCTTCAAAGCAGGTGATATTTCTAGCAAGCGTGAAGTATCGCGCGATACTTCACTTTACAGGGCACAATACTATTGCAGAATTGTTTAACTCTTGACCAGAATTGTGTGAAATTTGCATTTTTGGGTCTGTTTGGTCAAAATTTCCAGTCTGAGGGTTGATGTTTTCAATTTCTGTCACAATATCAGCAGAATTTCGACAGGTTTGCAAACAGTAAGGGATCAAAACATGGTCTCAAAAACTTGAAACAAGGGCAAAAGCAACCTTGCCAAGACAAACACTTGTGATATCAGAATTGAAACAACACCCTATGAATGCTACCGATTGTTTGTATGTAAGAATGTTTGCACTGGTATCACACAATCGAAGACACTTCAAGCAAATCTATCCTAGAAAGTCAAGGCTCGATACTTACCAACTTAGCCCACAACTTGATGCCCCCTCGCCTCACACCAAGTGGTTACCCACAAGAGATGTTGGCTTTGTCATGGAAATGTCAAATGACACAACCAAAGGGACACATATGGTGAGTATCTTAAGGTGATCCGGGTAAACCACTTGGATCAATCCTTGAACTAAGAAGATAAGCGGCTAAAAGAAGGTGGCTTCTATCTAATGGTTCTTAATAAGGATTTCCATTCACAACACCCCTCTTGCTCCTCATAAAGGACTAGGACCTCGCTTCCTCAAGAGTACCTTAAGCATTCTTGTTCAATGTTTTCCCTATGGTCTCAATCCCATGAGCTACTCACATCAAACGAAGACAAGTGTTATGTCTATCAAAGTTTTTGGTGTCCTTGATAGCCTTGAGATTATAGTGAGTTGGAATCACTTGCCACCAAGGAAAATGATGACAAGGTTATCCCCACTTGAGTCGTTTCTCTTGATTGCTCAAGAGCGGGCCCACTAAAGGATTCCTAAACTAAACAAAAATAGATCAACTCTTGAGGTTCAAGGTTTTTGATTCACCACAAGGGTGAAGAGCATACTCCCCTATCTCAAAAATCTCTCCCAAACACACCAAGTAAAGAGATTCAATTACTCCCTTGCTTCCAAAACCTTAAGATGGGTCAAGATTTTTTGATTCACCTAAAGGTGAAGAGCATACTTCTCCTACCACCTCAAGATCCCTTTCACAAGGTATTAAGATGCCTAATATAATTAGTGAATGCCACACTTGAAAGGAAAGTAAATAAACAAGCAAGAAATGTTTTTTTTTTTTTTAAAATTTTATGCTTGGGCAGCCCTGCAAAAACTGTTAGTAGCCCTCTTTGACATGCATTTTCAGCAATTTTCAAGCAAATGAGAGCACCTACAAACACAACGTGTTAGACCCACAAGGTTAGCAAAATCAAAATCCAAATGTAAACATGCAATAAACTGCTAGATTTAAGCTAAAAGATGCAGGTTAGACCTATCTAAACACAGCAAAACAAAACAACAAGCTAAAATAATCAAATTCGAACAAGAAAACTGGAAACGCAAGTCTCTGTCAGACCAGGCGATATTTCTCAGACTTCACCAGTATCGCGCGACACAGTTTCCTATAGTCGGGTGATATTTCTCAGTCGCGTGATATTTCTCACTATGGGTGGGCGATACTTTGCCCGATAACAAGCGATTCTTCTCTCGCACGAAGTGTCGCACCGCTATACAAAGGTATATCACGTGATATTTCTGAGAAGTATCGCGCGATAATCTGAGACTGAAAATTGGAGACTGAAAATCAAATCAAAAATTGACAAAAATTTTGATGAAAAATGCAGAATTAAAGAGACAAAGCTAATCTACTCAGCCCCACGGTGGGCGCTAGAAATGTACACACTAAAATGCTGCACTTCTATGAACCATTACATGCAAGGTTGCTCAAGAATGAGGCCTCACAAAACGGCTCATAGCTCTCTATGCATGGAGTTGCAAGGTTGAAAATTGCTCTCAGCTAGAGCTACAAACTTGTGACCTTGCTAGTCAACCACACAATGAGAGATTCACAATGGAGACAAGGGAAACAATGCCAATATCTCCAAGAATCCAATATGTAATGCAATGCAATGTAAGCTATATGGGAATGCAATCTAAACTATGAAAGGAAAGTACAAACTATGCTATGAAAGGAAAGAACAAGTATTACCAAGCCTTCCTATTTAGACTATGTGAGCTTATTCTATTGCATAAAAAGAAATTAAATTAATATGCCATTATCATGCAACTAAGAAAGGAAATATGCAACTACAATGAAATGCAACAAGTCTTCAATGTCTTCAAACTCTAAATGCACCTAAAACCTGCAGCATAACATTAGCATAAAACAAGTGGATCCAAACGAAGGAGAGAGCTCTCCTTTTATAAGAAATGAGGTGAAATGGACCATGGAGATTAAGAGGCAAAAAGTCTTAATCAGCGGTGGAGCTTGAAAGAGGAGCAATCCATGTGCAAACATATCCTCCAATAGGAAAATAAGAGTTGACTTTATGTCCATATGAGACAAAAAGTTCTTTTCTCCTTTTTATAAAATATGAATAATACTTTATTTGTGCAACTTAGGATAAGAGGAAAGTGGGGGCTTTTTTATTTAATCAAAAGGGGAGGAAATATTCCTTTTAATCAAATAAAGACTTAGGATAAATGGTTAGCCCAAGGATAAAAATCCAATATATGATCGAAATTAAGATTTGATCAAGAAATTAATAATGTTGAAAATATTGATTATTGATAAAATTGATTCAGGGTTTATAAATTGAATAAATGGGGCCCAAAGTCTAGGCGACCATTTTAGGGTGCATACATATGGTACCAACTGTATTTATGTTATCTTATTTGTGATGCTGCATTTATCTTTCATTTGATTATTTGAGTTTTGTAATTGTACCTAGTCTAATTTAATTATTAATGTTAACGTAATCTTCGTCGAGGAACCCTTGAGAGTTGTAACCTATGTTGGTTGTTTGTATTAATGTGAGTAAATGGTAATTGCTTCCACGTTGATGTTCATCTTGTATGTTAACTTTTAAAAAAAAAAAAATTGCAAACTTAGTCGCTTGTTTAGGTTAAGTTCTCCTGGGTTCCCTGGCGGGCATTACATGACTCATGTTGTAGGACAAATGTTGTAGGACCAATGTTGTAGGACCAATATTGTATGACAAATATTAGAGATGTAAAAACTCAATAAACTCACAATCAGTATGTAGTTGCAGGACTGACTCAAAAAGAAATGATTGGTGTATGTTCAAATTTTTTTTCAAGCTACAAGTTTTTATGAATTATGTCACAATGAAAGAAGTATACAAACAATTTTATCTAAGGTCAAATTGGATTCATCTATAATGTTATAGGCACATTTATTTTGTCCTTCAGCTCACACAACATATTTTCCACACAATTAGAGCTTAAAAGCACATGTGAAGGTTCACGTGCTTTTACCTTTTCTGGCTATTACTATAATGTTAATGAATATCTCTTTTATACACAATATTTAATGGACATATATGAAGGAAATCTTGGGGGGGATTCTCTTTCATTCTTCCCTTGCACTATAATAAGACAAATGTTCAAAGGTAAGATGAGTGGCCTCTATTTAACAGGGTTGTAGTAAGATCTGTGGTATCTCTCCAATCAATTTGTACATGTGTTACTCACTTAAGAGCCTAGTTGACCATGTTGGTTTCTTAGAGATACTTCAACCGATCCAGACTATCATCAACACACCTCACTTTAGCTTAAGGATATAAGACCAGATTTTTCTTAGAGTCTTATTTATATACTAACCAAAATGATTTGCTGGTTTGAGGTAATCCTCTATTGGGTCAAGAGAACCCCCTAGACAGACCTCTCTAAAGAAAATAAAATGGTTGCTAATCTAACAAATTGTGCAAGCACACCAAGAAATCAAGATACCGGGTTATTTGTATTAAGCACCAAAAAAGCCAAGTGTTAGCTAATGTAAATCATCTATACATAAATGTGAGTTCATTTTTAAAGCACCAATCGAGATGAGATTTGCCTTGTCCAATTTTAATGCACCAAATTCCAAATGTATTTTTCTTTGTTCAATTTTATTGCACCAATATCAAATGTTCTTTTCCTTTGTTCAATTGTTAACCACACATCAATTTTAAGCACCAAAAAAAAGTATGAATTGTGATGTTTGAGCATGCATTATTCATTTTAAAGCACCAAAATGAAATATGAATTGATTTTAGATTTGACAATGATTAAGTCTTGTTTCCAAGCCACAAGCTGCAAAGGAAAATTTAGTACCAAAAAACCTTAGCAATTAGTTTTAGAATTCCCTAAGTGAACTAATATTAATATCACAAAATGTCAATAACTCACTCTCTAATTTTTTCTTCGAAATCTTTGATTTGTTGTACGCGAGATGGTGCCTTATTTAATTTTATATATCTCTCTCTTATTCACTATTTTGTGGGTAGTTGGACCTTGACTTTATTAAGCTTAGGAGGACCACTGCATTTTTTCATAGCAGCATGTGCATCGTTTGATTATAGAGAGTGCATCTTTTGAATATAGCAAGTGCATCATTTCATTACAACAAGTGCATAGGAATACAATAGATAATTTTAGAATATAGACAAAAGAGAATAGTGCATCATTCAAGTGCGGTGATTTGGTACAACAACTTTAGTGATCTGGTACAACAAGTGCGTTGATCCAGTGAGCATAGTGTGGAAATTACGATGGGTTTTTGTGTCAATTTGGGTATGTAAATGTGTCGATTGACTCTGTTACCTACAAAAAATTAGAATACCCAAGTATATTAGTAAAAAAAAATCAATCAAAAAATAGAGAATGTCAATATGGTTAGTGATGCCAGAAAAATAATAAATCATCAAACTGAAAAATAGATAGATCGTGAATGAAAATAAACTATATAGAAAATGTGAGGATAACATAATTGTTAAAAACAAAAAACAAGTGTGTTGCATCCAATTAGAGAGTGCAACATTTGGTTTATGTGATTGCGGTGTTTGGTCTTCTGTTTGTGTATGTGTATGAAATAGAGTGCATTGATTTCAATATGCATATGTTGCATCATTTTAATTATTTGTGTGCATCATTGTAATGTATAGTCCACGTCTCTGCAACCTATATATACATTAAAAAACTTGTGTTTTCCTTGAAATAGAGAAAGTGTCAATTTTAAAAGGTTAGTGCTTCATGTTGGGTTATCATTTTGTAATCAGGTAACGAAGATCAATGGAAACCTGTAATAACACATGAAATCTAGACCACAAAGAGATAGTTAATGCAATTAGTATTCCCAATAATCACGAAAAATTGCAAGATAAACAATAAGCGCAATCATTCAAACATAATGAAATCAATTCAATACAAATGAACATGCAAACCATATGAAATACTTCCTTGTTGTTCTTCTTCTCATGGAATTTGGGCTCTCCAAATTGAGCTCAAGATTATGCCATCATAAGAATATAAAGCATGTGCGGTTACCAAAATCAGAGATCTAGCTCTCTATTTATAAGAATTTTAGGGATTTCAATCAATAATGCATGATTGATGGGCTGATTGGTTGTGATTGAAGAGTTGAACTCAAAGTGAGTGCGAGTTCAACTTAATTGATTGACTTATTTAATAGGTTTGACTTGATGGAGGGAAAGAGTTAACTGAAAGTGAGTAGGAGTTCAACTCTACTTGACTGCCTTGATTAGAGGATTGACTGATAAGAGGAAAGAGTTAACTCAAAGTGAGTAGGAGTTCAACTCTGCTTGACTAACTTGATTGGAGGATTGACTGATGAGAGGAATGAGTTAACTTAAAGTGAGTAGGATTTCAACTCTATTTGACTGCCTTGATTGGAGGATTGATTGATGAGATGGAATTTAAGGCTGAAATATATTGAATTATTAACTAATTACCGAGGGAGGAAATAACAATTTGTTTATTGAATAGTCATAATTGTAATTAAAGAGTGAACTGAAATTTAGTATGAGTGAGCTTTTGAAGAATAATCATGATTAAATAAATAAAAGAATTTATTTACTTGCACACATGAGAATTATAAATAAATAATTTCTTATTTATTTATGAGAGAGGAATAATTAGTTTAATTAAATAAATATAAAAATTAATCGTGAGTGGAGATTTGATTTAATAATTACATAAATTTAACAATTAGAAAGAGGGAAAATTAATTAAATATGATTATTTAATTAATTTTAATGAGATATATTAATTAAATATGATTATTTAAAAAAAAGTTGATGAAAAATTAGGTCGATGTCTCTCTACTTTGAAACGAAGAAGGCTCTGCAACTTACGGTTTTGGAGGATCGTGTTGACCCTTCCTTGTAGTAGGAGGGGTCCGTGTCTCCTCCGTACTACTTTTGTGGTATTTTCTTCTTTTTTTCCTTCCTTGTAGCCTGTGGGTTTTTCCTTGGTTTTCACGCCGCTTGTTGTGATCTCTTTTATTTTGCCTTTGTTTTGGTTTTTGTACATGGTTTCCTTTCCCATCTTATTATTTTTTCTCACCTTGGGTCTGGCTCGCTTGTGTGTGCCTTAATTATTTATGAGATGGGTGCCATCTAGTGTGTGGTTTTGTTAAGTTTAAGCCACTTCTTTCTTTGATGTTCATAGGAGATAATAATGATGGTAAAGACATGCAAGAAGGTGATAAAGTGGCGGAGGGTAATATTGACAATGTCCCCAGTCAAGAGAATAAGCCTTCTTACAAAGTATTTATGTCTGAGAAAATGGTTTTACTAGGTTCGATGTAGTTTGAAGTTATTAATCCTAGTGGACATGGAGCAAGATCTCCCAGTGGCAATGGACATCAATGAGGATGAGGAAAAGGTGATGAGCTCACATCAGAACACAATGGAGGGGGAGAGAAGGTAAGAGAAGAAGGTAAGATCTTGTCACCTAGAGTTACGATCCTTGCTCTCTCACCAAATGTAGACATAGTAAATTCTATTAGATCCGAGCAATCTAGGTTGAAAAATATTGCTATCTTTTTTGTTTGCATGGATATGAAATTCCTTCCTACTAGAAAGTTTTTGGATAAATGGATTACTAAAATTTGGGGAAAAAAACTTGGCATTTCGGTTAGTTTAAGTCGTATGGTTCAGAAAGGCTTGTTTATTATCTTTTTGAAAACCCACACTTTGCAAGAGAAGGTTTTAAATAAAGGGTACTAGAATGTTGGGAAAACCATGTTCATGGATCTCTCATGGTCCCCTAGTAGTAATACTGAGCATGTAATCGCTCGTTCATCACCCTTCTAGGTTGAACTTAGAAATGTCCAACTCAAATCCTGGCAATTTATCCAACATTTTCTCAAACCTCTCAACTTTTTTCTCCAGATAGAAGAAGCTAAGTTCACTTTTCCGCATCTTAATGCTCAAGCCTTGGTTACTCTAAACCTTGATGTTGTTTTCCTTGATGAAATTTCTTTAGATATTGAAGGTGAAAAATTTAAATGGAATATTGCCAAACTCGATGACATCGAGGCCTGCTTCCATTGCAAACTTAATGGTCATAACAGAAGAGAATGCCCCTTGTTGAAGAATATCCAAAAAAACTTTGTTGAGAATCGTATGAATAAAAAAGGTCCCTTCGAAGGTGCTAAGGATCATGTTAATATTAACACCAGTAATGCTAATTTGAATGGTAACCCTAGTAATTTCAATGTTGGTAATATTAAAATTAATAACAAGGGTAATAATGGTATAGTTGATAATGGTACACTAGGAGAAACCATAGATGCCTCGTTGGATAAATTTGTTTCACTTTCTAACCCCCTTTTTGAAGATGATTTTGAAATTCATGTTGTTGTCGAAAATAAAGAAAAATAGAACCCTTTTTCTTGTCAACCTCAATACATTCATGTGGCTATGGGAAAAGTCAACAAAGAAAATACTCCCTTTCAAAATGTACAACTAATAGCTCTGTGCAAACATAAAAAAAGGCTACTCCAAGGGTTATAGAATAACACTCTATTGAGCAGGGCAATGTCTACTCTGACAAAATTCTTTTCAAATCCCCTCATAACAAGCTTAACATGGAGATTGTGGAGTAGCACTCTATTGATCAGGGTAATGTGCACCCTGATGATAGTCCTTCCAATTCTATACACAGTGAGCAAGAATTAGAAGATGGTGGGTTTACAAAAGTGGTTTCTAAGAAGAAGAAGAGGAAAACTTGTGAAAGAAGTAATAGTCTAAAAAATAGTGGAAATATCAACAAAATTATGAGTAAAGAGCTCCCAAACTGCTTTAATAGATTGTGTAAACATCAAAATACCCTCAAGTTATCATGATGATGAACATAGACAACTATAATATTAGGGGATTAGAAATGCTTGATATAAAATATATAATAAGAAATTGGTGTAATAAGATTCATAAGAAGGATATTGTTTTTCTATAGGAAATTAAAATCATTGGATACCACACATATAATACCCTTCATTTGGGATAGAGCCACTTGCATATACTCAAGACATGATAGAGGTAAAAGAGGTGTGGCTATCCTGATAGGGAACAAGTGGGTTGATAAGATGGCAGATAAAGGTGCTTCTCCTTGTCAAAGGGAAGTATGAGTTTTATTTAATGTTAATAATCAAGTGGTAGGAGTGTAATATATATGCACCTAATGATTACAAAGAAAGGGCCAACTTGTGGGGATGGATATCAAATAAATTTCCAAATGCTAAATTGATCTTCATAAGGGATTTTAACATGGTGGAGAACAAACAAGACAAGTTTGGAGGGAACAAACATGAATGGAAGGGTAATGAATTCTTTTTTTGGGCTAAATTTAGACGAAGGTTTAAAATCAATGATCCCCTAGAGAATATGAAGCATGACTATAAAAAAATTTGGTATACCTGGTGCAATAACTAGGCTAGAAAAAATAAGATCTATTGTAGATTGGACACGATTTATGTTGAAGATGCCTTGTTTGGGTTTTCCCACCATCCTAGCTAAAGCCCTGTTGAGGTGACCCTTTCTATCCTATTAGATCACTCCCCCATTCATGCTTGCATCATGCTAAAAACCCCTAATCCCCAAGGGCATAAGAAGAAAAGAAAGAGTACCTTTAAAATCAACACATCTCTTTTGGAGGATGAGGACTCTCTTCGAGCCATTCAGACCTCTAATTCCCTTTCTAAATTTTAAAAATTGAGCCTATCCGTTGTGGTTAAATGGCATCAATTGGTCTAGATTTGGAGGAAACCGTTTCAAATAATAGGGACCAAAGAAGCTATGGATAGAAATCAAGAAGAAAACCATTATCACAAAAAACTCAACAAAATTGAAACAAACTTGCAAGCTAAAGGCAATGACCAAGAACTGGAACAATCTCTCATTAGTACTAAAGCTTAGTTGAGGAAAATTCAAAATTACAAAATCCAAGGTCAAAAAGTTAGAGCTAAGGCTAGATGGATTAAGGATGGGGAAAAAGGTTCTAAGTATTTTTTCAATATGATCAGAGAAAAGCACATTAGAGAGGAAATTAATGGTATTCAGGTGGAAGGAGGATTTGTCAATAATAATAAAGATACATTGAATGCCTTTGTGGAATTTTATAAAAAGTTATTTTCTTCATAACATAAATCTAAAAACATTGAGGCTACAAATCGATGCATCAAATTAGTTCCAAGAAAGGTATCCCAAAAATAGGCCAAGGTTCGTAAGCAGAGGATTGATCTTAAATAAATTGATGAAGCCATAGGGTCTCTAATCTTTGGGACTTGATGGGTTACCAGCATAATTTTACAAGAAGAACAAAGAGTGGATAACTTGTGAGCTATTAGAAGTGTATGAAGAGGATTTTGAAACATGATCATTTGGGGAAAATATCAATAGGGGGTTAATCAAGATCTTTCCCAAAGATGGTGATAAATCTCATATTAAGAATTGGAGACCTATCACCTTACTAAATATCTCTTATAAGATTATTGCAAAAGTCATGGCTAAAAGAATCAGTGATATACTTAAAAATATTGTGTCAGTTACTCAAACATGATTTATTAAAGGGAGATATATTTTGGATAACCATATTACTAGTTGGGAGGCTATGCACTGGGGTAAAATGGATGGATAAAATGCTGCTATGGTTCTCCTAGACTTTGAAAAAGCTTATGATAGAATTGAGTGGCAATTTGTCCTTAGGATGTTAGAAGCATTTGTATTTCTAGCATACTTTTGCAAGTGGGTCGACATCTTGTTCAAATATTCCTCAACTATGATTGAAGTTAATGGAGAACTATCAGAGCCTATACCACTTGGCAGATCTATCAGACAAGGGTGCTTTATTACCCTTGTGTTATATGTCATTACTGCTGATGTTTTATCCTTTATTATTAAAACCTTTGAATTTGGGCCACCTATTAAGGGGATACATCTACCTAATAATGAGGACCTTCTAGTGGAGCAATTTGTTGATGACACTGCTCTCTTCGTGGATCTAGATGAGGAGAACTTTGATAATGTGCTTAGAAGATTGCAATTATTCTTTCTCGCTTTGAGAGCCAAAGTATCACCCTAAAAATTCAATATGTTAGGAAGGAAAAAGTCCCCCCCTAGATTGTTAAGTGGTAGGGAGTGGCAATGGTCAGGCCCCTCTACCATTGTGAGATATTTGGCTATTAATCCCTCAATGAAAGATACGTGCGCATGGATTTACAAGATAGAAAACAAACATCTCAAATGTCAAACTCATGCGTTGTCTATTGCTAGGAGAGCACAAGTGGTTTGAAAGGTACTTTCTTCCCATGCAGTATACTATGCCTCCACTTGGTTGCTTGTCAATAGTCTGATCAACAAGTTAGAAAAGATTTTGAGGGAGTTCTTCTAGTCAAATGGGCTTGAAATAGAAAGAGACATTGTGTCAAATGAGACTGGTGTTGTGCTCCATAAAAGTTGTGAGGTCTTGGATTAAGTGACTTGAAGACACATGGAGCTTCTCTAGTGGCAAAATGGATTCGCAAAGTCCCGAGAGGGAATGAACCATGGAAAATTCTTTTAAGGAACAATATTGAGAGATCGACCATAAAAAAAGGAAAGAGATTGAAGGATATCCCGATTCATGATCTAGTGTTTGGATATTTTGATATTAAAGTATTTGGGTCCAATGTCTTTCACACCATTTGGAAGGCATGATGCCAGGTTAGGCCCCAAATCTTTTCAAGGAGTGTTGTTGGGAAAAACCCCTCTTTTGCAATTATGGACAGATCTATTTAGTGGGGCATATATTTAAATGGTAAACCTCTATCCTTGAAACAATGTTGTTTTGCTAAAATATGGCATAAAAAAGGAATCTCTCTCATACAGGATGTATTGATTGATAAGCAATTGGGTTCTTGGGAAGATATCAGTGCCAAATATAACATTCCCAAATCCCATAAGAAAACATATACTCTTATCTCTAAAGGTGTGGGAAGATATTTTCCTAGAAAAATGTCGAACTCTAATTAGATGATTGATCAAATGAAATGGATGGATGGTAAACTGTTGACTAATTTTTCTTGTAAGTAGATTTATGATATGCTCAAGGAGGATGTAGGGATCATCAGTAGAATTAACCAAAGTTGAAATCTTAACTAGACAAGCTCTAAATGGCACTTTATCTTTGAATTTATTTGGCACTCACATGTTGAACCTAAAATTATTTATTTGAGATGGATGCTACTCCTAAAAAAAATGTTGTTGGGTCTTTTCTTTCTCATTGTGGTTAGTAGGTTATTTCTTGTTCTATTTGTAAATGCCTAGAAACCTTTGAGCACCTTTTTTTTGAATGTGAATTTGCTAGAAAATTCTGGTCTAGTTTTTTGGGTCACCTCATTTCTTGGAATTGTTTAAACATTTTTTCTTGGCATGAGGTCATTGTTGGCTTTGTTGAAGCTTTTCATTGCAAAATGAATAATGTATGGTTTTCTCTAACTGTTGAAATTATTTGGGCCATTTGAAAGCAGAGAAATAAAGAGATTTTCCAAGCCAGGAAATGAGATCTTACTAAGTTTCATATTAAACTCACACATTTCTACATTGTCTCACAGGTCTCTGCTATTATCAAGGTTCCAAGAGAAATATTCCTATCATTGGTGAAAGAAGGAGCAATGATTATTTACAAGAAGGACATCCAGTCCTCTTCATACACCAAAGAATTTCAAGAGGGGATCACAAATGATACCAGGACCAACGAAGCACAAAGCTATAGTCAACCGAGCATCCAAAGCATGGATGATGATGAAGGAAACAAGATTGTTAATCAGGATGATGCCTATAATAGTGAATGGGAAAATAGGACAAGAAATGATAACTGGAATAGTTATAAGCATGGTAGTAACACTAATGGATGGGACAACATTGATTATAGAAACAATAATGATGGTTGGGATGAACCATAATGCAATAATCCAGTTCAATTCTCTCTTTTTTATACTTGATATATATGTGTGCCACAAATAACTTTGTTTGGTGGAAAGAAACATAAGTTTTTTTGTTGCTGATATGCATATGGTATAGATAGGTTGGTGGTAGAAAGCAACATAATACCTGTTGTTGTTGATAAAAAAACTTTTTGTTTAACAATTGATATTCTATCTCAATATAAAAAAATATGATTATTTAATTAATTTTAATGAGATAGGGAATAATTAAACAATGTTTGATTATTTAATTACTTTATAGAAGAATAATTGATGAAATAATTAGGTAATTAAAATAAATCACTTAACTATGAAATTATAGAAAAATGATGATTTTGAATTTAGATTATAGGACACAATTAATTAAATAATAAATATTATTTAATAATTTAAGAGGAATGTTTTTTTAATTAAATCTTCGCTTGTAGGCATGGGATATTTTTAGGTGTCTACAATATCATACCAACAATCATTATGAGACTTCACAAAAAATAAATCACCATTGAATGTGTGGTCAATTGTTTGCCAAGCTCAAGTGAAATATGAAAAACTTCATATTCCAATTCATATGAGACAACATCAAGAATGTTGACCTCACATTTGATTTATACATCAAATGTGAAGTATTCAAATCATTATGTTAACTAACTCAATATGCATTTTCTCTGATATGTTGAAGTTATAGCTCAACACTAAACCTTAAAGATCACACTAATAAAAATCAAAAGTTAGGGACACATCAACTGAATTATCATCTAAAGTTTGTGTTCCACATCTGAAGAGTCCTATTGTGCAATAAAAAAAAAATTTTCATGCATAGAACCTTCTCCAACTAAGTTGTAACATAGTTACACTTACCTTGATCTGAGAACTACAACTCAATCACACTCTTATATGCCCTAGTATCTACAAATACAATTTATTTGCATCAACAATGTCCTTCTAAACATCCACATATGATTTTTATTAAAAATATAAGTGTTAACAAACTTCTCCAATTTGGATTCAAGAACAAAATTCAATCCCTCTTATGAAGCATAAAGAAATTCAACATGAAATGGTTCAAGAGAATGGTCCAGTAATTTATTATGTAAATTTGCATCCATCTCTTCAAATCTAGTTATCAAAATACAACAACAATTGCAAGAAATAATCACAATCAAAATTGCCTTTCAATTTTTCAACACATATGTCTAAATCACCTTCACAATGAACAATTTGAGAATCAACATGGAAAATAGAAATACCTTTAGATATATTTTCAATTTTATTTGTTCCACCAATAAAGAACATATTTAATCCATACTCTAGAGATTCATCATAGAATATAGCTTGTTCACTCACAGGTAAACATGCATCTTCATTAGTATGCACATTAATGCATTCTTTATGAGAAATAAATACTTTTGTTTCTACTTCATGAGATAAATCATAATTAGTAGAGAGGTAACCAAGTTCATTGTTATCATGATCAACAAGACATGGGAACTCATCATCACTAAAAAAATGCTCAAGTTAATCACATTGAATACTTGAATGTTCATCTTTACTAGAATCATCATTGATATACAATGGAATGTCTTTGATATACTCAACATCAACACAACCAGTGATCTCACAATCTGATTCTTTGAATTAGACTTCTAAGCACACTTATATTTCCCTAATGAAAGAGTTGTAATAGGGCATAACTTCATACATCTCCTTTTCTTCATACCTTTCTATCATGGTGACAATATTCATTTATATAAATGTTGTCCATAAGTTGATCACAAACATTATTTTCATTAGGGTAAATGAGCCAATACATGTGCAGGCTCCAATATATTTGATAGTACTGGAGAGCTTAGGGGCTCATAGGTGCACACCTAATCACCTAATATGTATCACTGGGAAAATGAATAGTCAAACAAATAAAGCCCAAATAATAATTGGTAGGATTTTGTACATCTTCATCTAAAGTTTAAGTTTAAGTTATATATATATATATATATATATAGAGAGAGAGAGAGAGAGAGAGTGCAAAATAGAGAACACAAAAATTTGACTTAATCAATCACCACCTATCCATTCCATTGTCACATTCTATTGTGCCCACCACCAAGCCATATTTACAAAAAAATGGTGTCAGTGTACAACAAAATTAACTACAACATGATAATAATATAAGGCTCCCTAGCCTATTCATAAACCAAAATTAGAAGATTTTATTTGGACACGTGGAATTCAATAGACCCAAAATACGACAACTGGTAATGCAATTCAACTAGTAAGACTATGTGTGCCTCCAAGAGCATGACCACAATCACACATTATTGCGCCCCCTATCTCATCTTTCCAACTGAAGTAGTTAGTTATTGGTCACTTCATATCCCATCCACCTACATCCACAAATTTTTTTTGTAAGACCACCATTTTACATTGAAGGGAATCAAATTAGAAGTAAATGGAAAATTCAAATTAACTCTACAAATTCAGTGAACATTCAAAATTCAAACTAGAAACAGTACAACCATTAAAGACGTCAAACCAACATAGAAAGCTTTAGACAAACAAATAGATGGAGATTCATCTCATTTGATCCAGGAAAATGAGAAAACAAACATCAAAGAGGAGGAAGAAGACACATTACTTATAGGTATTTAAACCCTTTCCTAATGCTTTACCTTCTTAAGTAAAATTTATTTCTTTTATTTCCATGATGTTTGTATCCTACTTAGTTTTCTAAACCTTGTATTTTCTTTCTTTTCTGACTTACTCTCACATGCAATTACTATTTTTATTTTTTCTTATTTACACATAATTACTCCATCGGATATGTTTTTCTACACTTTTTACATAAACCCTTATTGTTATATATCCTAATGCTTTTATCACTCCCTTAAAACCCATTTGTTTCAAATACTTATTCTTAATCAATCTAAAAACACTCTCTTTCTATTAGACATTCTTTTTTTGTGTGTTTCCTACACGTTCATATCCTTCTTGATATTCTAAACCCTTACTATTTTACATTGTCATGTTCTTCTTACACACTAATAGTTCAAACCCTTAATTACTATTTCAAGTCCTTACAATTTTACACTCTTTTAGATATGTTCTTTCTGTTTTGTCCCTCAAATTTGTTTCCCTTTTAGTTTTCCAAGCCCTCAATGTTTTTCACTCACATGTTATACTCTTTTACCTAAAACCCTTAGTGTTTTGCATCCTAATAGTTTTACAATCATGGGGAAAGGCTATTTTTATTATTTCCTTCATGTCCATTTCAACTTCAGTTTCTTATAGCCTTACTATATTGTTTTACATTGTCATGTTTTGTCTTCCCCATCTTAATGTTTTACATGTCCGACTAAATTATCAAATAGCACGTCCATGCATTACTCAATCAAAAACATGTCCATGCATAACTTAATAAAAAACATTCCCATGCATAGTTGTAACCAAAAAAAAAACTTTACATTTAGGGAAACATACTACTTTTGTTCAAGGATCATTGTCATCTTACTCAATATATTTTTATTCAATATCAAAATACATAATAGTTTCTCAGCAAGCATCATTGATACTATTTATCAACAAGCATCAATTATACTATTTATCATCCAACATCACTCTACGAAATAACATGGTTAGTTTGATCCATTTCATAATTTACCATATCCCAACATACTTCAATTATAAGGTCACATATTGAATTTATAATTTGAAAGCATGATGTTGACAAGAATGATATTATTCATAGAGAATGAATATGGAAAAGTAAGAATGATCCAATCTAGACAATGAACATGGACATAGTTGAGTGTGGACATTGTTCATATTGATCATCACTACGATATTGTAAAAAAATATTAAAAATGATAAGGAAAAATATTTTTGTAGACACCTAAAAATCTTTTAGAAAATAAAGTATTTTCTATTTTCTGAAAAATCCCTGATGACATCATCATTTATTAATTAATTAATTTATTTATTTTTATGTCATTAAATCCCTTTATCTTAATTAAAAATATTTAATTAAGGAATCCCTCCCAAAAATGTTTAAATCTTATTTAAACATTATTCCCCTATTTATTAATTATTTAATTAATAAATTGACCAAAAATCCCAAAATAAATAATTTCTTTTTTTTTTCCCAAAACTTGGCCAATTTTCTTAAGACCACTAACCTCTTCCAGAATCTTCTAATCCTCCTTTAATTTTGATTAAAGGCTAATCCCATAATTTCCTAACCCTAATCCCAGCTCAAAATATTTAATTAAGATTAAATATTTAATCCTCATATTTATTAAATTCATTTTTAATAAATATTCTCAAACCTAAACCATGAAAGTAAATAAATTTTTATTTATTTCCTAAAATCCATATTTATCCTAAGGAAATTCTAGACTCTTCTAGAAAGTCCTAATCCTAATCTTAATCCTAACCCCCCCCCCTAATCCTATCACATTCCCTAACCAAGGTTAACCAACTCCTAAGCTTAACCCAAAGTCAACAAACTTCTAGAGACTTCTCTTACATGCATTAAGTGCATTTAAGGCCTCCTTATCCCTCTTACATGCATTTATCATGCATTTAAGAAGCCCCTCACCCCTTTCTTACACCCTTTGACCTTAGGCACATTTCCCAAATTGTGTACATCCCTCCCATCTTTCAACCCAATGCCCTTGTGACACTTGTCACAAGGAGGTGGCCCTGAACTAGCACAATCCATGTGCTCCCCTTTGAATGAATCTTGGCCTCTCTTAAGGATTTTGATCCTGGCCACTCATTCCTCCTTCCCAAATCCTATAAATGCTCCTCATTTTCAAAAGAAAAATAACCATTCACCTTTCATTTCAAGCATTGTTATCATGCCCATTTAGCTCTAGACTTAGCATAATCATCTCAATGTAGCTTAATTTCAAGCATTTTTAGCTCATCCTAATTTAGTAATAATGGATTAACATAGTTTATTTCCTCATTTTACATAGCATATCATCATCATCACATCTCTATTTGGTTAAAATCAATCTTAGCATAAACATCATGTAGCTTAATCTTCATTTCAGCATCATTTGGATCCTTGACGCCTTAGGGGCAAATCAGGTGTTCTATACTTGTTTTGTGCCATTTTTGGGGTTTTCATAGATCTCAATCTGTCCTAAAATGCACAAGGAACATGCTCCAAGTGCTTAGAGAGCACACCCACATCCCCTTAAGCAAGAGCAAATCAAACAGTGCTTGGGTGCACCTGTTTAAGCTCAATATGAGGTGGCTTAGTTTAGAGTTTTACTTGTTTTTGATTGATTTCATGCTAAACTAAAATCTAATCTTTGTTTGGCTTGAGTCTTTTCAAAACAGGTATCCTCAAAAGCCTTGTCCACATTCTGGCACGCCCGGTGGGACCAAACCCATAATCACTTGATTATATCATACTTTGTATTCTCGTATTTGCAGGAAACAGATGAAATGTCACCTACACAAAGTTTAGTCACGCCTACAAAGAGTCTGATCACACCTACAAGCCCTGAATTGACGCCTACTTTTTGAAGATTTTCATGCTCGATAACTTCTATTTTGTCTAAACTTCTTTTTTGTCGCCTGCAACGAAAATAATCATGCCTACGAGATAAACATTCACACATCCGCGTATATAATTCTCACCTATAATCATTACATTGTTGCTTGTATCCATTTCATTATCACCTATCGACATTTTCGTTATCGCCTGTACAAATTTCATTGTTGCCTACGCCTGTTTAAGAGTCGCTTAGGCATTTTTATTTTTTTACTGTCACCTGTGCACGTTTTACTACTGGCGCTTATGCACATTTGACTGTCGCTTATGCACATTTCATTATCGCCTATGCACAATTAAGTGTCACCTGTGCATTTTTAAGTGTCGCCTAAGCCTGATTAAGTGTCTCCTTAGCTAGTTTAAAGTGTCGCATGTGTGCATTTCATTGTCGCTTGGGCATTTTTCATTATCGCCTGTTAATTGTCCTTTGTCACCCGGAAAACATTTCTCTGTCGCGTGAAATCCTTTGTCTATCGCTTAGGCATTTTTCTTTGTCGCCTGTAATCAGTCCGCTGCTGCTTGGGAATTTTTTGGTGTCACCTGTGCATTTTCCAGTGTCCCGTATTAGTTGGACAATGTCGCTATTGACTATGTTTTTGTCTTAAATTTTTCTCAGATTCATAAAAAGTAAAAGTCAAACAAATCTTGAATGAAACTAAGGAAAAGAACTTAGGTCCTAAGAGTCATTATCATTTTGAAAATCAAACACAATCTTGAATGATCTAAATTGGAAAGAACAAGCATCTCTATTCCCTCCTTTTCAATTCAAGCAAAGCACAAATTCAATCTTGAATGATCTAAAGGATAAAACAAAACTCTTTTCAAAGTTCTAAATCAACACACAAATCTCAATCTTGAATGCCCAAAGGAAAGAAATTGCAATCGCTCAAATTGTTTACTTTTTGGAGAAAGAACAAATCAAATCTTAAACACTTGTGTCTTCAATTTCAAAAGTTCAAAATCATCACTTAATCAAATTGACAAAAAGAACAACTTACCTGATGTGCATCTAGGAACTTTTATTTTTTGTAAAACTTATTAAAGTAAGCAACGTAGAACATTTGGACTCGGACAAGTTCACTTGTTCTACTTTTAGCGAGGCCTGTCTAGGGAGAAAAGCGCTTCCTCCTCGAAGAACGACCTCAAACTGGTATCCCCCCCGACCGGTATATAAATAAAGTGAAGGCAAAAAATACTCACTTATATCTCCTAATCCACGGGCATTTTGTGCCAAATGCAAATGTTTGGGGATAGGTAAATATTCCTCCCTTAGTGTTGTTGGCTAGGCTCTTAAGTGAGTCACAGGCGGTCAGCATAACTAGGTATGGAGACTCCATGAAACTATTAAAAACTTGATAAAATAGAGGCTACCCTATCTACATCTAAAAGTATCAAAATCCTTGTGCAAGGACCGATTCCAAGGGGTTTACCGAGTCGCCTCAAGATTACTCACCATTTGTATTCCCTTCTAGGGGGTACCAAGCTGTGGGCAAGCGATTTTGATACTCACCTTCCTTAGGTAGATCTGTTTGAAGTGCTTGATAGTCAATACTCCGTGAAAATATTGTTGGAACATACACTTTCAAAGCTTTATCAAAGTCAGTTATCCTGTTTGTATCCCACAAGGTTGCTTTGTCCCTTGTGGAGATTGCTTTTCCAAAAATCTTTGTTGAAATCTATCCTTTGCCATTGGGAAACATCAAACTGATCAACAAACCCGGTTCGAGATACTCAAAATATTTTGCAGAGAAACTCTTGAAATCAGATATCCAAAGAACTTTTTTTGTCTCAAACCAACTTATCAGAATTTCCCCGAGTTATGCCAAATTTGATCAAACATCTGAAAGCTAAGTTGCCCAAATCCAAAGCTTATCAAGAGAAGAAAGTTGCAGAAAGAAACCTTAAGAGCCATCAATCCTCTATCCAAGCAACCCAAGAAGAAGAAAAATATCAAGAAAGGCTTGATAATATTGGCTATAATGCAAGAGTCAAATAGTTTGCCTACCGATTCCGAGTGAACCATCGCTACATCAGTCTTGAAAGAGAAGATTAGATAGGATCCATCACATGTCCATTCTACCTTCAGATCTCAAAATCCTATCTCGGTAGTCCTTCATCCTAGTCTCATCCTAGTTTCATCTTAGCATCGTCACCAAATCTTTAGTTGCATTCTAGAGTCCTTAACTGCATTCACCATCATCTTCCTAGCAGCATCATAGATCATCCATCTCAATTACATTTGCATCATCCTTTTAGAGAAAGCATTGTTCCATCATCCTTCACCATCTTTCCATCAGCAATCCACAATCAGAGTCCCATATCCTTCATCCAAATCTAGCATCCAATATCCAAATCATAACTCACCATCCTTTTGCACCAAATCTAGAGATCCAAATCCACAAGTACTTCGTGTTCAAAACCTTTGAGTTATTTCCATCCCTTATCCCAAATCAAAAATCATCCCCTTTTTTCACAGAGAATTGTCTAAAGGAAATCCAACTTGTCCTTGCATAGCCTCATCATCTCGAGAAAGAGATTGGCTTGTATTGATAAGAATCCAGTTGACCGAAGATTAGTCTATCCTAGGTTGGCCAAATCCTATCACTAATCCTCCATTGGGAAAAATAGCAGCTCATTGTTGACACTTAGTAGTCTTCCACCAGCATCCCATCAATCCTCCACCCAATCTTGACCCAAATCAGAGCATCCCATCAAGCCTCCATCATCACCAAGCTTTTTTACCAATCTGCCACCATCTCCCATCAATCTTCCACCATCCTTGATCCAAATCCAAGCATTTTTCCAATCCTTGCATTACATTTTAGAAATTCATCATCCTTAGGAGTTCCTTAAGCTTGCATCAATCATCCTTTAGAGTCTTTTAGGAAACATCTTGCATCCATCTAAGCATCTACATCTCCATGCCTGTCGAGACAAGATCTGAATCTAGGAAAAGAAGGAACATGAATCCTTATCCAATCACCAGTTCATCTGATCCCAACATTTTTACCAGCGCAATGATAGCCTATGATCCCCAAATCCAAACTGGAAATACATGGGATGATCCCAATATCCCCTCAACTCCTCTGGCAATAGAAATATTTGTGAATCATCTAGAGAATCCACCACTAGTCAATACACTTATAGCCCAAAACCAGCAAAGCATGTTCACTAACTTTGCACAAGTACAGACTTCCATTCCACCATATCTCCATCCTCGCATTCCCATAAGCACTATCCAAATCCTAGCACAAGTATACTCTCCATTCATCCAACCATTCCTTGATCCAACCTTGCAAACATCACAAGAAACCTCTGCCATTCCCCTTTTTCTACAAGGAAGCTTTACAAATCTCGTAACACAAGCTATAACACCATCTACTCCATTCCCTATCACAGGTACTTCATCATCCAACACGGCTACCCAAGCTCTTGTACAAATCCAACGCTTGTCACAAAATCAACTCCCACCTCTTATGCAAACCTTTGCACAAAAAGTTCCACCATCTTCCATAGTCCAAGCAACTCCTTTCACTCCAGGAGGGATGCAATCACCTTTCCCCTTCACTTCACAAGCCTCCACATCCACACCTTTTGTGCCAGGAGGGACGCAATCATCTTTCCCTTTCACTCCACAAGCTTCCACATCCATACCATCTTTTCCAGGGTCAATGCAATCATTTCCCTCTTTCTCCCAACAAGCCTCCACATCAGCGTTATCTATTTTGGGGGCAGGGCAACCACTTCCCTTTCATACCCAGCAAGCTTCCGCATCAACATCACCCTTTTCATGGGGAACGCAAGCATTCTCTCCATTTCCCCCCAACAAGCATCTACCCCTGCACAAGCCCAGCAAAATGCCTTCACCACAGGAATGCCTTCCATGGGTTTTTAAAACCCACCATTCATGTCCCAAACTCCCATCACATTTACCTTCTCGGCATCTGCTGCAACACAATTCCCACCTCACACTGGTCCTTGTTGGGGTCTCACTCAAGAAGACATGAGAGCCTTTGGAATACCAACTCACTCTCCTACATCCATATTTGCAAACCAACAAGCCACCTTCTCACAAGTAGCACAACAGCAACCATCTCAACCTCCGCCAACCTCATCCTTCACAAGCTATCCATTCCCAACACCCAGTGATTTTCAACAAATTCCTCCACCTCAGTAGTAAAGTTCATCCCATTTCGCAAGTTATCTTGCCCAGTCACCCTTTGCTTCGGGCTTCCCTACATTGATTCCACCCTTAAGCAATATGGGAATGCACTCGACTTATATCGGTCAACCACAAAGCCAAGTTCAGCAAGGACCATCTTACCAACAAGCTACATCATTCCACCAGCCACCCCCACAACAACCATACTTCCAATCATAGCAACAAACCCCCATCATTCCCCAATAGCAACAAGTTTCCTCCTATCAGTCATAGCAGCAAGTCCCAGTCATCCCACAACACCAGCAAGCAGTCTCATATCCACCACCGCAATATCCCCCTTGTGCTGCATCAATAATATCCCCAGCAAACATCATTCCAAAATCCACTCCAATCTACCTATCCCACTGGGCCATCTTCATATCCCACTCAACAGTACCCACCTCAAATAGGAGTACCCACTCAAACACCAATCAATGCTGAATGGGAAGCCATGAAGAACGCTCTTAAAGAGCTTCAAATTGGTACTGAGAACAAAACTTACAAGTTTGAGGAGGTGTGTCCTTATCCATTTGACTGGTCCATTGCCGCTATACCTTTCCCTAAGCACTTTGAGACACCTAAGTTTGATAAATATTTGGGGAAAGGAGATCCAGTCAAATCATATTAAAGAATTCTATATGGCATGCCAAGAAGTGGCTTATAGTGATAACTATCTCTTACGCCTATTCCCCAAAAGCTTGGGAGGAACTGTTGTTGAATGGTTCTACAAAATACCCTGTGGGACTATCACAACCTTTGCTGAACTTTCTAAGAAGTTCATTACCCACTATGCCCATAATGTTGAGAATGAGTTGACCTTGTTAGATCTCTGCAACTCAAAATAGAAAGATGGAGAAAGCCTAGCAGAATACTTGCAACAATGGTAGAACCTTACCACCAGGTTATCATACCAGCCACCTGAAAAGCATTTGACCAAAATCTTTATTGATAATCTGCATCCTAAGCTATCCCACTTCATGAGGATGAATTGTCTCCAAACCTATCAAGATATCAAGAGCAAGGGGATAGGTATTGAAAAGGCCCTCCTAGATGAAGGCACAATTCAACACTTCAAAAATGATGCCCAAAAACCCAGCAATGATAAATCCCGTTACTGGAATCATAACAAAAATGTTGTTACTGATGGAGCCACTGATACCAAGCATGTCCAATTTGTCATGGCTAGTCCTCCATCAACTCCTACATACCAACAACAACAAGTTCCCATCCATCAGCAACCTCCTCAAGTCCATCAGCAACCAGCCCATCAAGCTTATCAAGGTAATCCAAACAATCAAGTCAATGCCGTCAATATTGCTCCCAAGCAGAACAAACCCAGAGCTCAAAATTATCCAAAGAAGACCTTCACACCACTGGGTGAACCTTTGGATGTTATATTTCATCGAATGACCAAGGCCAACTTGATTATATATCCACCAATTCATCCAGTTGATGATACCACTCCCAAGCTTGATTGGTACAAAGATCACGAGTACTATGATTATCATCGTGTCAAAGGACACACTATCCTAAAGTGTATGAGACTCAAAAACTATATCCAAGATCTCATTGATCAAAAAGAGATTCAAGTAGATACACCTGCTCAAGCCTCACCAAATGCCAATTTGCAAATTTATCAGAATGTGTTCCCACAACACAATGCTGGAAACAACCAAACTAAAGCCAATCATCCCCATAACCATGGCAAAGGCAAGCAAGAGGATCACATTACTGCCTATATCAATTATGACAATATTGTTGGATGTATAACCCAAGTTGAGCCCACAGTCAATACCATCCATGTCAGAGGAGCAAATAGTCAATGTGCTGTTACCACCCGTAGAGGTCAGATAACTGTTGCTGGTGCCCGTCCAAGGCCAGTACACAATGCACATAATGCACAGTATAACCTCATAGAACATCTTGGGAACACACCAGCCCAAATATCCATCTTGGACCTTCTCCGCACTTCACCTCTCCATCAAGAGATCCTTGATCGAGCTCTCAAAGAAGGACATGTTCCCATAGACATTAACACCACCCAGTTTGAGACCCTTGTGGGACATCTATCCACAACCTGTGCTTTATCCTTCAAACCATCCAACATGCCAAATGTTGCACCTGACCATACTCTCCCTCTCCACATCGCTGTCATGGTTAGAGACTTTGCCATCAAATGGGTCTTAATAGATAATGGCTCAGCCCCAAACTTGTGTACTTTGAAATTCATTCAGCAGATTGGGTTCACCTAGGCTGATATAGCACATGAAGTAATTATTATCAAAGCCTATGACAACTTGGAGCGTACCTCTAAAGGTACCATTACTTTTCCCATTCAGCTGGGCCCAACAACACAGGATACTATTTGCCATGTTGTTGATCTTGACCTACCATTTAATATCCTCCTAGGTTGACCATGGATTCATTCCATTAAGGTTGTACCATCTACTTACCATCAGTGCATCAAATTTCCACATCAAGGCACTGAGGTTACCATCCATGCTGACCCCCAACCCTTCGCATACTGTCGTGCGATGGAAGCATCATTCCCTCACTCCACTCATTGTCCTGGAACTGACATTGGTACTTCTATTGCCAGCTCGTCCTAATCCCATTGTGATCCAGAAACCATTCTCACCTCCACCCTTTCTTCCGTCAAGATCAATAATCAGGGTTGTGGTGAATATATCCTACATGATGCATTTTCCGTAGGGGCCCTCCCGCTTGATCCACATACTCAAGGGCGCCCAAATCACCAAAGCAAGCCTATTGAAGAGCATCATGAAATCAAGAGAATGGGACCTATGACTTTTGAATCCCATGGCACATTAAATAGTCAAGAAATGGATCCTGACATTAATAGGTGGTTGTACAAAGATCCCCCACCACCTGACAAACAACTTCTTAGCTACTTCAAAGATAAATACCCACAATCGCACAAGTACACTACTAAGCAATGGAACTACCAAGGTGGTGGTCTAGGACCACAAGAAGGTGGAAGCAAAGACCCAATTACAGCATCCAAGAACCCACAACATTAGGGTCTTGGCTTTAATACCCCTCGCCTGCATATACAAGGGCCCAATACCGCAACTGGGGGCACCAACATGACTAGCGTTCCCCTCTTAAATAGCCAGGATGACCTCGTAGAGATCGAAGACATCCCTGAAGAGAAAGAAATCAGATCCTACGATGATATCTTTGACGATGACACCCTCCTGGGGACTTCTGTCCTCCGACAACTTGCCATCAATCTCATAGAACTTCCCCTCATTCACCCTCAACTCATAGACTGGGACCAACCAAGCATTGCACACATCGATGAGTTCCAAAGCATGGAAGCACTCCTAGAATTCATGGGGGCATCAGGCCCACAATCAGTTCACAATTCAGAGTCAACTCACATCTATAAGCTTAACCCAGAAGGATACTTCGGAGAGGAGGCAAGCTTTAGCTGCAAAAGAGAAATAGAAAAAGTAAAACATGAGTCCTTATGTGAAAACCCTTCTGGGGCACATTCTGATTCCAAAAAAGTAAAAATAAAGAGTGTATCTTCTAGTGAAAACTTGGCAATTCAAGTGCTAGAAGATGAAGACTTGCCTCTTCCTCCCAGCCAGGATTACAGACTTGAGCAGTCACCTATCATCATAGAAGAAACCAAGCCAGTCAACTTAGGTACAGAGGAATGTCTGAGGATCACCTACATTGCAGCCAACATGATAGAAGGTGAAGAAATGGCTTTCACTGTGCTACTTCAAGAAGCTACTATGAACTTTGCATGGTCATATGCACACATGCCTGGATTTGATCCTAAACTTGTTGTTCATCATCTAGCTGTAGACCCCAATGTTAAGCTAGTAAAGCAGAAGCTACGCAAAATGCATCCCAAAGTAGCTCTATTGGTAAAATCAGAACTAGAAAAGATCCTGGATGCAAAGATTATCAGAGCTATAGATTACTCAGATTGGATCTCCAACATGGTACCTATCACAAAGCCATCCAGTGACATCCAAATTTGTACAGATTTTAGGGACCTAAACAAGGCATGTCCTAAAGATGATTTCTTGCTACCTAACATAGACATGATCATAGATCTTACAGCGGGCCATGAAATGTTGTCACTAATGGATGGTTTCTCTGGATACAATCAGATTCATATAGCAGCAGAAGACCAACATAAAACAACGATCACCACTCCATGGGGTACCTTTTTCTATAACATGATGCCCTTTGGTCTAAAGAATGTAGGAGCCACATATCAGAGAGCGATGACAGCAATCTTCCATGACATGATCCACAAGATCCTAGAGGACTATGTGGATGATATTCTTGCAAAATCAAAGACACGCCATGAACACATTGACATTCTTGAGAGTGTGTTTGATCGCCTGCAACACTATGGGTTACGGCTCAATCCAAAGAAATGTGTCTTTGGTGTTACATCTGGAAAGCTCCTAGGTTTCATAGTATCATGATGAGGCATAGAGATTGACCCTAAAAAGGTCAAAGCAATAACATAAATGCCTCCCCCAAGAACACTCAGATAGCTCAGAAGCCTACAAGGAAAGCTTCAATCAGTACGTCAGTTCATTTCTCAACTGGTAGACAAGTGCCAACCTTTCACGCATCTCTTATGCAAAGACACAAGCTTCAAATGGGATCCCATATGTCAAAGAAGCTTTGATAAGCTCAAGGAGTATCTAGCCAATTCTCCAATCCTAGTACCACCAGTTCTAGGATGCCCTCTCATACTCTACATCTCGGCAACCACTACAACATTGGGGGCACTCCTAGCTCAGCATGATGATGAAAACAAAGAGAGAGCCATCTACTACATTAGTTGAACTCTTGTCGGCTATGAGCTTAATTACTCACCCATGGAAAAAGCATGCCTTGCAGTGGTTTTTTCCACTCAAAAGCTTAGACATTACATGCTCAGTCACACAATCAGGCTCATTTCAAAAGTGGACCCCCTCAAATATCTACTATCAAAGATAACTCTCACAGGCCGTATGGAAAAATGGGTCATGATACTCAGTGAGTTTGACATCCAGTACATAGATTGGAAAGAAATCAAAGGGCAAGTCATTGCTGATCAGCTAGCAGAAGCACCACTGGTGGATGCTTATCCACTAATCATGGAATTCCCTGATGAACACTTATGTATGATCGAAGAACAACCCATGTGGAAACTATACTTTGATGGCTCCTACACATCACATGGATCAAGGGCAGGAATCCTATTCGTCACACCTCAAGGTGACTACATTCCAAAATCATTCAAATTAGGATTCCCATGTACCAACAACATTGCAGAATATGAGGCACTCATCTCAAGTCTCGAAACAGCTATTCAGTGGAATATCACAGAACTGCAAGTGTTTGGAGATTCACAATTGATTATCAAACAAGTCCTTGATGAATATTAGACAAAGGATGACAAGTTGCTACCCTACAAAGAGCTGGTGGACAGACTGAAAGAGCATTTCCTGAATCTATAGTTCACACAGATACCAAGACTTCAAAACAAAGCAGTTGATGCAATGGAAACTATTGGGTCCTTGTTAGAAATCCCACGTGACGCATCACAGTATGAATTCCTAGTTGAGCAGCTACATACACCAGCTTATGAGAATGCCAATGCAGAAATGGTGTGTGTCTTGGTTGGTCCCTAGTCCCCATGGTACCATGACATCTAGGCATATCTAAAAAATGGTATCATATCTCCCCATCTCACCAATAACCAATGCCAAAACCTTATTTGCAGAGCTTCCCGCTACACTCTTGTAGCCAACACCCTTTATCGTCGAGGGTATCACAATATCCTCTCTAGGTGTTTAGATTCAAACGAGGCCATCCTGGCTTTACAAGAGGTCCACGCTGGAATTTACAGTGCCCACATGAGTGGCATGGTTCTAGCTAAGCAGTTGCTTCGAGTTGGGTATTATTGGCCAACCATGGAACATGATGCTTGCGAGTTTGTTAGAAAATGTTTACCATGTCAGCAGCATGCAAATTTGATTCATGCACCAGCACAAGACTTGCAGCCCATTGCGCCACCTTGGCCATTTTCATGTTGGGGCTTTGACCTTGTAGGATTAATCACTCCCCTTTCCTCAGATGGACACAAGTACATAATAACTGCCATAGAGTACTTCACCAAATGGGTTGAAGCGATTCCGCTCACCCTAACTACTGGTATCCAAATATCCAAGTTCATCCTTTACCACATCATTTGTCACTTTGACATACCATCTACCATATTCACTGACCATGGCACACCTTTTGAAAACCAGCATGTGGATGATTTGTGTGCTAGACTCCACATCCATCACCATTTCTCCAGTCCATATTTCCCTCAAGGAAATGGCCAAGCTGAGGCAACCAATAAAACTATCTTGAAAATCCTCAAGAAGGTTGTCAATGATTCTGGTCGTGACTGGCACCTCCAAATCAATCCCGCCCTTTGGGCCTACCGTACTTCTTATCGCACTCCCACAAGCACCACCCCATATTCCCTTGTATATGGTGCTGAAGCCATTCTATCGATTAAGGTTGAGCTCCCATCATTGCAAGTCTCCATGAAGAACTACACCACTGATGAAGACTATCATGTGGCCCGTCTCACACAGTTAGACCTATTAGATGAAAAGAGACAACAAGCCTATGATCACCTGGTTGCATACCAGAATCGACTCAAAAGGAGTTATAACAAGAAGGTCCATCCCAGACAATTTCAGGTTGGTGACATGGTCCTCAAAGAAAATCAGAAAGTCCAAGAAAACAAAGAAAAGAAAGGCAAGTTTGAGCCTACTTGGTTGGGCCCCTATGTTGTCATAGCATGCTTCGGCTCTGGCCCCTATCAGCTATCTACACTAGAAGGTGAGCCTTTGAATGATCCCATCAACATCATACATCTGAAGAGGTTCTATGCCTGAACTAGATCCTACATATTTAGAAAATCCATAAAAATTGAAAAAAGCAGAAAAATACAAAAAAAGGCAAAAAAAGCAAAAAGAAAGGAAAAGAAAAACAATCGTCCAATGGTGAAAACTTGGCAATTCAAGCACCTTGGACAAGTATGTTGGTGAAAACCTAGCAAACAAGCACCATACATAGTGGACCGAGTCATTATCTATCAAACTCTCATCCCCCCATCCCAACATCTCAATCCTTTTTCTCCCATCCCCATCCCCATCCACCATCCCCCAGCATTCCTCTTTTTCATGATCCTCAAGCAAATCCACAATCCTACCTGCACCTCTCTTGTACCATATCTTGTATCATATCTTGTATATCTTGTATCGCGTGATCCTTCCTGTACCATATCTTGTATAGCATGATCCTTCTTGTACCATATCTTGTATCATATCCTATATATCCTGTATAGTGAGATCTTCCTATCCCCAATCCCGAGCTTTTGTACATATCCATTGTATCTCTTTTCCCATCCCTTGTACATATCCTCGTGTCTTGTTGTACATATCCTTGTCAAACCTACAGTAGCATTTGATCATAACTCTTTGTCCTACCCAGCCTTGTACTTTAGCAATATCAATTGTCGACTATCCTTGATCATCATGACCATCTTTGAACTGCATCATTTGCCAATCAGCAACACAACATTCTCCCCATCAGCATCGGGTCCGCACAGATGTATGCTTCTATTTTGTCTGACCTAAGCCTAATCACGAGTCCCCTCAGTTGTATCCTTACTGTTCGACCTAATCTTCCACCCAGCACACTAGGTCCGTGTTGATGTATCCTTCCACACGTTCAGACCAATGTTCCCACCATCAATTCAATCAGTCACATCAAATCTCTCTCCTTGGCAAAGGGTGTCTTTTTGGAGTTATCATTTTGGTCTTGGATTCTGTCTTTTGGATCTTGTTAATCTTTTACAGCTTCTCATTGTTCTCTACTCAAGGTCGCCACGATCCTTTATATCATGGTGTGCTGCGAATGAGGATAATCTGGGGCAAGGTCTTTTGATCTTTTGCTTCTACCTGTGAGTCAATCATGTGTTTGTGGTTTCTTCAGCATCATTCCCACCATGCCTCCTTCTCGGGATCATGCGTGATGCTGGGGAAACCCTACATGTCTTTTTAGCGTCAGTCTTATGCAACGTTGGTGACAAGGCCTCGTGATCCCAGTATCCTTGGCAGGTCTCTCGCATTTCTATATTAAACTAGGTTGTGCTCTCCACATTTGCACTTGGAGCTTCCCCCAATCCCCTGCATCTTGCATCATCTAGATTAATCTTGCATCTTGCATCTCTCATGTAGCTGCATCCTACATTTTGCATTCCATCTCATCTTGCATTCACCCATCTTTGCTCTTGGGAGTTTGGTTATTTATCTCCCCTTCTTCCTAGGTCTTTCTTTCTTTGTTTCCTTTCGAGAAAATTCCACAACGTTTACTCCTTGCGTTATTTTCTCGAGGGGGCACAATCCCTTATTCCTCTAAATTCTAGCCTTGGGCATCTTATTTTCTTATCTTTGACACCATGCCACTTGTGGCATCGCATCAAAGAGGGGCAAAATGTAGACACCTAAAAATCCTTTAGAAAATAAAGTATTTTCTATTTTCTAAAAAATCCCTGATGACATCATCATTTATTAATTAATTAATTTATTTATTTTTATGTCATTAAATCCCTTTATCTTAATTAAAAATATTTAATTAAGGAATCCCTCCCAAAAATGTTTAAATCTTATTTAAACATTATTCCCCTATTTATTAATTATTTAATTAATAAATTGACCAAAAATCCCAAAATAAATAATTTATTTATTTTTTTGCCCAAAACTTGGCTAATTTTCTTAAGACCACTAACCTCTTCCAGAATCTTCTAATCCTCCTTTAATTTCGATTAAAGGCTAATCCCATTATTTCCTAACCCTAATCCCAGCTCAAAATATTTAATTAAGATTAAATATTTAATCCTTATATTTATTAAATTCATTTTTAATAAATATTCTCAAACCTAAACCATGGAAGTAAATAAATCTTTATTTATTTCCTAAAATCCATATTTATCCTAAGGAAATTCTAGACTCTTCTAGAAAGTCCTAATCCTAACCCCCCCCTAATCCTATCACATTCCCTAACCAAAGTTAACCAACTCCTAAGCTTAACCCAAAGTCAACAAACTTCTAGAGACTTCTCTTACATGCATTAAGTGCATTTAAGGCCTCCTTATCCCTCTTACATGCATTTATCATGCATTTAAGAAGCCCCTCACACCTTTCTTACACCCTTTGACCTTAGGCACATTTCCCAAATTATGCACATCCCTCCCATCTTTCAACCCAATGCCCTTGTGACACTTGTCACAAAGAGGTGGCCCTGAACTAGCACAATCCATGTGCTCCCCTTTGAATGAATCTTGGCCTCTCTTAAGGATTTTGATCCTGGCCACTCATTCCTCCTTCCCAAATCCTATAAATGCTCCTCATTTCCAAGAGAAAAATAACCATTTACCTTTCATTTCAAGCATTGTTATCATGCCCATTTAGCTCTATACTTAGCATAATCATCTCAATCTAGCTTACTTTCAAGCATTTTTAGCTCATCCTAATTTAGTAATAATGGATTAACATAGTTTATTTCCTCATTTTACATAGCATATCATCATCATCACATCTCTATTTGGTTAAAATCAATCTTAGCATAAACATCATGTAGCTTAATCTTCATTTCAACATCATTTGGATCCTTGAGGCCTTAGGGGCAAATCGGGTGTTCTATACCTATTTTGTACCATTTTTGGGGTTTTCATAGATCTCAATCTGTCCTAAAATGCATAAGGAACATGCTCCAAGTGCTTAGAGAGCACACCCACATCCCCTTAAGCAAGAGAAAATCAAACAATGCTTGGGTGCACCTGTTTAAGCTCAATCTGAGGTGGCTTAGTTTAGAGTTTTACTTATTTTTGATTGATTTCATGCTAAACTAAAATCTAATCTTTGTTTGGCTTGAGTCTTTTCAAAATAGGTATCCTCAAAAGCCTTGTTCACAATTTGAATGCTCATCACACAATCATAGCTCAAGGTGATCTTACAACCTATTCTCCAACTGATGTAGATGAAGAAATCCTGAGATATCTCAGGGGTTTCTTCTCCAATAACTCCCTCCACAAAATGGCCTATGAAGATCCCATATCCACACATTCAAGCACTTAAATTATGGCTTGGGAACCATGCTACATTATTAATAAATTCTTTGTCATACCATATCCTTGTGAGGATATTCTCTTTCCAACAAGATCTTATTTCTACCAAAAAGATATTCAAGATCAATTTGGAATCATGGAAAACTAATTATTTGAATAGATATTTCTTAGAAAATTATGGTCCACATGTTTGAGAAATCTCAAAAAACCTTTCATGGCAATAGAGGTTGTGAAGGGTTATAAAGGAACAAATATCATTATGGATCTTTTCCAAGGTATATGTTCTACCTTATAGTTGATTTATTCCTTCATCTCCTAATATGTCTTGTCATGTCTGCAATCAACACATTTTATGGAAAGAAACAAAATCAACTACACCACCACATTTGGTTGATATCAAAGGATTCAACCATGAATCCTTAATAGACTAATTGTTAGGTTTTTTTAGGTGTCATTGTTTAACTTTAAACAAATAACATATAAGAAAACTATGTAAGGGGAACCATACTTCTCATGTTCAAGCACAATTGTCCAAATGCATAATACTTCATCATCAAGTATCATTGTTAATATTGATAAAAAAGAACAAGTCTACAAAATAACATGGTTGGTTTGTTCCATTTCATAGTTACCCATTTTATCATATATTGTAATTTTCAACTTTAATGTTAAACTTATAATCTGGAGCACTATTGTCTTAATAAGCCAGTTAATCTTTTAATTTATTGCTTTCACTGCTAACATAGTTATTCTACTTATTATTTGTGATTTTTGAATGGAGATTGATTGATGAATCATGCAAAGAAAAGAGAATCCACAAGGTTTCCATCTCATAGAAGAGGAGCCAAGCTCCCTCAAGAGCCTGAAACTCTCCCTCCAATTGTCACAAATCAATAATCGATACCACGAATAGTGGAGAGTAGTACATTTGTGATGTGCCAAAAGTTATAGTATAATAGAAGTTGTGGTCTACAACTAACATGGAAGGGGAATTGAAAGATGTTGAGGAAAATGACATGTCAGTAAGGTTGCATCTAAGAAATGACACACCCCAACAACCATACTCTCCAAATGGTTGGGTAGTCTCATAACCACGTCCAAGAAAGGTTCCCCACTAATCCTTACCAATGAAGCAGAAGATCATATAGCTAAATGGTGTCAAGAGATGGAAACAACTGGACATAAGTTGGAGATTGTCATCTTAAAGGCAACAATAGCTTAGATTTGTGAGACTAGGACCAGTCTTGGTGGTTGGATTTTAAGACTTGACATCTAGAATTCATGTTGCAAATAGTTGAAGGTCTCAATAAAGAAAAAGCATTTAACCTCAAACCAGTAGTTGTCTTTGCATTCTATGATACATTTCTAAAGTTTATGTTTCAAATCCATATGGTCCCTACTTGCATATCAAATTGTGACAAAAACGGTGTGGAGGTGGTAAAAATGGGGTTCTGAGGGTGCTGGCTAGAAGAGGAAGTATTGACACAACATAGAATGGTAATCCATTATTGGTACAATAAGGTCCATGAGACCATTTCAATATGATTTTGGTATTTATCAATGACTTTGAGTCATCTTTGTAGTTTTGTGTCAAAACTTGTCATTGCAAGGTAAGTTGTCATTTTCTTAAAAAAGTTGTAACCGTGGGCTATTTGTGATGTAAGAAGGCATTTTGGCCTCATGAAAAATGGTTTTGAGTTATTAGGAGTCCTAGGAGGGTCAACACACAATTTTTATGGTTGTATGCAATTGTTGTGCAACTAAGTTACAATTTTGCAAAAGTTGCAAAGTCATTAAAAGTGGTCAATTGTTCTAAGTTGTAAAAAAAATGGCCCTTTAACTATTATTTCTTGGCCTGAATTTGTATGAAAACTTTTGGTAAATAAAATTACATGGATGGAAAGTAGAATTAATATAATTTTATCCACAAATGGTTTGAGACTCTTCTATGATTCACAATGGAATTTTTTAGAGCTTTTATAAAAATAGTTAGAAAACCCTCATTTACCAGGGTTCTGGAAGAGATTTGTGGACATCTCTTGAAATCACCATGGGAAAGATGTATAACTTGGTGAGATGATAGTTTTAGGTCCCCTCTTTTTGTTTCCAATGGTCACATAATAGGAGATGGTGATTGGAAAGAGTATTTTGTGTTAGGATTAAGTAATACTGAGAGGAGGGGGGGGGGGTGAATCAGTATTACAACACTTCAATTTAAACTTAAACCAATTATTAATAAACCACATGAATTTTGAAATGAAAATAACATAAACACATAACACATAACTCATAACACCATTATATGTTTTTGAGGAAACCCTAGCCAAGGGAAAACCCCGGTGGGGATGGTACCCACAACTAAGCACTAAAATATAGAATCCTTGTTAGGAGATCTAGCCCTATTAGGAGCTGAGTATTACATAGTACATTTCCTTGTTAGAGGAATGGAAACCATCTTAGGGGTATATAAAAACCTTGTTAAAGGTGTGGTGAGCTTACAGCTCTTACAATCAAAATTTTGTTACAAAAAGTGTTCTTCAATAATGAACAATACAAGCATCTGCTATGCTTTGATAGTTCCAATTATGATTCACAATAGCCTCTTTCAATCATTGATCTTGCATCTACTATCAATCATCACTAATATCCAAAATTTTCATCCATTATATCATCACCTTTGTCACACTTATAGCTTCCATAAAACACTCTATACTTATATCAATTTTGTCATCTAGTCGGCTCTCAAATACAATACAAAACATAATAAATATTTATACCAAGGATAAATATTGAGTCAAAAATCTTATTTTACCAAAGTGTCAGCAATATACAACCTTCGTCTGACTTAGCACATTACCATTCCATCTCACCTTCCCTTAACCATCACGACTGTTCATATGCACTGTTTCATTGTTCCTCTGTCTTCGCATGTCTTCATAATATTGTAACTTACTGATATCAACACCAAAACATATGCGACCTTAACTGAAGGTCATACATATCACAAAATGTCTTCCTCTAAGTTTGCTAGCCATAATATATCATATATCATCTTTGCTGACCAAAACTGTATTGCAGTATACTGTAAGTCTGATTCTGTACTTAGTCATTTTCACGACTGTGTCTTCAATACTTATACTCACTTCATGCGATCACTCCAACATAAGTGTTGCCATAAATGACAACCCTTAAGTTATCCATATTTCTCTCAAAATATCACTTTCCAACAATCTCTCCCTTTGGCATTGATGGTAACACTTAGCGAAAAATGACTAAGTGTCAAAACATATTCTACTTCTCTATATACATATTCTTTATTTTTTTTTCTTACAATTTTCTCTTTCTCTTTTTTTTTTAACTTATTCTCTTCTTTTCTTCTCCTCTTCTCATTTTTCTTTTCTCTTCTTCTCCCCCTTTGACATCAATGGCAAAGGTACTTACAAAACTTCAAAATTTTAAGCATATATGTCTTAGTGCTTACTCACCAGATTCAGAATGTCTTGGAAGGAGTCTTCCAAGGTCTTTACTTCATCATTCCATGATTTAATTAGTAGATCACTGACATGGATCAGTCCATTCAGTGCATAAGATGAAATTTCTACTACCTTCAACTCAGTAGATATAGATTTTGTCATTGATCCCTCAATCTTCTCCATCTCTGTGAGATGAGCTTCAAGAATTGATAGCTTTGGAGTGATTATAATATTTAGCATACCAAATCTTTCCACTAATCTCCCTTTCTCTGTATTCAAAACACTTACCTTCTCCAAAATTTTGGATGTCTGCTTGTCCATATCCAACACAGTTTGTCAAATGTAGCCCTGTCCTTGGCTATGATATCTTCAATATTCTTTATGTGTCTACTGGGATTGATGCAATAACTATAGATTTTTCTTCCTTGTGCCACACCATTTTTGGCTTTGATTTTAGTTTCTCTCAGAATGCCTAAGTCCCATGAGATAGATTGGAAGACTTCCTTCAACTTCTTATCAAGGTATCTCTTCTTGGCTTTATCCTCTGCGATCTTCAACAACGACTCAAAATGGTTGTCAAAGTTGTCCAATGCCATGTTCAAGTTCTCTGCATCATCCTTTACTTGAAATGTGAGAGGTGTAGGGAGTATTTTAGTTATAGTCTCTATTGCCATAGAAATCACCTTGACCTTCTTATCCCCCTTTTGTTCTGACCTTTCCTTTTCCTTAACAAATGGCATGAAGGATAACCTTATGAGTTCATTCTCATCCATGCTTTCCACATCAGTGCTCACTAGCTTTGCCATACTTGCCAACAATAAGGTGGAGGAGGTATCCAATTCTTTCTTGATCTCAAATATCACCTCTTCTTCTTTTTCTGCTCCCGTCTCTTCTTCCTTATTTTCCTCTTGTTGTTTCTCCTTCTCTTGATCTTTCTCTTCTTGTTTTTCTTCTGTATGTTCTTTCTCTTTCTATCCTTCCTCTTCTACTATCTCAGAAATGGATAAAAGACCTTAAAGCATATCATTTCTAGAAGAGGAAGGATAGAAAGAGAAAGAACATGCAGAAGAAAAACAAGAAGAGAAAGATCAAGAGAAGGAGAAACAACAAGAGGAAAAGAAGGAAGAAGGATAGAAAGAGAAAGAACATACAGAAGAAAGATGGATAAAAGACCTTAAAGCATATCATTTCCTCAGCATTTGACAATCAACGGCCAAGGAGATGAGATTTAAGAAGCACTACAACCATCTAGCAACCACATTGCATGATCGATTTAAGTAGAAGTTCCAAAATTCAACGCATTAAAGGTAAAGCACACCAGAAACGAAGAAGTCTGGTTACTTGTCATCTTTTCTTTCTTGCACACTTTCTTCAGCTATCTTAGAGATTTCTCCCATACCCAAGGATGTAGGCTTGGTGGCTTTGGGAGGTGAGGTCTTCTCAGGCATGTCACTCATAATAATTTGGTCCAATGCCTTTTGTGTGTCTTCTATTACCTCATCATACTTTCTTGCCATTATCTTCACAAGTCTGGCCTTGGTTCTCAGTAGAGGTTTCAACTCTTTAATGATTCTTTCCCTTTCTTGTATGAAGACTACATGCAATATGTCTTCAATTGCTTTATTTCTTATAGTCTCATCCTCTGAATGTGCTAATTGTTTTCTTATTTCCAACTTGCTATACAAGTCCTTAGGAATATTGGCCTCAATTTTTAATAGATTCTTCTTGTAGACTAACAAGTGCTCAATGTGGATGTACATGTGGATAAGAAGTAAACCAAATGTGAAAGCTTTTGACTTATCCTTCTTGATAATCCTCACATTTTCCAAGAACTATTATGCTAGGATTTCGCATAAGTTGTACTTTGTGTTTTCCTTCACCATTTTGTAGGCCATCATGATTACCCCTGCTGACACATAATTAGGCCTGCTACTGTAGAATAACTTATATCCTAGTAGCATTTCTACCAGTCTTACATCTTGTTGAAAAATGTCATTAGCTATCATCGCATGCTTATCCCATTTAGAATGAGTTAGGGTCTCTACTTGTTTCTTGATATTTTTCTCAGCTACAGGAAGGGCCCCAATATTGTCTAATCCAGTTATCTCATGAATCAATTGATTGCACATCTTAAAAGGCTACTCTCCTATCCATATGAACTGATCATGGATTTTTCTTAGTATTGATTCAAACCATTCAGTCTCGTAGAACTCATTTAGAAGGGTTAAATTAATGATGGATTGGTCTTCCAAATGCTTGAACTCTTCTTTCATTTTACCATCAAAATCTATCATTTCGTCTATCTCCTTATAGATCTCTACATCCCCTATGGTCTCATACTTGCAGTGAATGTAAGCCCTAATATCTTCAACATGTAACATGTCGTATGGGGTTTGCGAAAATGCTCCTTCCGGATCATCCTCACAAGACTTAAAATGGTGCTTCTTGAATTTGTATCTTGGCCTATCAACTACATCATAGATCAATGGTGCATCCATAGCTTCTTGAAAGAGTATATGATCTAAATACCTTTAATGAGTTGAATTTTGGAACTTGTGCTTAAATCAATCATGCAATGTGGTTGCTAGATGGCTATAGTACTTCTTAACTCTCATCTCCTTGGTCGCTGATTGTCAAATGCTAAGGAAATGATATGCTTTAAGGTCTTTTATCCATCACCGATTGAGTAAGTGCATTAATCACAATTAGCTCAACTTCACACACTATCTCGTGAACATAGGATATGAATCTCCAAGTGCTGCAATCACAAACATAATCTCCATAGTGTCTGTACACACCATATCTAAGCTCGTATGAGATTATTCCACATAATCAAGGGCTGGATATAATCTGTTATCTGGATCCAATGCTCCCCCTAAGGCCATGTAGCCTTCTAGGTCGATGTAGCAATGTTAACATCTTGCAAAGACATGGTAGCATCTACTATCTCTCCCTGAACCAATGTTTTATTGAAATATTTTATCTTCCATATTTTCTCATCATCTTCATTTGCTGGTTTCTTGAAATGATTCTTGAACTCATCTATATACTCATTAATTCTTTTACCATTGTCACCAATATTCTTCTTTATAACCACAAGTGGTGGTCCTCTTCTATTGTCTATTCCATTATACCTGCAAAACTTTGTTGTGTGTCCTAAGTTGTTGCATTTGAAACATGTAGGTGGTCTTCTGTCCCGATTAACTTGCAGCTTACAATACCTTGCAGTATGCCCAAAGTTATTGCATTTGTAGCATGTGATCTTCGCTTTTGATTCTTCTATGATGTAATCTTGTTTATTTCTAGAATGATCAGGTTTCCTACATTCTACCTTCTTGTGTCCATATGCACAACAATTGTAACAATAACCAATAAAAGGTTTGAAAGTACTTTTACCTCTGCAATCTCTTTTCATGTGTCCAACTTTGTTTCATCCAAAGCATCTACCTCTAAAAGGTCTAATCTAGTCTTTAGGTTCTTTAAAAGTGGGTCTATCTTCATTCTTCTCTTTCTGTGATTCATCATGAGTCTTAGAACATTCTCCTTCATTGTATCCAACTCTATTCATGTCTCCTTTAGGTTTCTATCTCTCTCTTTGTTCATCAATTTTATCACTGCTCATGTGTAACTTCTCAATGTGTAATTTGGCTTGAGCGAGTTCACCTTTAATAATCTGATTGTACTTCTCATATTCCTAACATTTATCCTTGTAGTGATCAAGTTCAATCTTCATTGTCCTATTTGTATGTTTGCTTCTTTCAGAGTCTCTTCAACTTTGTATCTTGCATCCTTTTCATGTTGAATTTATTTAATCATCAGAAGATTAATTTGCTCTTTTTCTTGCTCCAGTTTCTTTACTTGGTCTGATGTATCATTGTCTGAATCTTCTTTGATCTTATCCATAAGGTCTTGTCTTTGACTCCTTGAAAGTTCAAGTTGTTCCTTTAGCTTCTTAATGAAACCTTCTACTCTTCTTAATTTGAATTTCAATTCACCATTCTCAGCCTTTTCTTTGTCTAGGTCATCAAGTGCTGCTTCAAAGTTATCTTGAAATTTTTTTGAATACATTATGATCTCCCTTAAGCTGTTAGGATTTCTCTCCAAGGGCCAATAGCTCTGATACCAATTGTTAGGATTAAGTAATACTGAGAGGGGGGTGAATCAGTATTACAAAAATTCAATTTAAACTTAAACCAATTGTTAATAAACCATATTAATGTTGAAATGAAAATAACATAAACACATAAAATATAACTCATAACACCATTATTTATTTTCAAGGAAACCCTGGCCAAGGGAAAACCCCGGTGGGGATGGTACCCACAATTATGCACTGAAATATAGAATCCCTGTTAGGAGATCTAGCCATGTTAGGAGCTAAGTATTACATAGTACATTTCCTTGTTAGAGGAATGGAAACCCTGTTAGGGGTATACAAAAATCCTATTAAAGGTGTGGTGAGATTACAACTCTTACAATCAAAATTCTGTTACAAAAAGTGTTCTTCAATAATGAACAATACAAACATTTGCTATGCTTTGATAGTTCCAATTATGATTCACAATAGCCTCTTTCAATCACTGATCTTGCATGTACTATTAGTCATCACTAATATTCCAAACTCACATCCATTACATCATCACCTCTATCACACTTATCACTTCCATAGAACACTCTATACTTATATCAATTCTATCATCTAGTCAGCTCTCAAATACAATACAAAACATAATAAATATTTATACAAATGATAAATATTGAGTCGACGATCTTATATTACGAAAGTGTTGGTAATATACAACCTTCATCTGACTTAGCACGTTACCATTCCATCTCGCCTTCCCTTAATCATCGCGATTGTTCATATGCCCTATTTCACTATTCCTATGTCTTCACATGTCTTCATAATACTGTAACTTACTGATATCAACACCAAAAAATATGCAACCTTAACTGAAGATCATACATATCACAAAATGTCTTCCTCTAAGTTCACAAGCCATAATATATCATATATCATCTTCGTTGACCAAAACTATACTACAGTATACTGTAAGTCTGATTCTGTACTTAGTCATTTGCATGACTGTGTCTTCAATACTTATACTCACTTCATGTGATCACTCCAACATAAGTGTTGCCATAAATGAAAACCCTTAAGTGATCCATATTTCTCTCAAAATATCACTTGCCAACATTTTGATGCCCTAGGCATGCATATATCATGAAAATGACCTCTTTTCCTTGACTGCGATTGTGTTTTTGAGTTTTATGTTACATTTTGGAGGTTTAGGCACTAAGTGTGGGTGGAAACTTTGGTTTGGGAATGAACATGATCTATTACATGATTTGGTTGAGTTTGGTGAGAAGTATTTTGAATACTTCCTTTGCAAAATAGGGCTAATTGTAGGCCTAAAAGTTAGGATAATCAATTGTTTGGCTACTTGGTCCAAAACAAAGTTGGTAAACCTTTTCATATGTTGTGTAATTACATTTAAGGAGTCCAAAAAAACCCCTAGTCAGGGTCCAAGGCCAGTGGTGAAGAAGTTGTCACCTAGAAACCCTTAGAGTAGGCTATAAGGCCTAGTTGGTGCCAATGAAGAAAAATGCTTAAAATGTTGTGTTGGGTCAGCGTGAGCGGTTAACTTGGGTTTCCTTGAGTCCCCTTATGTTTTACACAACCTCATTGAGTGTCTCCAAACATTGTTGTAGTATGGTGCCCTACTGCCCTTATTTGGTAACAAAGCCAAGTGTCCCTTCCATCAACTTGTGAATGAGTCTTGTGGATCCACAAATGTTCCACTTGATTGATATATTTCTAATGATCTTCTGATAGCTTTCATCTATCCTAAGACCTCTACATCAAAGTCCAAGTCCAAGACAAGTGACTAGCATGCGACAACCAACATCGAGGGATGAGAATATGGTTCACATTGCATCATAAAGGACCCAACCTAAATCACCAAAACATCATTTTCTTATTTGGATATCCTAAGTTTGGAATGGATGCATAAACAAACAAAAATAAAAGAAATCTGACTTGAGTAAACAAGAATATGGAGAATCTAAAGAGGCATTGCCATTTTTGTTTTGGTTTATGATTGATACTACCATATATGAACTACATTTATGTGTTGTGCATATATGGATATGAACTTAATTTATGTGTTATCAATATATGGATACAACATGCTTTTTGTTATCAATATGATGATTTTTACAAGGTGTGAATAAGTAAATGCACATAGGCAAAGAGTTGTTTTTTTTATGGAAGTTCCTTAATTTTTAATTTTTAAGTCTATTTGACATGTGTATGACACATGTATATCCTAGGTGTTGAATTGTTTCTATTTTGGTACACCAACTGATACCTACAATGGCCCACTCCGTTAACTTTCCTAGAATACCATCTAAAATGGACATTGTGGCCACGTGAATCTCCATCACATTGTCCACCCTTCAAACCAACTTTTTCTCATTTATGGATTGCCACCACCACACTACACTCTTAAAATATGATGCAAAGGTGTATCAAATTTTAACTACAACTAAAATTGTGTAATCCTACACTCTTCCTTGCATTGGCATCAACTCCACATCCCTTCTTACTTTTACCATGTTGCTCACAAATTTCAAGCACAAAATCATTAAATGCTCTTGACTTCTCACCATTTGAGCCAACTTTCATTCCATTCTCTCCCCCATCTTATGGAGTGTTCAAGTTATTTCACATCCACTATGAATTGGGGGTGGAATGAGGACACTCTGCCATTTAAAGGCCTCTATAGTGGTCAATTACATTGTAGAGATTGATTATTCACTTTGAATGGTGGAGTCCAGCATAATTGAACACTACAATTATGAAAAAATGTTTTAATTGTTGTAATTAATCTAAATTTTATATCGTGTTTCTTTTATGTGGGTATCTCTAATTCAATATTTTTTACTATGTAGAAACTATAGAATTCCTTCACAAAGACAACTTTTTTCTTCTCTTTTGTGCTCAATAGGAGTGCATTGTGATTTAAGGTTGGTTAATTTCTAAACTAAATTGGTTATAATACCAATGTTTTATTTCAAATTTGGAAGGCCATGGCACCAGATGACTGTTATTATAATTTTGCAAATGAATATATAACAATAGAACATTAATTTATTACCTAGAAGATAATTTTGCTAGATGGATGTCATTGCAACTTTCTATATGAATATATAAAAGTAGAATATTCATTTCTTATCTGGAAATCAATGTCACCAGATGGATGTAAATATGATTTTTAAATGAATGTATAAAGCTAGAATGCTTTTTATTTCTTACATAGAAGGCAATGCCACCATATAGTTGTAAATGCAATTGTAGAAATGCAGAATAATTATTACTTCTTATTTACAAGGAAATGATTCCAAATGAATGTGATTGCACTTTTGTAAATTAATACATGAAAATACAAATTATTTAAGTAGTCTTAGTTAGGTGGATTCTCGTTAGCATTATAATTGTTAACCTTTTATCTACCATCGTATGCTCTTATATTTTCCTTTGAGGGATCTTGACATGATAAAAAATTGTTAGATAATAAGGCAAACAAGTCTATTTTATTTGTTAACTTCAAATTTCTTTGGCACTAGCTATGGTGTGACCAAGATTGAATTTTAAATTGAAGGAGAAAAGAAAACAATATCAAATAGATTAATAGAGAGAGTATTGTAGATAATATAGAGAACAATTGAGAGAAGTTCAACGAGAATAATAAAGAATAAGACATGATGAAGCTGATATACAAAGAAATGCTAAAATTAGGGAAAAAGTAACTATGGAACAATTAGAATTTGAAAATAAAGATGAAATAAATGTGAAGAAAAATAGTTGCCAACAAACATTGCAACAAGTATCTCATTCTGAAAGACAAGAAAGGAAACATGTTGATCCCTAACCAAGTGAGAGATATAAACATCCATCTTATACAAATATTGAGTTTAAACTTCAAAGTTAAAACTCAAGATCAATAGAATATGTACCAAAAACACCACAACATGGAATTCAAATAGAAATGAATGTAAGTGTACAAGGTATTCTAGAAAACATATTGAACCCAAATGAATTGATTCAATCAAATTTTAGAATACTCCAACTACAATATCAACTTCAATTAGATAGATTTAAAATTCCAAAGATGTGTTACACATGTTAGAATCTTATAGTGGAATTAAAGTATACTACAACTCTGAAAGTCCTATATGTAATAAATATCGATCAAAGAGAGGAAATCATAGATATTCATCTTATAATAATATGGAACCTAGCTCTCAACTAGAAGATATTGCAAAATTGACTTAGTTAGAAGAGATGTTGATTGTACATGTCAACTCAAAATTACAAGTTACACATGTAACTAGTGGTTAATATAAATACAAAGGACACAATAAGTTTTCTACAACATGTAGAACATGTTTCTACATACAATAGGGCATTTTCCAATTATTATTGTCCATAGAAGGGATCAAAGTGGTACAAATTATAACTTTATAGTTAGTAGGGATTGTGCATATAAAGCACTAAAATACAAAGTTGAGCATGACAAGTTTTACTCAAATGTTAGAATTGATTAAAATGCTTCAAATGATCTGCCAATGAATTCTAATGAAATATTTTTAAAAAATTGAAGACAGTGCACATGGAATTTGATTCTAATGAAATGAAGTCATATTTGTTGATACAGTCATGAAGAAAAATGAAGGTTACATAATTGAGCACACAACATCTATTGCTTCAAGACCCCCTAATGCTCAAAGAGAAATGAAATTAATTAATCCATGGGTTAACAATCTTAATACAAATTCAACTACATTAGTTGAATGGTTGGGTATAAGTGCATCTCTATCAATGAATATGTCACATCAAGATTTTTAGATATGACATTTTCATGTACCTAATGGTAGAAGTGTTTAGCTAGAACAAAGAACAAGGTGATTGCATCTACATGAATTTGTGAAGCATCTATTGTAGTATAGGGATCATTGATTTGATCAATGTGCAAGATTTATATATTTTATGATGAACATGATAATGTGACATCATACACAAAATTCCTCTATGGTGTTTGTAAAAAATGTTTTGAAGACATTTCAATCACCATCAATGAGTTGCTTCAGCATATGGAAAACATGCCACACAATAATTTGGATGATAGGTTGATGTAGTTTGGAACAACATTGAGTGATACAAGATCATAAATTGGGTTAAATGTCATGAAAAATTAACAAACATGCTTCATCAAATTGACTCTCCTAGAATATTATTTTCATTATGTGAAACAAATATTTGTTGACTTGATTCACATGCACTAAATGAAAAGCTCATAACTGTTGAGACAAAAAGTTATTGACTATACTCATATAGTCACTTATTACATGCACTTTTAACATTTAATATCTAGAAAGGAAATTCTAGAAAAAAGGAATGAATGTCAAAGATTATTGGTCTAGATATGAGTGGTAATGTAGGGAGTCACTACATGTGCATGGATTCATATGGATCAATGGAGCACCAAATATGTACAAGATTGACTAGTCAAATGAGGAGGAACAATGAAGTGCTAAGAGATATTCTCATTCTATTATTCATGCATGGAATTTTAGAGAAAATCCTCGTCAAAGAAATATACATGCATGTTCATCCAAATATGATTATATAAATCAATATGAGATGACATATACTATATATAGCTCATCATATAACTGATACATTAATTTTTCCATTACCAATTGTAGGCATTCCAAAATTTTGGTCAACATCCATGTCTCAAAAATATGACACAACTATCTGAAATGGATATTGATCATGACTACAAAGAGATACTAAAATGTGTAGAACAACACAATCTATAAGAAGGGTGCATGTCTATGAAAAAAAGTGGAAAGGATGGTTTGTAGGTAATTATTTTGTCAAGTAATATCTATGTATCAATATTGTATATATCTACTACTTAAACATGTAAATAAAGAAAATAACTTGTTCATGATTATTATACATGTATAATTCTCCTTGGCCATTGAATTTGAGGGGATCCAAATTATATGAAGACATAAAAATAGGAAAAAGATAATTTGAACCAACAAGAAATGATGATAGAGTAAATTCACGTAATTGCCACATATGACAATCATGGAGGGAAAATATAGATTAGCAACTTGTTATTTCCAAGAATTCAATAATTAGATACATTGCAAAGTATGTAACAAAGTTGAGAAGAGCTCAAAAAATATCAACAAATGTTGATGCAACTTTAAAACATGAAAAACCCTGATATTTAGCTATAGGAACATATAGAAGACTTCCAACTGTAATAATAATAGAAAGAGATATTGGAGCTTAAGAAACATGTCGCAGGTTGTTAGAATATCCATTGATAGATCGAGTAGTAGAAGATTTGTTAATCTAAATGTGTCACATGAAGTGTTCAAACTTGTAATAGTAAATAATGAGGAGAATGATGATAAAAAAACAAAATCTTTCATTGATGGATAACAAAAACAAGACCTCTTTTTATGGAAGATATCACACCAATTGATGAAACTAGATCATGGATATATAATCCTAGAAGAAGAGAAGAAAACTAAATGGGGCCAAGACAAAGAACAACTATCATCTGTATTTTTCCAGGTTTCTATTCATTCCTCAATATAATTCAAATAAATGGATTGACTTTTATTTATCAGAATTTTTATTATAAAAACCATTTCATGACATTCAAAGAGATATTGGTAATGATAATGACTCCATAATAGCAAAGTGAGATTCATTCAATTATAATCCTTGGTATGTGGAAAGAAAAATAAGTACACAAAAAGTTGAAGTTAGAAATGATTTTGAAATTGAAGAAAATGGACCTATTCAAGAAAATACCTCAAAGCATGAATGAGATTCAATTATATCTAAATTGCATCATAGTTAGCATATGCAAGTTTCTAAAAAAGATATGTTGGAAAGAAGAGAGAAATTGATAGAAATATAAATTGATCTAATGAATATCAAGGTGAAGGGTACATTGTTAGAGCAATCAATTTTATGAGCAACATGAAGGATCATGAATGTCTCATATATGATAACATACTACAATGCATCAACTTCACAACCCTCGTAGAAAAGAAACCAAAAAAAACCAACATAGTTTTGATTACGTAAAAACAGGTTTTGAAAGGACCCGAAACCTTGTACAATAGGAGAATAGAAAAGGCAAAAAAAAATCAACATAGTTATGACACGCTGCTACTGCAATAAGGTAGGACTGCCTTTGTGTATGATAATTCAAGGAACAAAATGAACATGCAAGTCTTTTCAATTTTTTTCATTAGTCAATCTCTCCAAAATGCAGCAGTGACAAGTTTTTATCCTCTTTTATAACTTGCACCAACATGAGTTGTAAACCTCAATATAGAAGCTTTTGAACTTGTGTGTTTGGTTGTCATTGATGTTAAATTTGGTGATCCTAGTTAGATCACAGTGTACAAAGTAATAGTTAGATATGAATGAAAAGTGTTGTCAAGATAGTGGAATATAAGTAACAAATGGATTTAAGTTGCAAAAATATGAATATACCTCTTTTGCTGTGAATTGGCATGTTCTAGATGTTTGTGTAGCGATGATGTTGATGATTATTGATCTGAGGATTATTGTGCTTTGCACTTCCATGTGGATAGTCAAGTCATAACCTTGACATAAATAAAGTATGCTTTGCGGCAAGTGGTTTGAAAGTGTGTACAGTTGAAGCAATTTATTTTATTAATTTGGTTGATGGTTGGTGCTCTAGAGAATAAGTGTTTTGGTGATACTTGGAGTAATGTTTACATGTTATAGAGGTATAGAATTAACTCTTTCTCTAGATAGGGTGTTGACAGATTGATTCAATACTATTCATTTGATATTTAGATAAACAAAGTGTTGACTCAGTCGGAAGTCATGGTCATATTTTTAGGCTCCAGTGATTGTGGTGGTTTGATAATGTGTGGTCCATTTTATATTCCTTCTCTTTGTTGGAATGTTTTTTCTAGACCTATTTCAAATTATAGTTCTTGTTGATGGTCAATTTTTTTTGCTCTGGGGATTGTGGCGTGTGATTGGAAATGTGTTGACATATTCTTTTTTTGAGGTTGACTTAGTATCTACACTACACACACACACACACTCACACACATATGTATGTGTGTGTAGATATATTTTAAAAAGTATGGAAGGTATGTATAGGTAGTGGTACAGAAAGTTTGGTACACACAAAGTGGAAATTTTTTGTAGAGTTTCTTAATCAAATCTGTTGCCAGTAGTTGTGTTGAGATTAGAGCTCGACTAGAACTAAATTCATGCATATGTAGATGTAATCTTCTCAGTTCATATTTTTCTTCTCTTGGCACTGATCCAAGAGTTTCTTCTAGCTATTGTATTACAGTGGGTGATTCTTTTTCTCTCTTCTTTCTCAAGGTAGTGAGCCCACCCACAATGAGCATTATGGTAGTGAGCCACCTTTTGTAAAAATTACCTTAACTGGTGTCACTTTAATAGGTGTTTTTATTCATGAGAAGTAGATTCTCTTTAGTTTTTCCCATTCTTGGGTTTCCACATAAAAATTTGGTGTTTATTGCATATGGTTCATGAATGTGCATGCTCATATCTGTAGCTATTTTTGACTAAGTAATCAAGGGTTAAAGCTATTTATTTTGGATTGTAAAAGTGCTTTAAGTTTTATTCTATAATTGATTCACCCCCCTCTTAGTTATCTGAGACATTCAACAAAAGCCTCTACAATTCATTCAAACATAACAATCCCAATAAGAGATTTTGTTCAGCTAGAAGTAACAAGACTTGCAAGACTTCAAGATGATATAACACATATTAAATATATTTTGATGGATGAAATGAGCTTCATTGGTCAAAACTTTCTAGAAAATATAGATTCTCAACTTAGGCTAGCATTCCCACAAAGTGCAGACATAAGCTTTGCGTGTATACCTTTTATTGTTGCTAATGAGGCTAATTCTTTTATATAATATTTAATTTAACTCATGCACTAAATTAATATGATATTCGTACATGGTTTAAAAATAAATTTTATAGGTATATCTATCATTTTGGTTGGTGATTTAGTTAGTTACCTCTAGTCAATGATAGACTAGCACATGATAACAATAGACAAGAAAAATTATTGAGGGAGGAATTCAAACTGTGGTTACTTTAGACAAAATATTTAGACAAGATGAAGAAAACATCCAACACTAAATATTTTATCAACTTTTGACAAATCTAAGAGATGCAAAATTAAAAATAAATGATTGGAAGTTGCTTATGATGAGAACCCTTAAAATCTTATATGATGTAAGCAATAATAAGTTTGACAATTCAATTGATTTGTTATCGACAAATGACAATGTTCATAATCATAACAAGAGAATGTTATATTCATTGAAGCATCCTATTGCACATAGTCTTACAACAAAAGAAATAAGTGTCAATACAATAGAAGATTGAGCAAATGACAAACTTGATCTAGAGTTATTGATCGGTAAGGATTCAAGGGTAATGTTGAATTCAAATCTTTGGTTACAAGCATGTCTTGTAAATGGAGCGTTGGGATATATTTGAAATATTATCTTAGACAAAATAGGAAGTGCTCCAATTTGACAATTATTCTAGAATACCATTTGATGATCATCATCCAAATATAGTTCCAACAAAACTAGTATAGAGGGGCATAACACTTAAATTACCATCAAGATTGACATGGGCATTGACAATTCATAAATCTTAGGGACTAACTCTTTCAAAAGCCACAATTGATATAGGCCCAAGAGAATGACCAAGATTGACATTTGTGGAAGTATCTTGTGTAAAGTCTTTGAAAGGTCTTAGAATAATGCCACCATTCACATATGACCATTATGAAAAAATAAAAAATGACAAACAACTTTCCAAGCGAAAAGTTGAATAAAAATAACTCAAAATATTTAGGAAATAATTGATGTATTGTAATTTTGTTGAAATTTACTTTGAAGTGACTATTAAGTAATATATTACTAATTTATGTAATATATTATGTGAAAATCTATTTCAATAATTATTACGTACTAAATTGTTAGATGTTGTGGTACATTATGTTCAATTTTTCTTTCATGTCTATTGATTGCTTAAGCATATTATGTTCACATTTGCCTCAAAGTCTAGTATGCTTTATACAATATAAATGTTATTGAAATCTTCTTCAATGACTATTAAATGTTTTACTATATTGTTACTTTGTTTTTGAACTTGACTTTAAATTTTCTAAAAGTTTCACATAAGATTCTATCCCTAAGTCACTTGATAGATGTGCATCTTAAGCATTGTTCATATTATATTTATATGATGTTAGTGTTGAAGTCTTTAGGTTATCATGAGTTAAAAAGACATTCTTCCATTTTAAAAGTGAGACAACACATTGGCAAAAGTGCAAAAATGACTGTAGCTTGGAAATTTTAGCTTTATTCATAAAACCAATTTATAGGATTCATCTTAACAATGCTCCAAGCAACATGGCCAATATCCAAGCAAACCTAGTTCACAAATTCTAAGAGCATTTTGGTAATTCCAGTCAAATTTCATGGAAAAGGGCTTAATGAATAAAAAATTGTCTATGTTTTTCTCCCACGAGTTCTCACAGTTTTAGTCCTAAAATGTAAAGAAACAAATGCATCATCTCTTTTCGTACTTGTTGATATTACTAAGGCGTGATAATAGCATGGTGAGCCTTGATTTCACTAACTCATTATGAAGGGTACAATAGACTAAAGGTAATGGACATAACAAGTTCAAAGCTATGATTCGAGACCCTTCAAATATGATGCTTACAAGGCTATGCACTTGGAAAGTTAAGAGGAAGAAGAAGCCCAATAGACAATGTTGTCAATCAATCAAGTTTTTAAAGCACTAGAGAATGATGCATCTTCATTTTGTAAACTTCTTGAAGCATTTAAAAAGGTCAATCATACTTAAGGAGGAAGTTAGTTGTTCATTGAAGATTTCCAAAGGTGGCAAACATCTCAAGGATCATTTTTCAGCGTTTCCAAAAAGTTGGATAAGTTTATGAAAAACACCGATGTCTTCTCACAATCCATTTGTAGGCTATTTAGGCAACTTGTCAAAGTTTGTTGAGACACAGAGGGTTTCTTCACAATGGAATCAGTTATTATAACCAATTCATAAACCGATTATCATTTTTCAGTCACTGAAAAGAGAGTTAGTTATTATAACTAACTTAAAGATTGTTATAAATCTCCATCGTCGACTCACATAATTTAGTGATTATGAAGTATTACATCAAACCAATCTGGTGAAATGGTGTTAGAAACTTTCAAGAAAGTGCAATCTGTGTGTGCATCTTTTACCAGATAAATTTGTTCTGATTACTGGAAAAATAGGTTTTGAAGGGACCCGAAACCCTTTACAGCTTAAGTTTCAATAGATCGAAAATATAAAGCATAGATAACAAAAAAGACCAACAACAGCGAACTACCCAAACTAGGGGCACCAAAGCTAGCAAAACAACAAAAGACCAGCCAAAAAGACAGCAAAGACAACAAAAAAACCAGCAGGAGCACCAAGTTAAGCATCCACATCCAGATTCCCAGCTTTTTCATCCAGCGTTTTCTCCATCTTGGCCTGGATGTTATCCATCCTGCCAATAACACTTTTCATTTCATCCAGATTGTTCTTGATCTTAGGAGAATTCTTCTTTCCACGAGTCCGAGAACTGGGGCCACCACTATCCAGCAGATGAGCCATCTTACCCTCAGTATCATCCTCAGAAGCATTGTCTAGTAAATTAACCAGAGCTTTAAGGTTAATACTAGACACCTTCATACTATCCTTACTGTGCTGGAGAATGTTGATAAGAGTATTGTCAATTTTATCCATTCTTTCCATCAGGTTAGTAGGGGAATTGGAAGCCCTCTCTTTGAGAAGAGAATCCACCTTCTCTTGGAGGATGTCATTGTTAGCTTCAAGCTTTCTACATTTTAAATGGAGCCTTTTAATTTCATGAAAGCACCACTTACTGAATCTGAAAGAATACAAGGCCTCGGCTTTGGCAGTCTGCAAAACACAAGTAGTCACCTCTTCTCTGTCATTGAAGTCTTCAAAAATGAGCTTGATGGTGGACTCTCTAGCCTTACACTCACTAGACTCCTCGATACCCTCCTGATTTTTGTCCTCAAAGTCTTGAGATATAGGCATGTCATGCCTCATACCTTCAACATAATCACCCAAAATGGGAACCTCCTCTTTATTAAAGTCATGATCATTCTTCTGATTCTCCGCATACTGGATGGATTTGTCAACCAGGTCTTCAAGGCTATGAGAATTACGCCCCCCTGTGCCTTCAAAAATAGCCTCGCCCAGATCTTTACCTTTCTCCTTAGCAGTAGTCTTCTAGGTTTTATTAGTAGGGTCCTCAGCTTCAGCAATGACATTATCATCATTGCCAGTGGTAGTATCCTTCTCCTTATTGCAAAGAGGTTTAGTCTCATTTCCCGGTCTTTGAGAATCATCTGTACTTTGCATATTGGCATCATTATTCATTTGATCCCCTTCCCCAGTTTCCTCTTTGTTATCCTCAGCCGAGTTCTCACTGTTAGTTTCCTCCTTGCCCTTGTCTTGCTCAAAAATAGCCTTGGAATCATCAATCTCTTCCTCACCCTTGCTAGGGCTTTTCTTCTCCTGGGAAATGTTAGAGTCCCCGTCCTCAGAGTCCTCCGTTTCTGAACTCTCAGAGTAAGCCCCCTCCTCAGTAGCATCCAAACAAATTTTCTTCGAGCTACTGCCCAAATTGTCCTCCACCTTCCGCTTGACCGACCCAGCCTTAGGATTAGGGCTCATCTTACTCTTACCAGAAGAGGGAGTAGAGCTGGGGGTAGGAATGGTATTCTTCATATGCTCATAAATTAACAAAATCAAACCCTCATGCTTGACAACCTTCTTAGGAGACCCCTTATGCTCATTTATGCTTTTAACCAGAGAGGTGTACAGATAGAAAGGAATGTTAATGGTGTCCTTGTACCTGAAGTGGTTAAGGAACATGAAGTGATGGGAGTGAGCATGAGTGAAGCGGCCATCGAGGGTAAAGTACTCCATCACAGCTTGCAGAACATGGTGCCAAATCTCCTTGATCATGACAATTTCCATGTAGCCATTAACCTTGTCTTTCGCAAAGGCGGCCTTCTCTTTCACAGATTTCGGGAATTTCTTAGCCGCACTCTCCGAGATCTTTCGGTCCCTATAAAACTTCTGACCATCATTGGGAATCCCCGTAACATGAGCAATAAGCTCCACAGTAATCTCCAACTTCCTCCCTTCAATGGTGACAGTATTGTCTCTCCATCCTTCAACAAATTTTTGAGTCACCTCCTTATCAAAACCATGTAGCTTTTCCAAATAAGGGGTCACTCCTTTTTTTAGTTTGCGCCAGACCATCGCCATGTCAGGTTCCTTAAGTTTGTTGCAGTTGTCTGATTCTTCACGCTTCAGATCACCCCCCATGATCATAGAGTTCAGGAAATCCAAGCAATCAAAAATATTAGAGCCGAGATTATCAGAATCGCAATCCTTGTTAAATAAGTTGCTATAGTGCAAAGCCCATAAAATGTGCGAACTATTAATAATAATGTTACTTGAAAATCCATTCTATTCTCATAATTACCGTCAGACTTTGTATAGCTTAGACGAGTCTCATTAATGATTTCCAATCTTTCCTTGTTTGTGATGGATTTTGTCATAATAAATATGAGATTTAGTGTCCTCCTTAATATTATCCTCGATGTCCCAGGTGATGACCTTAGCAGCCTTAACCCCTATGTTAGCCAAGCTATCCACCACGACATTACCCTCATGGTACACATGGGTTATGTTAATCCCCGTACACTTGGCCATGATATCTTTCGCTTGAGATATAATGTTATCAATTGTCCAGGATGGAGGAGATTTACCATTAAGGCAATTAATGATGTTTAATGAATTGCCTTCCACCCATATTTTTTTATAATTGAGTTTATTGGCAAGCTGTAAACCATAGAAAGCTCCAAAAGCCTCAGCTAAGTGATTATTTTGAGTTCCCAGAGGAACAACAATGGCTGCAATAACATTACCATTCCAATCCCTGATAACACTCCCGCACCTCGCAGGGCCAGGATTGCCTTTAGTAGCGCCGTCAAAATTTATCTTAATCCATCCATCAGGGGGGCAGTCCACACAGTATTATCACGGTCATTCTTTTTACTTAGGTTGATCCCATTATTCTTAGTATGTTGGATGATTCTGCTCAAGTTCTCCTGCATACCATTATAAGCCTTCTCATACACCATAGCAGGGGTACTGATTTTGTCTCGGAATATGATTATTCCTTTCTTTCCAAAGATTCCAAGCAATATGAGGGGCAGCTAGAGTCCACAAATGTTTATCCCTAGCATTATCACCTGGATAGTTCCATTGCTGGCAGAAATCTTGGATAGAAGATGGGAAAATCCAGCATAAAGCATTATCCCGCAAAAAGAAAGAACAAACCTGTTGAGAAAAAGGACAATGCAAAAAGAGATGATTAGTATCTTCTTCAGCCTCCTTGCAAAGGTTGCACCTATTCAGCATGATAAATCCCCTTTTTTTAAGATTGTCAATGGTAAGCACTTTGTTTTGAACAAAGATCCAATAAAAAATCTCAATTTTGGGGGTGAGATTCTTATTCCATATCTTTGCCCAAAAAGGGATTTCCTCAGGCACCTCAAATTGAATAGAACTAGCAGACGCCACAGAAAATTTGCCACTTGAGGAGGGGCCCCATATAAGAGTATCTTCCTTGTTAGTGTAACAACATTGAGCCAGGAGGGCCTTGTTGATTTCATGGAAAGCAGGGTTATATCCAGCCAACTTCACCCAGTAATTGTTTCTCCAATAATCTTTCACTTTGAGACCAACATCAAAGGAACATCTTATGATATCCTGAGGGTTGTTAAATATGCATTTCAGGGGTTTTTCAAATAGCCAAGGATCTTCCCAAAAGTTAATACTTGATCCATTTCCTAACCTCCGAGCCTTTCCTTTATTAGCCACACTTCTTGCATCATTGATATTTCTCCAAAAAGTAGAGCCCTCCACTTTCTCCGAGCTAGAAAGAAACTGGTCAATAGTTGGGTTGTCATATAGATATTTATGTTTGCAAATAGTATTCTAGTCCTTAGGGTCTTCATAAATATGCCATAGTTGCTTAGCCAAGAGAGCTTTGTTCATAATCTTTATAGGTCTAAGACCTAAGCCTCCCAAAGACTTCGGTTTACACACTCTTTCCCAAGCTATAAGGGGTACACGATTTCTTTCCTCCACCCTAGACCACAGAAAACATTTCAGGATATAGTCAAGTTTATCCACATATTTGGAGGGCATTTTGAATAAACTCATAACATACACCATAAGGATTTGAAGAGAAGATTTGATCAAGGTTATTTTCCCAGCCTGAGACAGAACAACTCCTTTCCAACCGGCCATCTTTTTAAAAAATCTTTCCACCATCTAGTTCCAAAAAGAATCACTGATATTAAGGCCTAAAGGCAGACCCAAATAGGTAGAAGGGAAAGGACTTATGTTGCATTCAAGGATACCAGCTATCTTACGTTGCCTTTCCTCCGGAGCGTTTATAAAAAATAGAGTGCTTTTAGACCAGTTAATCAGTTGACCAATACCTTTAGTATAGAGATTCAGAGCTATTTTAAAGGCTTTGGCTTCCTTGATTGTGGATATGCCCATGGTGAGGGTGTCATCCACAAACTGAGCATGAGAGCAAAATAAGGGTCTAGAAGAGGGTCTAAGACCTAGAATGATACCTTTAGAAACCAGAGTTTGGAAGTACCTTCCCATGCTTTCAGCCAACAAAGTGAACAAAATAGGCAAGATAGGGTCTCCTTGTCTGAGACCTCTGGAGCTTTTGAAGAATTTGGAAGGAGATCCATTGATTAAAATAGCAAAGGAGGCAGTAGATATCAGTTGATAGATAATATGGGTGACCCTTTCACTGAACCCAAAATGCTTAAGAATCAGACACAAAAACTTCCAATCAACCCGGTCATAGGCTTTAGCAAGATCAAGTTTAAGGATAAAACCTTGTTTATTCCCTTTCATAGCCGAGTGGATATTCTCATGAACCAGCACCACCGAGTCCAGAATCTGCCTACCAGGAACAAAACCATTTTGTTGAGGAGCAATCAACAAAGGCAGAATAACCAAGAGTCTGGTCGTCAAGATTTTAGAAAACATCTTATAAAAGGAGTTACATAAACTAATAGGCCGGAATTGGTCAAATGAGTGAGCCCCAGCTATCTTAGGAACTAAAGCAAGGAAATTTCCATTGATCTCTTTAAGAAGATGCCTGCAACCAAAAAACTCCTTCACAGCATTAGAAACATCCGTCTCCACAATAAGCCAAAACTTTTGAAAGAAAAACATGGGGAAACCATCCAGGCCAGGGGCCTTATCTCCCTCAAAAGAGAAGACAACATCCTTAATCTCCTTATAAGAAGGAATCGCCTGAAGAGCTCTATTTTGATCTGAGTTAACAATTCTAGGGATAGAATCCAATAATTGTTCTTGACAATCTCTATCCAGAGCTCCATCCGCCGAAAGAAGAGAAGCAAAATGGTTAACATCAACTGTCTTTATATCCTCTTCTTTATGAATCTCAGCCCTATCCACAACAATTTTAGCTATTCAGTTGGTAGCCTTGTGTTTGAGAGTAGTAAGGTGGAAAAACTTAGTGTTTCTATCCCCTTCCTTAAGCCAAACCGCCCTAGATCTCTGACACCAGTAGGTCTCCTCTTTAGAGATCAGATTGTGGTAGTTGACAAGAGCCTTTTGTTCCTCAGACTTAAGAGAATCCGAAAGGCCTTGAGTTTGAATAATGTCTTGAATAGCAACAAGGTCAGCTTTGGCGTTATTCTTTTGTTTAAAGATGTCACCAAAAACATCTATGTTCCATAATTTAACTTTTTCCTTTAAGTTTCTAAGTTTTTTGGTGACTTTGAACATAGTTGTGCCATCCGCCTTAATGTTCCACCACTCCGAAATGCAATTCTCAAAATCGAGGTGGCTTAACCACATCTTCTCAAATCTAAAAGGAAAACGTTTAGGATCAGAAATCGGGTTGATCTCCAACAGTAAAGGATGATGGTCAGAGCCAACTTTAGGAAAGGAGGATAGAGTACAGTTATATTTAGATATCCAATCATGAGATATAAGAGCTCTGTCCAGCTTATTTTGAATATTATGAGGGCTAGCACGCTGATTAGACCAGGTAAAATTCAAACCTTGGAGGCAAGATCTATCAGACCTTCATCATTGATAAAGTTAAATAAATCATCTCTACTATCATCTTGGGACAGTATACCCCCATACTTTTCACTATCCATAAGAGGGGTATTGAAATCCCCCATGAGAAGCTAGCTTTCATTCTTGAAGTTATTCCTTTTCTCCGAAATTTTCTTCCAGAACTTTGCCTTGTTAGCTTTAGCATTAGGAGCATAAATATTAGTGATAACCCAACTAAAGTTATCTCTGGTATTCATCAGTCTGACAGATATCAAATTGGGGTCTTCAACAACAATCACCCCATTAATGGTCTTCTGGTTCCAAAAAATAGCAGTGCCTCTTGAGGCCCCAGCCGAACTTGAGCTACTAACACCAGACTTTTGAAAAAACTTAAGTTTTTCTACTTTTTCTTTACTCATTTTCATTTCTTGAATAAGTAGAATATCAGGTTTATAATCTCTAACAACATTTCTAAGAATGTCTTTCTTATGGGGTGCATTCAACCCCCTTATATTCCAAAAGATTATCTTCATAATTTATTTGGGGAAAAAGCCTCCGGTATGGTTCTTTGTTTACCATCTACAATGTTTTGCTAGCTTTCTTGCTCTCTGCCAACTTTAGCTTGTTTTCTTCGTGGTCCAGCCTTAGCTTTCCCAACATCACTATTTTGGCTTCTAGTCTTAATTCCTTCAGCAAAAGTAGGAGATTGGCCTCCTTTGGGTTTCTTTTTGGAGCTCTGCCCAACCTCTTTAATCTTGATGTGAGAAATGACCTTAAGGCAGTCTAGGGATTTATTTCTGTTATTACCACTCATTTGTTGATTGGATTCCACCTCAGTTATGGATTCCAGAACCTCCACCTGGCTAAGATCTTCAAAATTTTCAATGTTTTCCTTAACCCTTTGAGGAATCATAGGGTTTTCCCCAATTCTATCAGTTTCAATCTAGGTGGGGAAGAAAGAGTTGTCATCTAGGACCAACTCTTCAACCACTAACAAGTTTTCCTCCTCCCTCTGGGGAACCGAGATCTCTCCCCCTTGATTAATCCCTTCCAGAACAAAGCCAGCATCCAACAAAAGAGAGAATTTATTGTCCTTCAAAAACTTTTCCGAATTGGCATCAGCAAATAATATTTGACTATTTCCTTTTGACTGATCCTTATCCAAAGCATCAGGGTCTTTACCTTCTAAGTTACTTCCTTTTTCATCTTTTTTAGTTCTGTGCTCATCTGGATCTAGGCTTGGCTCAGGTATTAATGAAGGCTTCAATAATACTGAGGAATTTTTAGAAGAATTTTTAGGTTTCCAGACAACATTTGTCAAATCTTTCTTTTTAGCAATAGGTTCTTCCTCTTTTTTCTTATGAACTTTCAAAGGGCATTTTTTAGACCAATGATTTGATTTCTTACAAATAAAGCAAGCAAAAGGAACATATTCATACTCAATTGCTTGTTTCCATTTTCCCATTTTAGAAACCAAGTCTATAGAGGTAGGAAGATCAGTAGATTTACTTACTTTGACACAAATTCTGGCAATGACCAGCCTTGATCTTGACGCAGTAGCCGGATCTAGAGAAAGAAGCTCCCCAAAAACCCCCGCTACACCTTTGAAGACACATTCATTCCAGTATTCTAAGGGGAGCCCAGGAAGTCTCACCCAAACAGGGGCCCATTCCAGGAAAGAATCGCTCAAGTCCATGTTAGGAACCCATTTCCGCAAAGCCAAGGATGACTTACCCATAACCCAGGGTCCTCCACACAGAGCTTTAGTCACGTCTTCCTCATTGGTGAAGGAGAATGAGAAGAATCCTTTCGGCATGGCAGCTATGTCCACTTGCCCTTTTGGGAACCATCTTCTTTGGATGAATCATCGAACATAGTCTATGTTCGATCTTACCCCAGCATATTTGTCAACCAGCATAAGGTCCATTTTTTATACAGAGTGATCAATCACCGTATCGGGGATAAAAATGGCAAAATCTCCCTTTGTACTGTCAGAAATATTATTAGCTTCAGGAAGGGAAGATTTTCTAGAAGGCTTCTTACCAAACAGCGCCACCCAAGGTTTTTCAGGAGCCACTGACACATCTTTTAATCCCTCCTCGATGGTCAAAGGCCCAGACGCCTCACCCTTTTTGTCTTCTTTGGCAGGAATAGTAGCTCCCCCCCGGGTCTGAGAAAGCACTATCACCTCATGGGTCCCGAAGCTTCGAAGACCCACAAACATCCGTCTGTCTCGAAGACTCATCATCTTTTTCTTTGTCCTCTGATGCAATCAAGATTCCTGCAGGACGACCCGCAACTCCAACAGGGCCCCGGCAGAGGAACCAGGTTTCCCGCCCAAACCATTGTTCAAAATTTTACCTGCACCAACTCCCGCTCCAGCACCCGCTCCCGCCATTTTTACCAGATAAATTTGTTGAAAAAGCTTTAGAAACTTCAAAATGAATGCAGCAAAATGGAAGTTTTGGAAATAGCGTATGAGCTTCCAATAAAACACCAATGCTCAAATTGACATGCACTCACTGTAGGTAAAGCATAGACAACGCAAAAATGTCGCTTTGAGGAATGCAAGGATTGTCATATTTGCAACGAATAAATTTGGTGAAAGGCATTTAAGAACTTTCAAGCAAATGCACTAAGAGGAATAAAGCTCAACTCCACAAACTTTGCCATTATTCTTAGTGCGCGCACCAAAATGGTAGGTTTGGAAAAGGGTATGGAAGTTCATCAAAACATATCGTGATGGAATCATAGCCCACTTCATTCATTGAACTCGCAACTTGGTATTCAAGAGACTGCGACTCAGTGGGGTGATGAAGGAGATAAGTTTGAAGATGAAGGTTTCATTTTAGTTCAAGATGGACATGCATGTGGTAGGAGAAAAGACCATGCGTACAAACTCTTTGCCTTAAAGAAACTGTGGAGTCATATACCGAGCCACCTTATTTGTTTGACAACATGCTGCAAAGAGACGTTTTCTCATTAAATGAAATGAAAAGATTGCACAAATGCGCAAAATGGGATTTGTGAAAGTGGACAACTTTCTGAAGTTAAGTAACTATTCGAAATGAAATGTTGAGAAAAGGTCATTATAATAACTACCCACAAAAACTGTCAAAAGGTTTTCTACATGCCAATGCGATCAGTGGTGTAAAGCAAAAACTCTCCTAGTTATATGCGATGTGAACTTTGAAACAGTTTATGAAGGGGCATTAGAAAACTCACAGAATGACCATCTCGGTCCATGTTCTTGTATATATCAGGATAAAAGGAAAGAAGCATCAAATTACGTACTTACTAGCAGTCGCATGCTCTTTTACATGCAATGGTTAGCCGATAGGAGAACGGCTAGGCATGGAAAACAAAAGAGCAGAACAATTACAATGCTGTATTATGTTTGTCTGTGACCAAGAGCATTACAATGTTGTTTCATGTTGCTTCCCTTCATCATCAATTTTTTATGGATAACGCAAGCATTGGTGAAATGTCCAAACTGCTGTGTGCACACAAAAGTCAATGGCGGTGCTCTGATTAGAATTGTAGCTGTTCTAATTGGCTTACCGTTTCTGCATAAACAAAATACAATTTCATGAGTTGTTTCTTTTAAAGTTTTTATGGCTTCTTGACTAATTTTTCTTTCTTGGCTAGTTTTTATTTTAATACATCAAAGACACACCTTCCTAGCATAAACATTAATAGGAAGGATGTACCTTATAATCAGCATAATGCTGCTTCTTATACGAAGTAGTATTAGTCTGGTGACCTCCATCCTATATAACATGTCCAATTAAGATTCTTCATAAGAAAAGTTGAAACAATACCATAAGTAGATGATGATATACACCTAAATAGATAATGATATACAACCTAGAGGGAGAAGTATGAAAACTTATTGAGTTCCAGTGGCAGTTCGCAGTTCTTTTCCAGCTGCAAGTAAGTATATATTTGGATAAGTTGGCTTGAGGAGATGGTCTTGCATTTTTAAGTTGTGATTGATGAATTCATTACTATGAATAACAAGAAGAAAATTTAAACATGTGAGTGAAAAATCAGAGCTACAGAACAAGATGTTTCTCCTAATGAGTAAGGACATCTATTAAATCATAGAGGGCAGATTTGCGCCAGATATGTTCATTGGTGATGCTTTGATTGGCACGTATGCAAAATGTAGAAGCATATAGCTCCACAACCTTTGCATCCATCCTCCTTGCCTGTGTTTGGTGGAAAGGCACAACTGTAAACCACAACTAGGAACCGCGTGAAGAGGAGGAGAGAGGTACCGTGGAGAAGGCGATAAGTGCAAGGGAGACCTGGCGGAGAGGCACCGACCGAATTATCTCCTGAATTAGGGTTTGAACATGTGGATGATTATGCACGAAGAGATGCCATGTCTTCAGCCATCGGTCGTTGGTGATAGCTGTATCGGGGGCAGTATGACGGCTGTGTGAAGGGGAGGTGGGATGACAACTGTACAAAACACAGGAGAGCATTGAATTTTTTGTGTGTTAGTCGCCGGAGGAAGCTACCATGCAAGAAGAGAGGATGACAAATTTCCAAGCCAAAATGATAGTTCCAGGAGCAAAAGCTCCCACAATAAAGCCTACCGGCTTAAAAATATATGTTTAAAGATACGAAGGCAAGGAAGTTTGTTTGGGTTTAATGGTTTTGTAAAACCAATGAAGTTCTTGGAAATGTATCGCCTCTTGCAGACATATTGAAAGGGAGCATTTTTTTTTTGCTTTGTTGAACGTGTTGATGGTCTTTCATTTGTATTACTACCAGAACACTATCAGCAGTGCTTGGTAAAACTCTCTTTGGAGGCATCAAATCAACTTTATATGTGCTACAGACAATTTGACAATGATGTAATGAATCCCTTTGACATAAGTCTATTGGAAGGCTACTGGCACCAAAGGGTTCTTGCTTCCATTGATTTGTCATTCATCAAGTTTCTCCAAGGTATGACCTCACAAGTGATAGCTTGGATGTAGATGATGATTTGGAAAATGTGCCAAACACATTCTTAAGGAAGGGTCCAAGAAGGTCTAGGAACTCTAGACGATAGAATCTTGTCCCTAGCCATGATCCTTAAGTTGGAAAAGAAACTTCTCCAACTGTTACATATGGCTTATCTAGATTGCTTGCTTGTTCTGAAGCAATTAGATATTTGAGTAAATGCACACCAGACAATGAACTACCAATATAATGAAGTGAAAAGAAAGAAGCAAATATACATGGACAAGCATCAATGAGTTTTGATATTGATGATAGGTTGGAGTTGCTTTCTCAAGACAATGGTATTAGAGGTTGTTGGCTTAGGTGCAAGGTTGCAAGTAAAAAGTTGCATTGTCTCAAAGTTTAGTATGAGGATGTTTTGAATGATGATGAAAGTAGTTTGTTTCATGAATATGATGAAATGTTAGATGAAGTAAACAAAATCTTAGAAACTGAAAGATGAGTTTTTAGTAATTTTAAAGGATTCTTTTTCATTTGAAAGATCACCTAATTTGGATCTTCAGTATCTATTCAGACAAGTGAGGCAACTAAAATTTCATTGGAGAGGATTGAATTTTTGACATCTTAGTCTTGTGCCAATTTCAACATGATGCTTCAAAGGGACAAGATAGGTGGTACTAAATGTTATAGATGTTTTAAAAAATTATTAGAGATGAAGTTGATGAAGATGGTAAACTAAGTCAGTGAAATCATTTACTTGACTTTTCTTCAAAGTTGGGAATTGGTAATTCTTATTTTGTAAAAGTAACTTGTGTCACTTATTGTATTAAAAGTTAGACTTTGATTCTTATTTTTATAAAACTTGGGTAAATTCTAACTTGTGTTCCAAAAAGTAGTTACTCTAAGTGGTTGTCTCAAGTAACTACTAGGTAGTTATCCAAAGTGGTTATCTTGGATAGTTATTCCAAGTAGTTACCTAAAGTAACCACCTTAGGTAGTTATCCTAAGTAGTTACATGAAGCGGTTAGATGTTTATGCTAAGTGGTTATAAGTTGGTTTCAAGAGAGCCTAAAAATACAAGGCTTACGTAATGTAAAAGGAAACTTTTGGGTAGAGGGGATACTATGGAGGAATTTCCAACAAGCTTTTAGGTTTAGTATGAGGATGTTTTGAATGAAGATGAAAGTAGTTTGTTCCATGAATATGATGAAATGTTAGATGAAGTAAACAAAATCCTAAACTGAAAGATGAGTTTTTAGTAATTTTAAAGGATTCTTTTTCATTTGAAAGATCACCTAATTTGGATCTTCGATATCTATACAGACAAGTAAGGCAACTAAAATTTCATTGGAGAGGATTGAATTTTTGACATCTTAATCTTGCACCAATTTCAACATGATGCTTCAAAGGGACAAGATAGGTGGTGCTCAATGTTATAGATGTTTTAAAAAATTATTAGAGATGAAGTTGATGAAGATAGTAAACTACCTCAGTGAAATCATTTACTTGACTTTTCTTCAAAGTTGGGAATTGGCAATTCTTATTTTGTAAAAGTGACTTGTGTCACTTATTGTATTAAAAGTTAGACTTTGGATCTTATTTTTATAAAAGTTAGGTAAATTCTAACTTGTGTTCCAAAAAGTAGTTACTCTAAGTGGTTGTCTCAAGTAACTACTAGGTAGTTATCCGAAGTGGTTATCTTGGATAGCTATTCCAAGTAGTTACCTAAAGTAACCACCTTAGGTAGTTATCCTAAGTAGTTACATGAAGCGGTTAGATGTTTATGCTAAGTGGTTATAAGTTGGTTTCAAGAGAGCCTACAAATACAAGGCTTATGTAATGTAAAAGGAAACTTTTGGGTAGAGGGGATACTATGGAGGAATTTCCAACAGGCTTTTAGGTTTAGTATGAGAATGTTTTGAATGAAGATGAAAGTAGTTTGTTCCATGAATATGATGAAATGTTAGATGAAGTAAACAAAATCCTAAACTGAAAGATGAGTTTTTAGTAATTTTAAAGGATTCTTTTTCATTTGAAAGATCACCTAATTTGGATCTTCGGTACCTATACAGACAAGTGAGGCAACTAAAATTTTATTGGAGAGGATTGAATTTTTGACATCTTAGTCTTGTGCCAATTTCAACGTGATGCTTCAAAGGGACAAGATAGGTGGTGCTCAATGTTATAGATGTTTTAAAAAATTATTAGAGATGAAGTTGATGAAGATGGTAAACTACCTCAGTGAAATCACTTACTTGACTTTTCTTCAAAGTTGGGAATTGGTAATTCTTATTTTGTAAAAGTAACTTGTGTCACTTATTGTATTAAAAGTTAGACTTTGGATCTTATTTTTATTAAAGTTAGGTAAATTCTAACTTGTGTTCCAAAAAGTAGTTACTCTAAGTGGTTGTTTCAAGTAACTATTAGGTAGTTATCCGAAGTGGTTATCTTGGATAGTTATTCCAAGTAGTTACCTAAAGTAACCACCTTAGGTAGTTATCCTAAGTAGTTACATGAAGCGGTTAGATGTTTATGCTAAGTGGTTATAAGTTGGTTTCAAGAGAGCCTACAAATACAAGGCTTACGTAATGTAAAAGCAAAATTTTGGGTAGAGGGGATACTATGGAGGAATTTCCAACATGCTTTTAGGTTTAGTATGAGGATGTTTTGAATGAAGATGAAAGTAGTTTGTTCCATGAATATGATGAAATTTTAGATGAAGTAAACAAAATCCTAAACTGAAAGATGAGTTTTTAGTAATTTTAAAAGATTCTTTTTCATTTGAAAGATCACCTAATTTGGATTTTCGGTATCTATACAGACAAGTGAGGCAACTAAAATTTCATTGGAGAGGATTGAATTTTTGACATCTTTGTCTTGTGCCAATTTCAACATGATGCTTCAAAGGGACAAGACAGGTGGTGCTCAATGTTATAGATGTTTTAAAAAATTATTAGAGATGAAGTTGATGAAGATGGTAAACTACCTCAGTGAAATCATTTACTTGACTTTTCTTCAAAGTTGGGAATTGGTAATTCTTATTTTGTAAAAGTGACTTGTGTCACTTATTGTATTAAAAGTTAGACTTTGGATCTTATTTTTATAAAAGTTAGGTAAATTCTAACTTGTGTTCCAAAAAGTAGTTACTCTAAGTGGTTGTCTCAAATAACTACTAGGTAGCTATCCGAAGTGGTTATCTTGGATAGTTATTCCAAGTAGTTACCTAAAGTAACCACCTTAGGTAGTTATCCTAAGTAGTTACATGAAGCGGTTAGATGTTTATGCTAAGTGGTTATAAGTTGGTTTCAAGATAGCCTACAAATACAAGGCTTACGTAATGTAAAAGGAAACTTTTGGGTAGAGGGGATACTATGGAGGAATTTCCAACAGGCTTTTAGGTTTACACTATGTACAAAAGTGTTTTTGAACTTGTATATGTTTAAAGAAATAATGAAGAACACATTTAGTTGTATGTCTTAGATGTATCCATGAGTTATTATTACTAACTCTTTGTATGTTGAAGTTGGAAATCTCTTTATGTAATGGTGAAACCCAATAGTCTTTATAACCTATGTAATAGATGTGATGAAATGCATTCATTTCTTAGTATCTTGATGTGAATGTGTTGGAATTAGCCTATCTTTTCATCATTACATTTTGTGCTTAAACCCCTTTGTAATCAATATTTGTTAGGAATCTCAATTAGTATTTATATGTCTATTGTTGGGGTTTCTATTATCTATTTGTTTTAGCTTTGTCATGTATCCTTTTGTACTTTTGGGTGAAAAGTACACAAAAATGCCAAATACCCATGTCATACGAAGGAGCTACCCCTCTTAAATGCATAGGAAGATTGTGATTTGATCAATGAACATATTTCAATCTCTCCAATTGTTGGCACAATTGTCGCTACTCACAGGGCGACCGTGGTCAATTTTGAAAAAAACATTTACAGTGACAAATTTGTTTACCAATACATATTAAGTTCAAATTTACGTCAATGATTGTTATGTGTTTTATTTATTTGTTTCATGCATAATTTTTATTAGTAAATGTTATTATTTTGTAATTGTACTTTTCACTATTTATGGATAGTTTTATTCTTATAATTTTTAAATACTAGCCTTAATTTTATTGTTCTTTGATAATCAACAAATAATTGAAACTATAGATCTCTCGGAAAATGAATCATAAATCATTGTTGCAAGTCCATATGCCTTAGTAAACTTAAATGGTTATTTGAAACCCATATTGATAAATGTGCAAGATCTCTTTTAGAGTGCTGCAACAAAATGCTTGAAGATATTGAAAACACAAGCTTAATGATTGATTATGTTGAAGAGCTTGAAATATTAAAACTGGAAGATGTTGTGAAAAAGGTTAAGGAGACAAAAAAAAAGTAGTTGCATTTCCAAGCATTATGAAAGAAGTATATTATAATCATTGCAAAAATAAGGTCATAATACCAGTCTCATCATTGAAGAATTTGTAATGTATTCACGCCATTATAATGAAGTGTTATTTATATATTTTTTATATTGTTATCATGAGTTTCACATTCATATGATTTAGGAGAATGGTGACATTGTGAGAGAGTGTGCATATGGTTGCATGTGTGGATTGTCATGATGTTTTTTATACTAAAATTTTGTAGTTACACTTTATATGCGATGTTAGTGGATTCATTTTAGATTTGTTATTACCTGTGCAATGGATGCTTCTAGGTGTATATGTGGTAGGTATTGCACTTGCAGCTTTGGTTGCATGTTTTTGATTAAGTGAAAAATAGGTTTTGAAAGGACCCTGAAACCCTTTACAGTGCCATTACAATAGGATAGACGTTAAAGAGCAGCAAAAAAACACAACTAGACTATAACCAATAGTTAACTCGACACAACACTACCAAAGATAGAGGAAAGACCATCACAACACAAAAAACACCAAAAGGCTAGTAGACAACAAAAAGATAGGAAAACCAAAAAAGCAAAATTAAATAAAGTTTTTAAGAAGCTTTGTGGCTTCCAGCTCCAAATGGTCCAGATTAGCGACACTCTTAATGTCTTCTATATCCTTATTGGTATTGAGTGCTTTCTTCCTGGTGCTCACATGAGTCCTCATCATAGGGCCAAAGATCTCCACTGGACTCGCAGTCTTCTCGCCATCAATATCAATCATTACCTTATCCTAGTTAGTCTGTTCCAATTTTCCAACAAGGATCTTCAGATGTTGGTTGGAGGCTTTAAGGATACGAAAACTCTGTTCCCCAATTTTCTTAAGTCTTCTAGTTTGGTGATTTTTGCATAAACATCTTCAAATTTCTTGTCATATTGAGTAGCCAAAGCTACAACATTATCCATAGCTTTAGTCAAGTCCTTAACATTATCAAAAGAGTTGTCCTTACCAACCCCAATCACTTCCAAGAATTTTAATTTACTAATAAAGGCCCTCTAATTAATTTGATTTCTTTGGTCTCATGAAAGACCCATTTGACAATTCTATAAAAATCCAGGGCACTATTTTTGGCAATGTCAAGAACATTAATGGCCTCCTCCTTCCCGTGGTCATTCAGTTGGCTAAAATCCTCACCATTAGTAGTCTTCTTATCTCCCGATGCCATCTCCTCACCAATGAAAGGAGGAATTAACTTCTCAATAGCTTTGCTAGTGCCAGGAACATGGGATCCAACAATACATCTGTCCTTAACACCAACATTGGTGCTGGTGAAATTGAGAATGCCCTCCATTGAAGGACCTTCCCTACTAATCTCCCCTTTCATCTGATTAGAATTAGTTTTCCTCTTCTTTCCCCTAGAATGGTGCTCAACAAACCCAACCTCCTCTTTTTTCTTCTTTTTCCCAGAAGACAAGCCAGTCTGTAGACTGACATCTTTCAAATTAGTAGATTTCTTTTTTACAAAAGAGAGAAACGGGGAATTGTACTCTTCATCACTTTCTTCCATTTCCATGCCATTATCCTCCTTAAACTCCTTAATAGAGGTGCCAACAATTTTTTTCCTAGGGGAGGGCTTAGTTTTGACATCTAGCGAATCATCCTCCTCTGACTTAGTTTCCCACCCCTCCTCGAATTTATCAAGGCTCTCCGTACCCTCCTAAAAAAAAGTGGATTTGTTTCATTGGAGTTTTAGAAACCCTTTCCTTGTAATAATCAAAGATTAACAAAATCAGCCCTTGATGAAGAACCTAGTGATTGGGATTCTTCCTCTGCTTAGCAATACTAGCACTTAGGGAAGAAAGAAGGTAGGAGGGAAAAGAAACTTGAAATCTGTGCCAAAAATGATTCAATAGAACAATATGGTAATCATGGACCCTAGTGTATCTTCCATCCACCGTAAAATATTCCATTATCAGTTTAAGAACTTCCCTCCAGATAGGCTTAATTTTCTTGGGATCAAAAAGAGTATTAGCACCATCCTCCTCCTCCATGTGAGGAGTAAATAGTAATTATTAATATCTGCTATGTCAGATTACCCCCACACTCAACACTAATTCTGAGATTATTATGTGATATTTCTATCATTACACGTAATCTTCCCCACCTTAGCATTAATTTTCTCGAATCTGAGGGAGATAATATTACAATCCATGTTATTTTCTCCTTTTCAAATTCTTTTATCTTGTATTTGAACCCCAAGGCTGGCAAAACGGTCTACCACCCTATAGGAGTGGTCTATCTAACATTGATCAAAAGTATTAATAATGTTCCTCGAGTCTTGGATAATTTGATCAATAGACCAAGAGGCTTTGTAGTCCCCTTTCAAGCACTTGATTATATTATTTGAATCCCCTTCGATCCAAACATTTTTGAAGTTTAGACACTTAGCCAAAAGAAGAGATTGATAGGCACCCATGGCTTCTGTGAGGTGGTTAGTCTGGGTTCCCAAGGGGAGCACCACCATAGAAATAACATTTCTATTCTCATCTCTCACCACTCCCCCGTTACAATGGTGAGAAAGACTGATTGTGCCATTGGTTTCCTTGGCGTTGCCAGAGCAACTGTGGTTCATGACATAGTTTAAAAGCCTCATATGTCTTCTATAAGTATAGTGGTTGTATTAGGCATTAACATGTTGATCTTTTGGTGCAATGACAACCGCTAGTTGTAACAAGTGGTATCAGAGCTTGGTCATAGGTTTGAACCCTGCGCTTGCATTGGGGGGGATTGTTACAATGGTGAGCAAGACTGGTTGCACCCTTAGTCTCCTTGGTGTTGTCAGTGTAGTGGTGGTTCGTGACATGGTTTAACAACCTCGTGTGTCTTCTATAAGTCTAGTGGTTGTATTGGGCAGTAACAAGTCGATTTTTTGGTGCAATGAAAATTGCTAGTTGTAATATCCCTCGCACCCAGCCGACCCCAAATTTTCTTTGGCCACCCCATAAAAATTTATTTAGCTAATTGGGTTTCATGTTACAGGTTGTATATGTTTATGTTTTAGGATTCACTTGTTATGTTTTGTATACCTTAGAGGTATGGATAGTTAGATGTGTTAGCACTTGTTATAGGTTCTATTTCAGCTATAATTATTCATTCTTGATAGCAACTGATGCATGTTGTTACCTTTGGATTGAGTGTTTGTGTTTGGGATTTTAGTTGAAATTGGACTTATGATTTGTTTGCAACAAATTGTGTGGTTTTCTCTTTAGATAACCTCCTATTTCTAGTGGAAGTGGCATGATGGAGGGTGAGAGCATTCATGTATGATATGGTTGTCACTTAGTTTTTGTTGTAGGTATCTTGATGGAGCACATGGAGCACTTTAATTCACGATGATACATGTTACTAGAGGGATTAATCCCTTGTTCATTTTTGTGGCTACTTACCAACCCTTATGCAATATATACAAGTTGGAGAATGTTGGGAAATAGGTGTTGTACACCTTGCATAATTATATTTATTAATGTAATATTTTATTTATTATGTAATGTTGCACCTAGGAGCACCTAGATGGATGTGCAACATGTAGATACTCTTTTTAAATATTCTCGAGGCCACTTGATGTTGTATTATAACATTGTAATATTATATTTGATGTAATTATTTAATATTGTGGAAAGAAATTCATAAAGTACCCAATATTAAATGTGGGTTCAAGAGGTTAACTAGCACATGGTTTTTGTAATACCACTTGGTGGTTTTGTGGGTGCAAGTTTCTATAAAAACATCCAAAAGGGTAGTTGTTGAGGTTAGCCATGTTTGACATTTGTGGAGTTAGGAAGCATGGCATAGGATGTGTGGTTGCTTGCTTGTTCACATGGAGTGCTTGTTTATGGCTGGAACTTTGAAGGCTTATATATATATATATATATATATATATATATATATATATATATATATATATATATATATATATATATATATATATATATATATATATAATGTCAAGCATTGTTGAATAATATATGGATAATGGATGCTTTTGGAGGCTAAGTTGTTTTCCCTCATGAGGATTTTCCCAAGGTATATCTGATGTCACATTTTTGAAGGTATGTTGTCTATTCTCTTGCATGTGGATTCAAAGTGTTTATTTTCTTGAAATCTTAAATAGGTTATGTCGAAATATTCATTGTTTGGTTGCAAGTTTCCTTACAAGTATACACTTGAGAAAGGACTTGAGTATGATTTCAATCATAATTGACTCTCTCAAAATAAGGTTGTAGTCCTCGCCTCCACAATCATAATCAACTTTTAAAATAATTTGAAAACATGATATGCAAGTTGTTGATCCTACATATTTTTAATAACTTCACATGTCAAATTTAGGGTAATTGTCATTCAGTTTTATATTTTTTAAATCAACACAAAGCACTTTGTGTTCTATTGGTTTTATCTAGTTTGGTCTTATACAATACAATTGTATCTCCTTTAAAATGCTTGCAACTTTAGAAGCATTTAAACTTACAATTGATGTTGATTTTAGATTTATTATGTATGATCTAATAGGAACATAATAAATCACTTGATTACTAGAAAATTGAATTAATATAATTTAGATGAAAATAGAAAATGTTAATCACCTTTTGATTTTTTTGGGGGTCTAACTTGTGTTTGTATTTCTATTCTTTTATTGTTTTCTATTTTTAGCTATAACAAAATTACACAATGTTCAAGTGTATATTATCAATAATACTTAATCTTTTTGTATGAAATAATGTTGAGGGAGTAGAAGACAAAACTAATTTCATTGCAAGTAAAATAGTAATATGAATTGAAGAGGAAACATCTATTCATTAGAATGAAAAGGTTAGACCAATGGAATGCAAATTAGAGTTCATTATAATAAAGTAACAAATATTGATCTATTATTATGTTTTACTTTCTTTATAGTCTATGTAAGTCCTTGTTGAGTTGACATGTCATTGTTTTTATTGAGTAGACATGTCATTGTTTAGTTGCTATTTAAACTTATTTACATTTTAATTAGCTAGTTGGCAACTATGATGATGGTTGGAGCATCAATGCTTCTTGGCAACTTTTGTTATCCAAGCTTAGATAGTCTCTCTTTGTCTTTCCCTTTCTTTTTACACGTCTTGGCTCCCCCCCTTAACCCTTCGTGTCCTTTCTCTCATTGGAGTTCTCTTGCTTCTCCCTCCCAATCGTGGTGCTCTTGGTGCTCCCTGCAATATTATGATGGCATGGTCTCTGAGGCTTTTCCAGTAGTAGTCTTTTAGTGCTCTTACCTCTTTTCTTCTTACCTTCTTTATATATATATATATATATATATATATATATATATATATATATATTCTCCCTCTCAATGTGGTGCTCTTGTGCCTCCCTACAATATTATGATGGTATGATCTCTGAAGCTTTTCCAGTGGTAGTCTTTTAGTGCTCTTATCTCTTTTCTTCTTGCCTTTTTTGTTGTGTTGTTTATGTGTGTATTCTTTGGTACTTGTATTTATATAGGTTTATTTACATGTGGGTATGTAAGTATATATATTTAGATATATATTTGTATATGTATTTATATTTATGCATGTAAGCTTGGTTGTGTGTTTAGTTTCATTTGTTTATAGATAGTTTTTGTTTTTTCATATATTCTTATGTTTTCTTAGTTATTTACTCGTCTATTTATTCATTAGTTGCTACTAAGTAGCTATTTTTTTTATTGTTATAGTCTTTTAGTTTTTATTGGTTTATTCATTATTTATTTGTAAACAATAAATTATTTTGTTGTTATGCATTTTATTTTGTTATCATAATGTTTAGTTTATACTTTTCTATTAGTTTATATCTATTCTATTTTTTCAGTTTTCTCGAGTTGGGTTGTCTTGACTTTTCTTTGATTGTTGGCCTCATTGACTCCTTTATCTCTGAGCCTCTTCTCTCTCTTTTTGCCATCTTTTATATTTTCTTAGTCTGTTCTGCAATAGTTCATCTATTTTCCTATAGCTCTTTTGTAATGATGATGGATCACGGGGTGTAATTCGAAGCGTTGATGCAAAAATATTGCACATAATCAAATCCAGAAAAAGTTACATTGATCCATGTACCTTGTATATTGTATCTTTTCTTAGTATAGTCAACGTACTTTTTTAACTAATAATTCTATAATTATATTTTCTCATGATACTATTCTCCACTTTCCGCACTTTGTTCTATATATGATATTCAAAATGTTCTTACTTTACCCCATCTCATTTTGCAAGTGTTATTGGTCCACTACAAAATTTAAAAGCTATTTTTCACCATAAATGGAATTGGAAGGAAGCCCTCTTTGGCCTTGGCTTGCATAATAATATTATTGCTGATTCTATTAGGCAAGTTGTTTTAAGACATATTAGGAAAGCAAGATGCACTGCTGTGTTTTCAAACAATTATTTTCAGGAAAGTGATACCTTAATGTTGTACTCTGATATAGTTTTTCAGGCTGCCTTTCTGTTGTCTCGGCTTTCGGATTTATCTAAGAGGAATCTTTCAGCCATGGCACAGCTTCAGCAACTTTAAGACCAAGTGAATCAGCTTCAAAGTAGCTGCCATGTGGATCTTTGCAAAGTGTTTTGTCATGTTCCTTCACTGTAATGCCAAATGTTGGCCTATTGATTTGTATTGGACTATGTATCTCTCTTCCAGCTACCTGATGTAGCTGTTATTCTTTGTAACTTTGCCTTGATTCAATAAAAAGAAAAAAAATGTATTTGTGTTAATGCTCTTCATGCTTTGAAAGTCCTGATAAATATCATTTCCAATGTCTGAATTTTTTGTTGCAGAAATTATATTTATACTACAAATGAGAGCTTTGTTTAACTTTTAAGATATCAAGCTGTTAGCCAAAATTAATCACTTTTCCACCTAGTGTAAGCTCGAATCACCTATGGTAAGCACAAATTCTTGGTTAGTGACTGGAAATAATAAGATGGTTGCTTGCTTCTTAAAATTCTAGGCTACTGGCTGGAATAATGGATATGGTTGGCTGTCTCAAGACAACTGTCATTTGACTTAAAAAACATGTATTAGTATATATCCATGATGTATACGTATCCCACCTCTATTTTTCATTGACCAACTAGTACACAAGCCTCAGACTTCCTATTAGGATGCTACACTGAGCCACTGAGCACCTATACTATCCAATCCAAACTGTAGAATATTCTTTCAACACCCCACTTCAAGGCACATTTGTCTGCCCAAGACTCCTAGTCCGCCTTTGATGACCATGTTATTTTACATGGATCAGCTAGGAGTCAAACCTACTATCTCCCATTGCCATTAGAGCATCAACAATGAGGTATTGACGCCTCTGCAGTCCCAAGCATAATATGTCCTTCCAACAAATACAAAGCATAATGTCCTTCCAACAAATACAAGTGCATCCTAGAGTATCTGATAATATAAAATGCCAGATTATGGGTTTGATATGCACTTATTGTAGCTACCACCAAACAAATGAAGAAACAATTATAATAAATATAATTGATTACTTTGCATGTAGTCAGATATATTTATTGTGATTTACTTTTAAAAAATGGTCATTGCATGTACGTATTGAAATTATATTTCAGAAGTTCTGAGTCGCTTTTTTTTTTTGCATTCACAAAAGGCAGTGATTTTCCGCATATATTGACAAAATCAAAATTCTTTGAATGGAAAAAAATACACCGTACAATACTTTCTTCTAGGATCAACAAACTATGCTGAAAGAGCATTTACTTCAGAAGAAGCTAAAGTTTGCACCCCATGCACACGTACAAAAACCTTCTTATTTCTTGTGACCTTATCTGGATATTGCAGGTAAAGAAAAAATTCGCTTCGGTCCTCCACCCAATTCCTCTCCCATCTGCAGTAAATTCGTCATGTTTATACAGGATTAGTGCTCCAGAAAGTAAATGATTGTCCAAAACTATTGCAACAAAAAAAATGATCAGTTTAAACCTGAAATGTTTTAACATAGTAGAAATGCCTTTCAAGAACGTAAAAGGAATTGATACTCACAGACTCAAGTTCTTTTAGTTTCTCATCATCAAAGCCAAAATCAGCCAATACACGTTCACCAGCAGAACCCTTTTGAGCCCAGATTGCAAGTACCATATCAGTAGGTGTTATTACTTCACCACTTTTCCCTGTATATCGGTTGAATTTTCCGAAGATTAACATACTTCACTAAGAAAGATAATCACTATTCGATTCCAAAAACCATTAATATATTACTTACAAATTGAAAAATTGTGAAGAAAAAACCCAAAGATAATGGAATATTTAAGAACTGCTGGGCTGCCTTTTTTGATTCTTCTTAAACAGAGACTTCTTCCCTACTTTTCCTTGATTATGCATCTTCTTTGTTCATATGTTGTGTCATATGGAACTCCAACTTCTGTTTTTTTCCGGTGGATGCAGTGAGGAGGGTGCAAAAGTGAGAGGTGTGACTAATGTTGAGGGTTATATGTTATTGTTATTAAATGTTGGTGCCAGCTTTGTTACGTTGTTATACAGCTAAGGTAGCATATATTATATGGTTCTAATCTACCATTATTTTAATGTAAAAAACAAAATACATCTTACAGAATAAGATGAAATAAAACTAGAAGCAAATCTGGGTTAGTACAAAGAGATTCATTGTTGATCATCTAAAGTCTTAGTTACTGCTTCGGGTACAGGTATGGATATGGTTGCTAGAATCTGGTACATGTATACATGGGATTTTTTTTTTGAGGTTTGAGTATGTGTGCGTGTGTTCAAAAAAAAAAGAAATATACAGATTTGTAAAACTATATCATTTGATAGTATGATACTTCATCATTGATCAATACCAAATGCCAAAGATAATTACTAAATGTCAATTGATACTTCAAAAATATTCAAATAAGCCATATCATATATGTCTAGGTTCCTGATTCAAATAGTGAAAATATTACAATATTGACAATCAAAAAAGGTATGGTCTTCTATCTTCATTGTTCAATGTAGTTCATCGATCATCAAAAGGATTATCAAAAAAATAGTCATCTATTGGATTTTCAGTTGCTGCAAGTTCAAGATCATTTGAACCCAAAGTGGTTCCACTCACACTAGATGCACCATGTGTGGGTATGTCATTATCATCATCATCATCATCATCATCCATAGTGACTCTAACAAGATCCCCAACGGTTGCAATCCAAGCTGGTACACTCAGCTGCTACATCCCAAAGCTTCGCTGCCCACTCCTTGTTAGTATATTTCAGACTTTACTAAGTACAGAATTAACTTAAGGCAAAGGAGAGGTAGTACCCGGAATTGAAACCTTTGATGTTCACTAATTTGCTGAGGATCACGAAGCAAATCTTATTATCCCAAGTCTTCAATCTTCCTCTCTAAAGATTGCTACACAAATTGTATGAGCTTCTTAATTTATCTCCAATCCAAGGTGATACAGATCTGCCCAGATCTGTATCTAAAGGGTCGAGACTTCTCCTAAATAGCAAATCCAATTGCACCAAGGTCTGCCCAGATCTGTATCTAGGACCTGGTCACATTCGGCCTTCTAGGCCTGCAATAACTCGCCCTGATTATTAATTCACCTGCCCTGACTTTGGAGCTGCTGCAATTTACTTGAAGAATTCGCTCCTGCTGGATTTGCTCCTGCTCTTATACAATTCGCTCCTGCTGAATTCACTACTTCTAGGACTGCTCCTTTTTGTTCTAGCAGATTAATTCTTGAGGAGAAAACAATATATTATGTTTTTGATATGTTTCTCCTCAAGATTCAATCTTAATATATATGCAAAGGGAAGTTTCCTTAAGAGGCCAACCTGGGCCCTAGATAATTTAATTCCACTTCAAATATATATTAAATCGATTCTCTAATAAACAATAAATAATAAATATCCTATATTTATTATTATTATTTATATATCGATCAATAAATATATATTCTATATTTATTATTATAATCCAAAGCATTTAGATATTTGCCGAAAAGGCCATTATATCAACACTCCCTCTTGGACTTGAGGCAAAGATCAACTCATAGACCTCCCTCTATCAACCCTTGATAGAGATGCCAAAAACATAATCAATATGGATTTCATATCCAATAGAATCATAGATCTTTATACATCTCATATTCATACGAGAAACATCATATCATGTGATGCTTACCAACCAAATGTGTATCTTCTAGATTCTTCATGACCCAGGAATATCAGTCTGTGATATCAGATATTTCCAATTAATTTGTGAATTTCCTAAATCCACTAGTCACCTTGACTATTTTGAATATCAAGTCCATGATATTCAAGGTATCATCAAGTCCATGATTAATACCATCCAATTTGTGGATAACTAAATCCACGAGTCACCAAGACTCAAGAGATGTCAAATCCATGACAACATACCAACCTCAAGTACATGATGTTTTACTATCCAGAAGTGGATTTCTCAGATCCACGAGTCCCATGACTCAAGAATTTAGAATATCAACTCTATGATATTCATGGTATCATCAAGTCCATGATGTTACCAAATACTCAATTGTAGATCCCTGATCCATGAGTCTCCAAGATTCAAATGATATCACTCCATGATATCCAGAACATTGGTCTCACGAATATCAAGTCTATGATATTCACCAAGTGCTCGGAGCAACGGTCATTTGACATCAAATCCATGATGTCTCACCGATTACTGGGAGTAATGGACTTTTGACATCTAAGGATGTCTCACCAATTACTAGGTGTAATGGTCTTTTGACATCCAACGATGTCTCACCCATTACTAGGGGTAATGGTCTTTTGACATCCAATGATGTCTCACCCATTACTAGGCAATGGATCCCTGATCCATGCGAATATGGATCCCAGATCCACGAGTCATCAGGACTTGAAGAACATCAAATGATATTCTTCAACTCATAAGAATAACTTAACCAGAAACAAATGAGTAATCATAAACAAAACCTCATCTCTTGAATTCACATAAGTTAGGTTAACCAATAAGATTACATGTATTAGGAAGTATGATTCATTAAATTATGCTTCATAGTTATACAACCAACATGATTTATCCATCACCTAAAGATAACCAACATCTAACCAGATGTAGTGTGAACACAGCAAGATGCTATATAGCTTTCTATATGAATGTTCCTAGATAACAATATTAATTCAAACATATGCCAATGTAAGAATGTTCCAACCAATAATGTATGTATAGTGACTAGCATCCATTAATCAACTATGATTTCCCATATCAGAGTTAAGGAAGATATACAAATCAATGTCAACATAAAATTTCCTAATATGTTCACATATGAATAGTATAAACAGGGAAATGTGAAACACATAGAATATGCCAAAATTTATGTAAATAACAGAAATATGACAGAGCCGCAGCATAATGTAGAAGGAGTTTATAACTTAGATAATACGTGAGCCCATTTAAACTCCCTCTCAAATTGCAACTCCCTCTCAAAGTGCAAAGTGCTCTGGTCTTGGTACATTTAACTCCACAAAGGATGCTTGAAGGTTGTTTCTTTCAGGACAATTTACAGCAATATGACCAAACTTCTCACATTTAAAACATTTAGTTTTAGAGAAGTCCTTCTTGAAAGGTTTTCTTTTCTTAAAGTGTTTATTTCCCCCTTTGGCCTTTGAACTTTCTTCATTTCCATTCTCTTGATATTCCTTCTTCCTTTTGAAATTGCCTGCCCCCGCTTTAGAGTTTTGGGAGAAAAGTATTTGAATGTCTTCCTTGAAGATTGAGCCTCTTGATATTAATCTTGCTTCTTCTTGAAGACAATCGGCCTTAAGTCTATCAAGTTTAGGTATTTTGGAACGAGCACTAATCCCTTGAATGAATGCTTCCCAAGTGAGAGGCAATCCGTTGAGGGCTGTTACAGTAAGTTCTTTATCATCATAATTGAACCCAATTGATGATAGTTGATTCCTTAAAGCATTGATCCTCATGAAGTATGAAGTGATGGACTCCCCTTGATTCATTTTTATTCGAGAAAGGGAGTTTTTGAGGGCTAGGACCCTATTTGTATTGTTTATTTGAAACATTCCAAATAATGAGGTGAACATCTCATATGCGTTTTCTAGATTTGCAATGGTTGGCACAAGATGATCTTTAACACTATCAACAATTATCCTCATTGCTTTATTGTTGTTTTTGTTCCATTCCTTCTTTTCATCATCATCCATGTTTTCTTTAGGAGGGCCTTCAATGACTGAATTAATTTCTAATTCTCTTAGAATGATTAATAACCTCATTTTCCAAGATGTGAAGTTAACATCTCCCTCTAGCCTATCTTCAGGTCTAATTCCGAAAGACATGATTACTAGCTTAGTTGAAAATATTTAGCTTGAATTCCTAAGTCTGAAAATAGATCTTTTCCCTACCGTAGCTCTGATACCATGTTAGTATATTTCAGACTTTACTAAGTACAGAATTAACGTAAGGCAAAGGAGAGGTAGTACCCGGAATTGAAGCCTTTGATGTTCAATAATTTGCTGAGGATCACGAAGCAAATCTTATTATCCCAAGTCTTCAATCTTCCTCTCTAAAGATTGCTACACAAATTGTATGAGCTTCTTAATTTATCTCCAATCCAAGGTGATACAGATCTGCCCAGATCTGTATCTAAAGGGTCGAGACTTCTCCTAAATAGCAAATCCAATTGCACCAAGGTCTGCCCAGATCTGTATCTAGGACCTGATCACATTCGGCCTTCTAGGCCTGCAATAACTCGCCCTTATTATTAATTCACCTGCCCTGACTTTGGAGCTGCTGCAATTTACTTGAAGAATTCGCTCCTGCTGGATTCGCTCCTGCTCTTATACAATTCGCTCCTACTGAATTTGCTACTTCAAGGACTGCTTCTTTTAGGACTGCTCCTTTTTGTTCTAGCAGATTAATTCTTGAGGAGAAAACAATAAATTATGTTTTTGATATGTTTCTTCTCAAGATTCAATCTTAATATATATGCAAAGGGAAGTTTCCTTAAGAGGCCGACCTGGGCCCTAGATAATTTAATTCCACTTCAAATATATATTAAATCGATTCTCTAATAAACAATAAATAATAAATATCCTATATTTATTATTATTTATATATCGATCAATAAATATATATTCTATATTTATTATTATAATCCAAGGCATTTAGATATTTGCCGAAAAGGCCATTATATCAACACTCCTTGTATTGAGGATCCTTACGTGACAGAAGGCAAATTGGAATGAATATAAACCAAGTCTTCAGCTCTTTTTGAAGCCAACTGGTTACACTTCACTAAGTAGATAAAGGAGTATGTACTCCAATTTTGTTTAGCGGCAGAAGAACTTGCAACCTGGAGAGAAAACCAACAAAATGAAAAATAAAAAATAAAAAATAAATTAAAGAATGTTAGGTACAAAACTCTACAATGCATGTAAAAAAAACAAAAAAAAAAATTTACTTGTGAGAGGATCTTGATTGCAACAAGGAGGTACATATAGTCTTGGCCATGGAGGTGCCACCATGCACTAGCACCCATTTCGGACTGGTCATTAACAACAAAAGGAGAAAGATTTCTTTTTGAAATAAACAAGTCGAATTCTCTCCTAACATTTTTCTCCACTTTTGGATCCTCGAAGAGTCTAATAAGTGCTCGTTTGTACCCATTAGCAACTTCAAAATCTCTAAATGGTGGTAACCTCCCTAGCAAATAAAGTACAACATTGCTATAGTACCTCGAAGATTGGGAATATGCAAGGAGGTGCAATGGCGTGGTCATCTTGTTCCAAAGATGATGAATGGTTGATTCCACCTTTTTGAAAAAGGTTTCTTTGGGGTCATTCTCTTTTCTCTGTATTACCACTTTTATTTTCTCTATCAGTGTGTCCATGCCATCATAGACATCTCCCAAACATGGTGCATCTATATCAGTGAACCAAAACATAGTCATGATAGGGTCGGTGAAATTCAATACATATTCCACAAGAACTCACCAATCGTCATCCAAGATCAATGAATTGAACTTTTGGGCCCTCTCTATATTTGACTGCTTCCATACACTCCATTGGTTGCTAATAACCATTTGATCCAATAACTCTCACACCTTCAAAAGTCTTCTCATAACAATTGTAAGAGATGCAAACCGGGTCTTCGCAACCTAGGATCATATTAATAGTAAGTTAATAACATATTAAAATTATGTAAATAACACTAAAAAAACATTACAAAATTATATACATCAATATATTAAACATGACAAATTAAATTAAATTAATTAATTATATTTACCTTCAACAAATCCAATCTCAAGAAAGATTTGAAAATTGCTCGTAATATATGGTGGTTCATCACTAACATCTAGATCTCCTTGCCCTCTTGGTATACTTTCACTCACTCTATTTGGGTATCAATTGTTTGCATCACCAAGTTGAGGGAGTGTATGGTGCTTGGTGTCCAAAAAAAGTGCTCGTATCTTGCCTCAACCAAAGCACCTGCAGCTCTACAATTTCTCACATTGTCCATAATTAATTGGATCACATTCTCATGACCCACCATCTCGATGGAGTCAATGAGGATCCTAGAAACAAACTTTGTATCTTTGACTTCACCTTCACAATCAATTGACCAAAAAACCTTGCCCCTTTGGGGGTCACCACAATAAAATTTATGAATGGATGGTTTTTGCGTTCTTTCCATCCATTGGAAACAATAGAAACACTAGATTCAATCCAAGAATCTCTAAATGGTTTCAATGAGGCATCCACAAAATTCTTCTCTCTTTTGCAATAAGATGGTATGCACCTTTTCATACCCAGGACTTGTGAAACTAGGAGGTGCACTTTGGATTTCCGACACCATTTTCCACCAATATGGTGATCTCACCAAGATGAATGGAAAACCATTGGCATAGATGCAATGTGCAATTTTTTGTTCAACAATATCTCTTGCGTCCTCAACAATATCTCTTGCTTCCATTTTAAATGCTTTGTCCAACATACCTCTTTTACGGGTGGGAATTTCTATTTCATCTTTGTCTTTTGTAGAGGGTATAGGCAAGAAGGGATGTTTGGGGCTGCTATTGTAATACTGGGTAAATTCATTGTTTTTTTCTTTTGGAAGTAAAAGCACTTTGTTTTCCTCTTTCAATCATTTTCTTAGCATCTTCTTGTTCTTTTACAAATGCCGCTATTTGTGTGGGAGACAACCCCTTCTTATCTAAGCCCACACACATTGAAATCCCTTTACCAGTAGGGCCCATAGAGTGAAGTTTCACTTGAGAATATGAGCTTTTTTTTTTGTAAATTAAACAAACTACACTTCCAAACATATCCCCCACCTCCTGCAATTTGTGAAATCCTTGCGGTATGTCTCCATAAAAGAGATCCTTTATCAATTTTAAATCTTTGGTTTCCTTCCCCACCCACTGAACTTTGACTAGTGGTCATTCTTGCAATCTGATTTTTTGCTATTATAAGAAATTACATAATTTTAAATTTCAAAAACTAATAAATGCAAGCATACAAGTGCAAAATAAAGATATAAAACATTATAACAAAGAGTTAAACTTGTTTCTTTTTTTCTAAAAAAAAATCTGAAAAAAACTTTTTAAAAAATCATCACAAACTTGAAAAAATTCATCAAAATCTAAAAAAAAATCATTAAAAGACTAAAGATTAGGGTTAAATGCTTACCTTAGATGCTTAAATCTCCTTTGTGGAAGCTATCTAACACTCTACAAACTAAGCTATCTGACACTCCACAAATTATCTCCTTTGGAAAAAACCACCTGCCCTTCAAAATGCCAAAATGGAGACAAAATGAGAAGATAGCAAATGAGCAAACAAAATGATATGTTTTTAGGTTGACTAGCCTCATAAAGGGCCATTTTAGGGTTTAGCAAAAAAAAAACACTTTATTTTTATGTTTTTTAATTGACCTTTGAAATTTGAGCTACAGATGCACTTGAGCACGTTTGCATGCTCCGCAAATGCATCCAAGGTATGCATCCATCCCCATGGATGCACCCATATGCATTTGGTGCGCATCCGGTAGCATCCACGAGCCTAGATGCATATCCAATGTGGACTTGGACCACATTCGGAGTGTGAATCCGGACCGGACCGCATTCAGATCCAGTTCACACCTCTAGGATACAAATCTGGTAACTAAGTCTAAAGTTAAATAGAGGAAATATACACACTTTGGAATGCAATTAAGTAATTAATAATCACTAGGCTGTCTTTCTAGGTTTTGCTAGAACCTAAGTTGTCGGTTCGGATTCTGGTATGGATTCAGGTTCGAAATTCGTCAAAAATTATTTGGGGTTGGGTTAGGATTCGTTTTGGGTTCGTATATATATATATATATATATATATATATATATATATATATATATATATATATATATATATATATATATATATATATATATATATATAAAATGTATATGTATGTAAAAATATGCTGCAGCAAATAAGGTCATACACCACAATGCTAATATTAAAGCAACTTAGCAAAATACCCCTGTAGCTACCTACAGGAAGACCACAAGCATTGCTAGAAGACCACCTGCCGCTGATATTTCCACACAATGAAAGATATTTCTCAGCCAATACCCACATTCTTATTCATTTTGATATTCACATGGCTCAACTAATAGTTAGTCAACACACCATACACAAAGCTTCTTTTGCAATTTTAATTTTTATCAAAATTGAAACGGACAAAAAACTTATTCCCTCTTTATTTATCCAAAACAATCCAGCACACAACGTTTTATTTCTAAAATTAGGCATTGACTACTTTGTCAAAAAGAGCTGAAGCAAAGCTTTCAAACACATAGCATCTTCTTGGTCATCACAAAGTAACATATTTGTTGTCACACTGTTTGTGGGAAACGGATGTTATGTTCAGCCATATTTATCTGATCTGGTTGCAACACATGTTGCTTTTCACGTATCCTTTGAAATAATTTTTGTCATCAATAATTTATGTCTATTAAGGCACTCATGAATTCCTTGCACGTTATTGAACGCCAACATATCTTCTACTTTGTTCTTGGACTTGAAGTAGGACAAAGAAACAATTTAACAAAATAACGATGTATCTCACTATGAAACATTTTAATATTTTTGTCATTTTAAGGTTGATTGTGTTGTCACGACAAATTCTTTCCTGTGCGATTCTCAACAAACACCCGACGTGAGAATGCCATGTGATGCCAAAACATGTTATACGGGTCACTTTTAGGTTTAGATTGAAATAATAAATATTAAAAAACTCTAATAAAAATATTGAAAAGTCAACAAACAACCAAATTCGGCCAACATTCGCCCAAACTAATCCACATTCATTTCGAACTTGCGCAACTGTTTTCACATTCAGTAAAAAGTAGGTGAAAGTAGATCAGGGTCCTGCTGTTCGACTTTATAGCGAATGTGTTAGGGAAAAAATGAATTTAGACCAAATCTAAACTGACTACGAATGTGATCGAACTGACTTCCGAACTTGGGCTTTGCCAGGCGAATGTGGTAACTTAGGCTAGAACAAATGTACCTCCAAGGATGACTTCTTCCCAACTCTTCCTTGCTTTTGCCTCTCCCTTGTTCATATGTTGTGTTGTATAAAACTCTGACTTGTGTTTTTTTTGGTGGAGGGGTGAAGAGGGTACATATGAGAGGTAGGAGTAACGTTGAGGGTATACGTAATTGTTATTAAATGTTGGTGCCAACTCTTAATTTTTGTAGCTGCAAGAGACATTTTTCTTACCTGGTATGACTTCTTCAACATACAAGTGGTATGTTTGTGATGTCTTCATTAGCGCTGATGTTTTAATTTGCTCATGTGCGATGGCTATTGAAGAGTCTTTTGTATTGATAATTGAAGAGCTATATGTCGTAGCTGCTGAGTCAGCCTCATCTTCTAAACGGTTTTTGTAATTGATGAGTCGGAGGTGAAATAGCTCTCCATAACCGTCACCGTCAATATTCATCGCTGGCATCCATCTATTCGAGTGTGCTGAGATGGCATCATGTTTCATTATTAATTGTTGGGTGTATGTGTTACGCACGACCCTTGCATCTTGTGAGAATACTGTTGATGTCAATTTTGTACCACTACATAACATATAGCAATTGAATACTTGATATAGAATACCAAACACTCGACCCTCTCTTGAAAAGTAAATACTCATGAAGAACATCAAAAAACTCCAAGGTTCCTTACACTTGTGGATGCTAACTCAGTTATATTAATGTGATTTGTTGGTTAATCACGTAGGCGGGCTTACGTTGTTCACTCAAGGATGTCAAATTCTCGCCATGATGGTGATGAGATACGGATTTGTAATGACTTTCTTCAATATATATTACTTCCAACTTTGCTCTTCAAAACTTCAACTACTAAATTACTTACTATTTTACTACTACTCCTATGGAATGGAAAGATCAGCAAATGGATGGGGATCAAATCTAATGAAAGCTTGTCAGCGGTGCTACCTCCATTGATGCAATGATTCAAAGGGAATTGGACTAGATTACCACACAAGGCTTCCTAACAAGCCGCTAGGATGCTAGTGGCCTAGTATATAGATCCCTATCAAACATTCACTAACATCACCACACCATCTATCTACTTCTACTCTTACCTTAACTTTGAAATGAAATCCTATTTTAATTGAGAGATGTAAAGAACCATGCAAATACACCAAAATAATCATGTATATCCACCATGCAAGCCACAACAATGAATAGAGAACAATTTTGATAGTATTTTGGCAACAATTCTCGAACATAACTCTCATTTACAAATGAGAACAAATGGCCTTATATAGGAGGCTCAAGTACAATGAATGGCCAAGATTAAGGGGCAAAACCAACGATCCAGATTAGATCCCAGAAACCCTAACTAGGGTTGCCACCCCATCGGTCAATGAGAAGACGCCACCTCATCGGCCAATGAAAAAAAAGGAAAAGTGGCAACCAATGAAAAGGCACCAAAACGGTAGCCAATCAAAATCAGACACCTATCCTACCCAAGAAGAAAGGAGAAATTGCCACTTGGGCTTACATCAAATGATCTTCTAATACAATTCTACCATTTTCTTTCATCTTCTTAGCCAAGACAATGAACTTGACTAACATGTTGTTGACTTCCTCCATGGGAGGGCAAGGTATATGCCTCATCCTGAGCTCAGCTGTGTTCATCATGTTCTTTGCTGCTTGCAGTGTCTTCTCATACCATGCTCTATAATCTCCTACTCCTGGGCTTCAATCTCGCCTACCGCCTTGCTAACCCTTGGTATAGCAATCTGAATCCTTCGGTGACCATCATCACCACTCCTGATTACCCTTTACCACTATTCCTGCAATTTGTTCTGTCTCACATCATCTTCCCTTTCCACTAACCCTTGAATGTCTTCAATTGCTCGGATGGCCACAACCTCACCCCTTGGCATAAGCATCTGCCTCAACCATGGCAATGCAGTGCATCTCCCCAAATCTGGATTTGGTTCGACTAGCAAAGCATCACTAACAGCCCCAAGCGCTTGGCTTCCCTCTTCAACTAATAGAGCCCTCAACATTGATTGGCCTATCTCCCTCACTAGTGACTGTCATATCATCCTTAAACTAGTTTTCCGAGAGAGGAGAGTACCCTATACTGTTACTGTAGCCACTTGATCTTGAATCGGAGCTCACCTCTACTGCGACCCTTTGTTCACTTGTATCAACCTCTTGGCTCCTAGCCTCAATTATGCTCTCTTGATGGCGTTGTACTCTGTTTCTTTGTTGGAGGCTCCTGATGTTCTTTACCTTTCTCAACCTCCAAACTCCTCTTCTTGCTCTTGACTGTTTGTTGTTGTTGCTGGCAATGTTGGTGTCACCCACTTGCTTCAATTTTGAGAAGAAGGCGGTCTTGGGCATCATGTCTTCCTTGTCTTTCTTGGTATGTATTCCCCTTTGGTTCTTGCTTGCACTAGCATCCGCCATCCTAGCCCTTATTTCTGCCTTTTCTTTCTACAAAATGGTACTACACTTATCTCTACCTCTTCAATCCTAGGGATGGAACTACCACTTATTTCTGCCTCTTCAATTCCTATCAAACTACACTTATATCTGCCTCTTCATTCCTAGGGATGGGACTACCACTTATTTCTGCCTCTTCGTTCCTTATGATGATGGACTACACTTATATCTCCTCTTCAATCCTAGAAGTGGGACTACACTTATATCGCCTCTTCAAATCCTATGAATGAAACTACCCTTATATCGCCTCTTCAAACCCTAGAGATGGAATGATGAAGTGGTGGATGAGTAGTGCAAGAAGAAATGGGAACATGAACCAAGCAAGAACAAGGAGAGTTCTGCCCTTTAGACCAGCCACCTTCCACAAACTTGAAGATCTTCCTCTACACCAACAATCTCTCCTTGCATAGAAGAATACCACACCACAAAAAAAAAATCACAGCCTCCCAAAAATCGCAGCCCTTATCTTGGCAAAACAAAAATCGCAGATCTTCCAAATATCACAGCCTTCTTCCAAATTTGCTGCCCCCTCTTCTAGATTTTCGCAGCTCCACCAAAATAGCAGCTTCTTGCTAATTTTCGCTGGCTCTTTCCAGATTTGCAGCCCTCCAAAATAGCAGCCTTCCCTAAATTCGCTGCCTCCAGATTTTCGCAGCCTCCTCAAAATCGCAGCTCCCAGATTTTCGCAGCTCCTACCAAATAGCTGCCAAGACACAATGAAAGAGGAATGAGAAAAGAGGAGGGAGGTGCCCCTTCTTATACCATTTTTTTGCCTCCAACAAGAGGGCCGACCTGGCCTTGGAGGGAAAACAAAATTAAATAAAATGCCACTTCAACCCCAAATTAAATGAAATAAAATCGCAGGGCCCTAGGATAAATTAAATAATTTCGAAATTGCCAAATAAACCATAAATAAAAATCGCAAGTACGCTGGGAGTAGAGGGGCCAGCCTTGGGAGATTGAAAAAATTATGCTTGTTGCCCAATGCTAAGCAAAAATCAAAAATGAAAAGGGGCTGCCAGTTGTTTATCTCAGTTTGTTGAAATTTCCCCGAGAAAAAAATGATTTAAAGTTTTTAAACCCATTTAATCATGACAAAATCCAAAATCGAAAATTGCAAGCCAAAAAAAATTCAAATAATTTCCAATTGCCATTTATTCCCCTTCTCCAAAAATTTCGAAAATCCCACCTGGCAATTTAATTTTTTTTATTTTGCAATTCCAAAATCATTCGGCAATTTAAAATCATTTTGCAATTTTAGCTCCAAAAAGCAATTAATTTCATTTAAAATTCCATTTTCACCACCAAAATTTTACAAGAGTTTCCACAAACAACTAAGTCCACAATTAAATCTTGAAAATGTTCAAGCTATACAATTATACCAATTTTCAAAATTTCATCCAAGCTCCAAAATTTACCAATTTGTCCTACCAGATACTATTCTAACCATCTAAATAAAATGTTCTCACTCGAACTCCATTTGGCCTAGAGACAAAATCAACCGTTTAGGAAAACCAACGCTCAGTGCAAGGTGAAAACAAAATAGACCCTCCTAGGCACTTTGAAATATCCAAGGTGCAAAATTGTCATCTCGAAACCTCTAGATCACTCAAAAACTCGCTAAGGCATCCAAATAATTCTCCAGAGTGCGACACCAAACTCCCGAATCTAAGAAAATTGCCAAGGCCTGCTCGAAAAAGGGGGCCCCCAAATTCCTTGGGGCGATGGTGTGAAAACCTCACAACAAATACAAAGCGGCATAGTATGATAACTGTCGTCGATTCATTTTCAAGTGTAACATGTGCTTCTTGTTGAGGGTCAGGATATAGACATTTGATGCGGCATGTATCTGTGTACTCCAATTCAGCGACTATGGTGATTGTTCTGAATATACAGAGTGTTTGTGTTCTTTGTAATTGTGAAAAGAGAGTTTTTTGTGCAGTGCTTATTTTTTAACAGTGAGCATCATGTGTGTGATACAAATTTATTTGGCACATGATCTAAGTTTGAACACTTTTGCATGTTTATCATTTCTTTGTATTGAGTATCTGCGAGATACATTATCTCTAGTATGTTTTTGTAATTGCTAACTAGGTGTTGATCGAACTGTTATAAGTCATGCTCTTGATTGTTAAGATTTAACAATCACTGGTTATTCTATATTTTGATTAGCTTGAGAACATTGTATTCAAGGTTTTGAACTTTCAATAAAGGATCATATTTTTGGTGTGGTTGTGTTTTTCACCCTCAAGTGGAGGGTTTCCCAAGATAAATCATTGTGTCATCTGTTATTGTGTTTTTATATTTATTAGCATTTTATTTTATGCAATTTTGGTTCAAAACATTAACATGGTATCAAAGTGGGTCTAAGTAAAGATCTAGAACTAAAATTATACAAGCAACGTTTAGGTGACAGGTGAATTCCGTTCCTCACTCTTGCAGATCATTGATATAGTTCCGGTAGATTTGGAGGCAAATGATCTATGGCCCGAGTAAGGATTCATATAGTTTGGGCGAAATTATTGAGAAGCGGCGTTTTAATTGATCCTTATTAAAGTTGGTGGGTGCATTGGGGTGTAATTTTATTTCAGGCCTTTTTTATGCTCAGAAGTATATAGCAGACCTGATCTTAGTTATAGCAGCCAGTTTACGAGAAATGTTGTATCAAAGGTTGTGATGCATGCTCAATGATCATCAACATACACTTGGCATTCCACTCTCAACGGGTCATGGAGATCACTTTACGAGCAGCAAGATTGAGATTAGGCCCACTTTCTGGCTCGAAATGGATTATGAGTAGAAAGATGGAATCAGGCCCACTTTCTAGCACGGAATGAATTATGAGCAGCAAGGTTGGGGTTATGCCCACTTTTTGGCTTGAAATGTTATGCTAAGTTACAACATTCGTCTCCTGCAGGCCAAATTCGAAAGTCGGTTCGCACCAAAGTCGGATACAGTGCAAATTTGGTCGAACTGTAATGTCCCCTACTAGGAACATAATCAATTTACTCGATAATTCCTAATTAGAGTTTGAATTGCACTTTCTTCATATTCCATGAGTTCCTCATTTTATACATCTATACGTCTTACATGTCATTCCATGCTCCATATTTGATATTTCTTCCCAGCTTTTATTCTTTATAGAGTTCAAGTATAAAATTTGGTAATTATATTCCTCTCATAGATATTTGCCAGTGACCTATGATTCATTACCTTCTTCATCTCTCCCTTATGAAGAGTATCCAATATATGTTATATCCTTTGATTCTTCCATATACTTGGTACCTCCTCTATTTTTCATAATCTCCTATTGATCATTATACAGAACAATTCTTTATTTGTTCAAATGTGCGAATCAATTATGGTTTGCAAACGGCCATGTTCCAATACTCTTAGAGTTGGTTGAATGGGGCCAATGAAGGATTCAATCAATGTAGGTATCCATTGCCTTGATATTAATGGAGGAGTTTCGTTGTCAGCCATAAGTATGATTCTCAAATTGATAATAGTATTTCCCTATAAGATAGAGATCATCCTAAACTCCTATAGTTTACACTTATTTATGAGATGCAATCCTAATGCTTATACACTGTTCGTGTACAGCTGTCTTCGCTCTTTTATTCAATGATTTGAGATACTTTCTATTCCCCCCGTTCTCCCCTGTTTGTGAGATTGTGATTACCTTTCATATCTTACTTGTGGAATGACATGACACTTGGTGAAAGACGTGTCCCATGTCTTATCTTTTGCATCATTACATTATTCTCTTCTATCTTCTCTGTGTCCTCTCTTTATCACTGATGCATCAATAATATACCAATTTACTGGTTAATTGTATGCCAATGTGATGCCGTGTTATGTCCTCCCAATTTCTAAATACCAATCTCCCATATATATCTTTCATTATCCCATGATCATAGCTTTTAATGTCAGACATGTCCATTTCTTTCCAAGAGATTATGACCCTGTTTATTCTCTCTGTTACGTCTCTGTGTGAATCTGAATTATTAGTCGCTGCTCCTGAATGTATATTGCTTAAATTGCAATCAAAGGTTAGTGTCAATTGTCCCTAGAACGGCTACAGATGTTTATAAAGATAAGCCGCAGAAAACCCTTTCCCTGGTTCTTATTGTTTCGCTGCTGACTGTGCTTTAGTTTCTCTGCTGATTGGATTAGATTGTGTTCAGATTGGATGCTTGATTGGATCCTAACAACTTTCGACTAGTCTCCTCTCCTCTGCTAGATCATTCCTGATCGTATCTTCTTCCCCCCCCCCCCCCCATTCTATTGGCCGATTTCCTTACCTAAATATATCATCTCGTGGCTGTAGGTGCGACTCATCCTTGTCGTGGAGATGCCATTTCAAGCCACTCTATGTCCATCGTGGCTTGTCGTAGATCAGAGGTCAAATAAGGATATTAACGTTAACGCTATATATTGAATAAAACTATGTTTGGATTGACATTAATGATTGATATTATGTATGGATTAATATTATAATTTAATATTGTATTATGATTAATAAAATTAATACTATTATTATAGATTGATATAATTAACGATTAATATTATAATATAACATCAATTATTTATTTATGATATTGGTTTATATCATTGGTTAATGCATTTATTTATATACTAATTAATATATGAACAATTTCTAACATTTTATTGATTAGTATAGATGATCTATATCAATATTATAATTTAATATTATTCATTTATATTGATTAATATTCTTTTTATTCAACAAATAAGGAATTTTATATTTAGACTATAATATCTGATGTAGTTAATATATTTAATTAATAATATATTATATATTATTATATAGATAATTATGATATTATGAAAATTTTATAATAATATTTGATTAGCATTTAATATATTATTATGTTTATACATTATATTATTATATTTAATAATAGATTCATTCATATTATAATATTCATTCATTATAATATATATTATATTATTCATTCACTATATTATTGTATTATATTATTGAATAACTATTTATTTGTTCATTAATTAATTTATTAATAATTAATTCATTGAATTTTAATGTCAGAAGTGCGGGACAAGACAAAGTCGGCATCAGACTGGGTAATTCAGTCAAAATTCTTTGAGGAGGACGCTGTGCGAATTTCCAACGGCTTTAAAATATGTTCTGCATGTTCGGAGGAATAGGTGCGACTTCAGGCAAAAATGAATGAGCACAACTTCGGTTTTAACCAAAAATGAACGGCGTCGTAAATGAGTTTCTCCTCGCACTGTGCTAGAACAATGGTCAATCTATTGAAAATTGTCGCGAAAAATGTCTTCCAAAGACAAGTTTTCAGAACCTAGACGCCATTGTATATTATAAGCTGAGGAGATTAAATAACAGAATATATTATAAATTTATATGTTGAAGAGAAGAAGTAAATAATAACATATTATAAGCTCACAATAGATGCCAAACTCCATCGCGAGCTCAAATATATTAATATTTAATATTTAACATATTTATTATTTGTATATTTATAAATTAAAAAAAGATAAAAATTAATTTTTATATTATAGTGTTTGTTAAATTATTGTACTATATTAAAATTCATAATATATTTTTGTTTTTAATAATTTTCATTCAATATTTAAGATGATGATTTGTTTGATGATTTTTGGATTTGTTTGATGATTTTTTATTATATTTGATCACTAATGACTGATTATAAATGTTGACATTATTGTTTTTGAACCAAAACATTGATATGGTGGTGTATTTCGGCATTTTGTTATGTCATTTGAACTAAAACGACAATATATGTGGTGGTGTATTTTTCTATGTTGTTTTATTATTAGCATAGTAAAAATATGAACTTATTTGCTGCTGCATATGTTTACATATAGATATATTTTTTTTATAAAAAAAAATCTTGTACGAACGAACCCAAAACGAATCGAACCCAAGCCAAAAAAAATTTGGACAAATATCAAACCCGAATCTCAACCGGAATCCGAACCGGCAACTTAGATGTTATGAGCAGCAAGATTGGGGTTAGCCCACTTTTTGGTTCAAAATAAGAAGGGATCTAATCACATGTGTTTTTATGTTTATACTTTGTGTTTTATGTGGATGCTCCATGCTTGCATATATTCATGTGTATGTAGTGTTTTTATGTGTATGCTCTGTATCCGACATATTCATGTGTATACTTTGTGTTTTTGTGTATGCTCCATGTTTGCATATATTCATGTATATACTTCATGTTTTTGTGTATGCTCTGTGTCTGGTTCATTCCTAATATGTTTTAGACATGAGAATAACTAGAGTATACCAAAAAGATATGAATTGCATTTGAGGTCATAAATGTGTCATTCTTCTAATTCTCATCTTAATATATGTTTAAATCACCCTTCCTTAAACACAAAGAGATATCAAGGATATTGCACAAACTTTGGTCAACCAAATTAAATAAAGAATACAAATCACCAAGGATTGGTTTACGACCTTCATGATTCAATTCATAGAAACCTGCATTTCTTGAGGACAAGCAATCTTGGGAACGGTGGAGTGTAATGTCCCATTGTTGAAATAAGATTTATTGATAAATAATAATAAAGAATTAAAATATAAAAGAATAAAAATAAAATTTAATATAATAAAATTTTGGTTAAATTTAATGAATGGTCAAAAGGCATTGTGACTCCCTCAAATATGAGATATAAAAGGGAGAAAAGAGAAATTGATTTGAAGGTGAAAAGACATGAAAGAAAGAACGAAGAAAATGAATTAAGGAAGCACTAATGGAAGAAGAAAAAAATGGGAATAGCATAAAAAAGTAACTCTTTCAAAGGGGCAGCAATGATGAAGGGTTGTGACCCTTTTGAAGGGTGGTAAAACCATAATTGTGAAAGCTTGTGACCATTATGAAGAGGTGTGACTCCCCCTCACATTGGAGGGTATAAAGGGGAGAAGGTTTCATTTGAGGAGAGGAAAGGAAAGGGCAGAGATCAATTTGGGGAATAATATATTAATCTTTAAAGAAACAATGAAAATTGGTGACTCAATTCCTATGAAAGGTGGTGACTCTTCCTACAACAAAGTATAAGGTAGAGTTCATTCCAAGCTTTGAAGGGGACTTATCAATCATCACTCACCCATACCTCAAGGCATCATAGATTGAACCAAGCAGCAGAAGAACATATTCAAACGAGCCGCAATTAGCATCCCAAGAAGGAAGCAGTATTAAATCAGATCAGTCTAAATCGCAACATCAATCTAAAAATATATATAACCTACAATAGTTTTATATACTACAAGTATAGTAGACAAAATTAAGGGCAATCCTAAAAGGGGGACATTACATAGCCTCCTAGACTTTGAGGTGCTAGAAATTGCAAGATCTAGCAACTTAAAAATTCAAAAAGAAACTCTTTCTGGTTAACTGAGTACCATATTGGTTCATATGCCCAAAGTAAAAACAATTCCTCATGTACATCTAGGAACTACCAAAATCACCTCAGTTGCATCTAATCGCACAAAATAAACCATTACCTCATCCTTGTACTCAAGACCAAATGCCTACTTGCATTCATTTGTCACCTTCATATCTACTTCAAGTTTCAATCATCCCAAGGGAATTCAACCTTTCGATAGCACTAATTGGCCTCCTCGATTTTGAGGCACCAGCAATTGAAATTTTATTCTGCAAACATAAGAACTCACAAAGAAACTCTTACCATTTTGATTTAACCAAAGTCTCTATTGATTCCAGCGCCTATGGTAAATAGCAACCCTTATGTACAGATAGGGATTACAAAAAATACATCACTCACATGTAATGGCACAATGTCAGCCATTAAGTCATCCCTGTACCCCGGATATGGACCAAATGTGAAGCAGTTACATGACACAGACTCGGTAAGCTGGTTTTTGACTTGGACTTAGACTCGGGCAAACTCGACAAATTGAAATCCCTAAGAAATTATGAGGTTTATAAGGATTTAAAAGTTGTTTCATGAACCCTTTAATAAATAAACCTTACAGAAAGAATAACCTTATCAAATAGAAGCTACTTTGATCACATACAGAAGTCTACATCGATCATATGAGTATAAATAGCTGAAGGAAATAACACATTCAAATAAATAAATATTGTGAAATGTATAAAAAACTCATGGGATCAAAACAAATATCAAAACTAAAAATATAACCCTATGGCTCAAAGGAGCCTACATTACTTATCCCAACATCATGATAATCATGCACCAACTTTTAAGTCAGGTCCTAGATGATGATGTAGCCATGATATTTGTTCGTGACTCAATGACTGGTGTGTATATTCAAGTGAGGAACTTATTATTAAAGTTTCTTTTCTGTAATATCCCTATAAGGATATTTTCTCCAAATTTCTCAAAATATATCACGGAAATTTAAACAACAGATTTGCATGCAATTGATTTCAATTTATCTAGCAAAAATACAAAATACCCAGCATAAATACGGTTTTCCACAAAGAATATTGTAATAAAATCTTCAGTAGAATAATAACAAAATCCAATCGTAGTTACAAAAATTACAGCAAGATTGGATACTAGAAATATGAACCTAAAATACTAAGTGAGACACCTGCGTGATATCTCCAACCGACAATGGGTTTCTGTCCACTACCTCCAAGCTCAAGGGTTTTCGTCCTCAAATCTGCTGAAAGCTAAAGCTTCCGAATTCTCCAAGAGAATAGTAATCAAATCATAAAACCAAGCATATGAGAATGTGCCTCTGAAAAGTTCTTTTAAAACACATCCCCGTGACTCTTCATTTTCCACCAGCCTATCTTTTCCTCTTTTGTCCCTTTTTAAAACATCTTTTCATATTAAAATGACTTTTTATCAATTTGCATTAAGCTCCAATAAAGTCATTTTTAATATTTTGTGAATATGGCATTTTAATTTTCTAACGTTTACAAAAAGGGACATTACAGTCCTCCCTCCTTAGAGATTGCTTGTCCTCAAGCAATCATGAATCTGAAGGAGAGTACATATCATACCATAGTGAAGTATAATCGTCTTTATACCAATCATGCAGTTTCTTCTTATTTGTCATCATAAACATATTCCACTCATCAACTTGTGGGCTGAAAGAGAAATGATATACACTCCTCACGATGCAGTCAAGCTGATAAGTACCACCTACTTTTGGTAATGATTGATCCTCACATCTATAAGACTCGTACCTATCATGCTTTTGCTGCTCTATTTTGTCAAAACTACAGTCTGGAGGCCTATTACCACATAAAACAAGTTTGCAACGACGTTGCAACAAATGGTATCAGCATTATTAAAACTAAAAATCTGATTTTTGGCTTCATCAAGAATGCATTTCCTGTCAATTGTTGGTAAGAACTTGTCAATATATACTTCCAAATTCGAAAGTAAACATATCTAGCACTCACCAACATGCCATCAACTCCTAGCTTCACTGAAAACACTATATATGGAAATGGATTCATACTTACAGCCCCATTCGTACCAATGAATTCTTGAAACAAGTGGTATTTCCTACCAAGCTTACCTGCATAGAGTATATCAGCCTCCTTGGGTTCAACAAAATCCATCAGCAAACTGCTGTTTGAACTTAAGTAATTCTCATTATCTTTATTTTGTTTGAAAATTTCTTCATGCCCAACTTCTTCTAATATTGGAAGATTATCAATCATTGTTTTCCCATGACTGAGGTTACTTTGAAATCTGCCTTTAAAATCTGTTATAGCAACTATTTCATTGTTGCAAATCAAATTGTGAGTGTGATTCCTTGCTGGTCCTTTTGATCTCCATTAAAATAGTGTGCCTCTTTCGAAATGAGAGTGGTGGAAACATTAAGATTACATTCATTCTCACTAAGGGTATTGATTCCTTCAACAATCTACATGATCTCCCAAGTCTTAGAATTAATTTAAACTTCCTTGTGGGTGGCTGCTATAGAAGTCTGATTTTCAGCCTTTTATAATGAGTAATGTCTCATGCTCAGTTGAAGACAAAGCTCATCTAGCTCCTTCTCTTTGTCATCTGCAAACTTGATTGCAATATCCCTATCCTTGAACAATTCCAAATAATCTGATTTCATCTTTTTCCAATGCCTTTCTAATTGTGTGAAGGTATGTTCTATTAATTCCACTCGCTATTCCCTTTTCCCTTTCCTCAATTTGAACTTCCCAAATAGTTTCTTCAATGTTTCTATGTGTATCATCAAAATGCACTAAGGCTGCAACAACCATATCCTCCGTGACTTTTAGCTTATCTTTCAAATTATATGCTCCAAAATCCTCATCTAGAAATAAATTTTCAGCTTGGTCCTTGAAATCAGCCCTTTTAGTATCATCATCTTGGTCTAGATCATACATACAAGTTTGGACAGCCCTTTGGTTGGAAGAAATTTCGTTATCTACAACACTATTTTCAGATTTATTAAATGAATGTTCCTCAATCTCTAAATGCATGGCCACATCTACTATTATATCATCATTTTCAAATGATTCCTCATAATGGGATGATTCATTTTCTTCCTTGGGAACATCTTGAAAATAAACATCCTCATCAAAATGTTTGTCAATAACGGCTTCCAAGTCACCAAATAAGAGGCTTGTATATCCCTTACCACTAATTGTAGCTGATTCCATCTCCTTGCAAGATTCGGTGTTATTTTATTGGAGCCAAACTGTTGGATTCTTATCTTATTCAACGCTGGTCCAAACTTCTTTGGCTGACTCTTCTTCATTATTACCCCCACAATTGTGATCAGGTGTCCAAGTTTGCTAGCATGTGAAGCAAATCTACTCTCTTCTCATTTGGTTCTTGCTCATTTTAGGAGATTCGACAACCTATAAGCCCACTGATATTAGCTCGTTTTCAGTCATGTGCCCCTTGAACCTTTCAATCTTATGCTCAATCAATCCCTTCGAGAGCTCATAAGCCATAGGTGAGATTTTATGCTCCCCTCACCAAATTGTCAACAAATCTGATTGCAACGGTTTACAAATGTCATCATCCTCATCTAGGATTAAGGACATAGTAGTTTGCATACAAGCCCTCACATTGTCTAGATGATTATTCCTAAATTCAGTTAAGAAACATTGAAACATTTGAAGAATCAATTTATCACACATTTGAGATCCAACATAATGATGAATGGCCTAGCTCTTGCCATGATTTATAGAATCTTAGCTCTCTTACCAAAGGGGGGGCTTTGACATCACGTAATCCATGTAGGCTCTCCACAATCAGGTATAGAACCTTCATTAGTATGTCATCATTATAAGGTGCAATAGGAGCTATAATTCTTATGATTTCACTGTGACAAAAAGCAACTAATAGTCTCACATCTTCACGCGGAATTCTAACAACCTGTGCTGGACTAAAGCAACCATTGAGGGTTGCAAAGCCCAATTCAAAAGCCTCCAATATGACTGGTCTACTCTAGATAAATACAAATCCAATTCTGTAATGCCCCCATTTTTAGACCCTTGGGATTAGCTTGTTTCAGTGACCCTTGTAAGCTAATCAAGTTGTCATAGGGGGTCGTTTGGCAGAGCCAGTGGTTGATTTCCACTCTAGAGATCTTAGATGTCAAGATTGCTTTTCGTTGAGGTCAGTTTGGCAAACTTACTATTTATAGTAAGTGTTATTTTTGGTGATAGTCTAGATTGCTATGTTTAGCAGAGCACCTGTGCATTGGTTTTAGTTAATGCGGGATTACTGACAATCCCAACAGGTGCTGAGAGGGGAGGGGTGAATTAGCACTTGAAAAATTCTATCTTTTTTTTTTAATCCAGTGAAGTAAACTTACAGCACCAAAGCAAACAGTTTTAAGCAAACAAAACAATAAGTGAACAAACACAAAGTGACACCAGATTTATCACGTGGAAACCCGGTTAGGGTAAAAACCATGGTGTGAGGAGACCTCACAATATTTGTACTCTTCTGAAGTACACCATGTTAAGAGCTTGCCCGGTCAAGGGATAAAACGCACTTGCTAGGTGCGACCCGGTCAAGGGATTTGTTACAGTAAGATCTGTTAAGACCTGCCCGATTAAGGAACTTCAGACACCTTGAAAGATGTCACCCAGTTAAGGGATTTTGATACAAGGGACCTATTAGAGTCCACCCAAATACTGGGATTTGTCTATTGTAGTTTGCTAGAAAACAATAGAATTAAGATCTTTACAGAAGGCTCTGCTTAGCCAGATGTGATCTCTATTTGTGCTCTACTGAGAATTATCACCGGTTGACACAGGTGTATTCTCAACTATTGTTGTGCTGCCTTGCACAACTTTTACTCTGTCAATTTTCTCTAACCCTTGATACTTTTCTAACCCTTGCTTCTGTAGCATATAGGCTCACTCTTTTTCTCAGCAGAATAAAGGCAAATCTTCTTCTCAACAGACATAAGAATATATTCAATTTTGTTGCCCTGATTGTGCCTCAAATGCATGACCTAATCCTGAGATCCAATGAATGCATCACTCGGTGAAGTGTTTGTTCTCTTGAGCAAGCACTCGATGCAAGCTCTGTCTCCATCCACTACATGAAGAAAACAACAGTTGCGTGTCAGGCAACCTTTCTTCATAAGAGATAACACTTCGATTTAAAGCCACTGAATCCGGCTTTAAATCATTCAGTCGCGCCTCAAGTAACCATTGATTCCAGCTTTAAATCCTTTACCTGCGCCTCAAACCGATTACCAAGACAACTCAAGATCACTCGGATTTACTACAATAAATCCTAGTGAAGAAGAGTTGGTTGGAACAGACAGTTGACTATGACTTCCTCGGTTCATACCGGAGTCTTATAATATATTGGTTGAGTTCTTCATGCTATATACCGGGTACACGCCCCTTGGTGTGGCAGATTACCGGTTGCACTATTCTTACCAGTTGTGTTATAGACAATTGTTGGATATGCTTTTATTTGTACTTGTCTATACCGGTTGAGGGCGGTCCTTGGTTGATACTAGGATACACTCTTCTCTGCTGAGAGCATTATCCGGTTGCTAATGCTTAGTGTAGTGACCGGTTACTCAGCCTCTCTTGATGAAGAGTCCCCTCTATAATAGAGAACAAATCTCTATCCACTTTTGCCAGATTCTCTATCCTCTTTTGCCAAACAATGACAACACTTGGACCGGTAGAGAACTTACCGGTTAGTGATGCCAACAATTACTTATGCAGAATCTCCAGTCTGAGGGATTTGCTATTTTTAACAAGTCTAAATTAGTCTGGTTATTATTTCTGGCAGGGCAATGTATGCTTCGGATGCTATTGTCAGAGAATTCAATTGCACCACATTTTAATTGGGGTTATTAAATTAAGTTGCTTTAATTTAACAACTTATGTTCTTTTCATGTTATGATTTGGTGGTGTGTGGATGAAGCTTCTTTAATGAAAAGTGTATTGAAGAAGACTTCTAATTTGCATTATAAAACATAGGGAGAATTTGAAATTCTCTACCTATTGTCATTTTGATGAAAATTGAAAAGTGTGTCTTGAGGAGGAAATCGAGTTTTATGAAGGGAGAGCTAGGGTTTGAGTTTGGTCTTCATGCTTGGAGAAAACGTCAAGCTTCTTCCAGGATTTGCAGAGACCTTGTTTGAATTTGAATTGCCATTGATGGGAGTGTGTTTCCTTGTTTACATCTGAGCATTATGGATGTTGTACAGAATTGATAGGATGGTACGGAAATATGCAGGCCGTACTTTGTTTGTATGGAAGTGTGGTTGAAGGGAATGTGAACGGTTGGTAGAGGCTGAGATTATAATGCTTGTCTTCATCTTGCTAAGTTTGGAATTCTTCAGCATTGGAGTAATTATTTGCAGCTGGCGTCAAATCCATGCAAAGCTGTGTTTCAATCTTGGAGGATGTAAATTGATCACTATGCAGCCACGTCTTCATTAGAAGGTGCAAAATAAACATTTGATTATTGTATTAATCATTGTTCAAGCTTTTCATGATCAATAATTATTCTGGTGAATTTTCAGAGTTAATTTAAATTGTTGTTGTCATTACTTCTTATGTTGAAAAAATTACAAAAAAATCATATATATTTTAAAATACAAAAAATTGCAAATAAAAATAGAGAAAGGAGTTAGTTTGCAGCTGAGAGCCACTTGGGCTCATCACAACTTCTTCCAACTTAAAAAAAAGACCATCCAGAGATTTCAGGGATTCCAATTGCAATCCAATTATATAGAGCACATTTCCTATTTCTTTTTCTTTCTACAGGTCTCTTAGCTGTTCACCATTAAATATCTCATTAAATTCTTTGGAGAAAACATTGCTTTTCAGATTTTCCATTGTCTTCCTTTTTGTATTTCCACCCAACTGAATTTCACTGGAAGTCTACCCCTGTTTCCACTGAAAATTTCTGCACTTTCACTATATCAACTGCAATAAATTACACTCAATTCTGATCCAAAGTTTCCTTTCTCTTCACACGCCTTAGATGTTTAAAAGCTGTCACTGTTACAGCTGATTTAGAAATGTGGGAGAACTATAAAATCACCATGAATAGTATTCAGAAATTTTATCAGACAGTTTACATATAATCATCATTTAGGCATTTTCACAGAGTTGTAATTCGTATTTGCTTCTTTATTCAACTGGCTGAGAGTTTCCTTTCAAATACTAATTCAATTTCAGAGATATGAATCAATAGAGTAATGTGACATTAATGGCAGAGATATAATCCAACACTTTCAAAAGAAAATGGAGTTGATAATCTGCACCTGGTAATTCATCAAATTGTTCTGTAACAGAAACCTTTTAGGAATCATCTATTATAGAATTGCTATTGCTGTCTTGAAAATGAAGATATAGCTATAATAAGCTATCCTATTGCCTACACACTTATTTTGATTCCACTTGTTTGCAAATACCCTTAGAGTTGTTGGTATCAGCGATTCAGCACACTCAGAGAAAATAAGGACTATACAGAGTCATAGTTTGGATGAGCATATCAGCAATAGACACAATGACTGCAATTTGTTTCTTGTTTTACAAGAAAACTACAGTCTCCTTACTTAATGTACACAGTTCATTTCACAGAAGCTTCTTTTCCTTGGTTATAGAGTGAGATACAAATTCAGTAATAACCGATAGCATTCAATCACCGAAAGTGTTTCTTCCTGCCCTTTTGAAAGATTAGAAATTCCAGATCATTCCCTGGTCATTGTTAACAGCCCCACGAACACAGCAGCAACATCAACATGGGATTGCTAACACCTACACCTCCTGCACTCTACTCTCTACCTGTCAAGTACCAAAATGTATCCAATTTGCAAAAAAAAACATTGAGCAATGACTCTTTCAGTGTTTTGACTATGCTGACTGTCAATCACCTCTCAACTAGGCGTATCAATCTCTGTTTCAAGAAAAGACACTACCACGGCACCCAAAACATTGTCTCTACACTAACCGGCTATAGAAAACAACTTCTGGTTTAATATGTGAAGCCCAGTTCACATTCACCAATAGGATAGGTAAGATAAACAATGATTTTTAGGTACTCTTAAAAGTGACGGTAATCAATATCACACAAATTTTAGCTTCATATGAATTTGTCCCGTCAAAACTAATTTCTTTCACCGAAACAATTAATCAGCTACAGTTCCTAGTTCTTCATTCGGTTGTCAATAGCATTCCATATTGGTTGAATTGCCTAGGAGATGTCTTCCAACCTCGTAGGCAATGCCTCTTTAAGAAGTTCTGTTCTCCAGATGTTGTTTTACAGTCTGCAAAATTCCTGTCAAAAAAAACTTTCCTCTTTTACCGAATCTCCAATCAGCAAAAAAAATACTGTTGATGCCCCTCAGTTGCTTTAATGTAACACCCGGGAAGGATTATAAGCTTAAATAAATCCTGTTCTAAACATTCCAACAATTCCGACCAATAAGAATGGCTCGTTTACAAATATTTATCCCCTGACTATAGTCTCTGCATGTATCAAATCTTCAACCTTGTAATATTAATTGCTCTAATAATGTTGTTATGTATGGAAACCAAAACCTTGTAATTTTGTCTCAGACTACAAGAGAATATTGTCGACAGTTGGTGTTCTGATTGTAATGCCCATAAAGAATTAAAAACTTCCAAGTAAATAATCTAAATAATAATTGTATATTGAGGCATCCATATTTATCTTTGAACTATAATATTTCGGTGCAAAAATTAAACTTTTCAATAACAATATAGGATTGTATTACTCAGCACCCATCTTACTTATAGCACATATGATATTAACTAGCATTGTCGAGGAACTAATATTTAAAAAAGACCCTTTCGTATCCCCGACTTATGTCTTGCCAAAGAATACTGAAAATATTTCTGGGCCCACTAACATTTATGCCCGTGATATTATATTTCACCCAGCCTCATTCAATTATATGAACTATTAAACTCCAGCTATGACTGTTGAGTTATATATTCACGGCAATGATAAACCATTTCCAAACTTCACATAGTCACAAGTATTTCGTATGCCAGAACTTCAGAATTATATTGGACCCCACATATATTTCTGAATCAACATTGACTTTGTAATATGAGAAATATAAATATTTGGATCGGCTCCTTTACGAAGACTCCAAATAAATAAAAATCCGCAAAAGTCAGAAATATTATGTTAATCCTAACAGGTTACTGAGAGGGGGGTGAATCAGTAAATACAATTTTTACTTCAATTTATCCTTAAATATATATTCTTGCAAATTCAGAAATTAAAAGAATATAACAACACTCATAAACAGAAATTGAATACACATGTCAACACAACATATATACATGGAAACCCTCGATTAGAAGGAGAAAACCACGGTAGGACAGAACCCACAACTTCACTATAGCAATAATAAAGATGCCCTGTTAGAGGATTACAAAGCACTGGTAAGAGTGCTACCTGGTTAAGGGATTTAGTAGAGGACCTGTTAGGATCTTGACCCTGTTAGGAGTTGCCTTGTAAGAAGACTTCAACACCAATAAAAATGTTACCCTGTTAAGGGATTTATACAAAGAACTTGTTAGGGTTCACTCTGATTAAGAGATTTAAATATGCTTCACAATTCAAAGCAATGATCTTACGATGACACTTTTTGTCTAATCAGATCATACCTGTTACCCTTTGCTCTGCTTGGCTGTTGAACCTTTCTCTGTCTTTCACCTCTTGTGACTGTGACTCCTCACAAAAGATTTCGCTCTCCTGCTCTATTTCGCTCTATGCTCTTGATATTCAACAACAATTCTTTCATGTCCTATGACCTGTATTTATAAGAGATTAATCTTATTAAAAATACATCTCATAGATCCGCCAAGCAGTAAACTCACCCATAAATAATGCATGCAAAAAAGCTTGCAAACTGATCCTGAGTTTACCTTGAAACACTCGTAGATAAAGCTGACTCCAGTTCCACTAAAAAAGCTAACTCCAGTTTAACTGAAAGTGCTCCGTATAATCCGGTTTGGATTATCATGCACTTAACCGATAAAAAGCTTGTACCGGATTAGTTATTTGTTCCTTGCGTGTTTCTCATGACCGGTTGGAAAAACCTAGACCGGTATAAGCGTGACTGGTTAAAGTACACTGCTCCCTTGTTTAGTCTACTGATTCACAATTGTGAGTACTGGTGTTCCGGGATTGATATTTGCCTATGACTTTACCAATGACAACTAAGTTATATCAACAATCTTCCCCTTTGACATTGGTGGCAAAACATATCAATACATCACCTGTAGACTTCCCCTGTAGATCTCCTTGTCTACCTGTAGCCTATTTTGGCACACACTGACTGTTATCTCTTTCTTTACCAACCCTTTCATTTGCTACTTTCATCTGCGCTGATGCTACTTTGTATCTAAATCTTCTATATATCTGATCTTCTTCCTTCTCTGTATTTGATCTTCTTCCCCTTTTTGCCTCCACAAGTCAAAGGGTTGTTACTTCTTAAAAGTTTTCATATCATAACTGTAACTTATTGAAGATACCCTTATATATTTCCTTTGCAGAATCAAGGAATCGCTTCCATATACCTATTACATGATACAAGTTCTTCTTTGCTTCTTGCAATGAGACAATTATGTTTTCCATGTTTTCCACTATTTTGTAATCAGGTTCCTTGACCAATCTATCTGCATCGGTTGCTGTTGTTTGCATTAGATCAAAAGTTGGTGCAAGGAACAACTGGAATCCAATAAAATCTTGAATTATTTTTGTCTTTTCTTCAGATGCCTTCCTTAAGATGAGAGCAAGACTTGTTAGCTCCCGGTGGTACTCAGTTGCAGAAGAGTTCTTCACATCAACCTTAGATGATAGAACATTTATCTCTTTTGTAGTCTTGGTTGTTCTCTCAGTTATATCTTTAACAAAGTCTTCAAAGTTTGAAGTCCTTGTTATCAAGCTTCCTACATCCTGTATCTGTTGCAGTAACTCCCCAGTGCTTGTAGTTACAGTGATTTTCAGTTCTTCAACCTATTTGTGAAGAATTTCTACTCGCTTCTTCTCATAGTGATCAATGGCAATTGTCTCCCGGTCGGTGACATCTTCCCCAATTGCTTGTGCTAGAATCTTCAATTGATCAATTACAGGTTCATCCTCATCTATATCTGTATCTGGTACAAAATTGTACAAGATGTTTCTTACACTAGAGAGAACCATATCTTGTTTTCTCTTAGTGAGCTCTTTTAGTTGTCTCGTTGACATCTTGCTTATGTCAACCACTGTTTCACTAACTTTGCTTTTCTTTACTTCAGAATCTGTTGCAAAAGTTAGTTTTCTCTTCAATGAAGATGTACTAGGAACATCTATCGGTTCCTCCAGTTTACTCTCCTGTGTAGGTTGTTCTTCTGCAGGCTTCTCCTGTTTTGTATTAATAGGCAACTCCTATTGTTGAGGTATCTCCTCTTGTCGTACCTCTTGTTCTTGATGTACTTCCCCTCCTGGTTGTACTTCTTCCAGATGGACTTCCTCTTCCGGTGGTTGCTCTGTTTGTTGCTCCTCAACAACCTGTTGATCATTCAAAGCAGTTTCATCTTTATCTGTTCCTTTTTCAGTAGTCATCTTTTCTGATGACTCTCCTTGTACTAGATCTTCTGGTTGAACTTGTTCTCCCAGATTTACCTGTCCACTAGATGTGAACTGTTCAGGTGGAACTTCTTTCTCACCGATAGAAGATTGTTCAACAGCTATGAACTATACAGGTGGTACCAATACTCTTTCAGGTTCATCTTGAGAGATGTCCTATGGCCCTGTTGTCTTAAGAGTACTGAAGTCATATTTCTGCCAGAACTCTAGTGTATTTTCACATACATCTTTTTCCAATCCGTTAATAATCTTTGCAACCCTGTTCTTTGCGTCCAAATTTAGTGACACTGCTTCCATCAGAAGTTTTATTATCTCATCACTGAGACATGGTCTTACTTGTGTCAAAGTCTCCCTTATAATCTTATTATTTGATGCTAAACCGGTTCTCCATTTAGCCATTAGCCTTTGATTCAATTCAGGTAGAAATTGAGGCCTGTAGTCTCTTGGACTTCTGTTGAAATCTAAGAAGCTTTCCAATAGAGCAGTTTCAATTTCCTACTTATCCTCTTCTACCAAAAACACTAAACCATTTAGCCGCATTTGACACTTCACCAAAATTCATAACTTCATCAACTATATTATCTACAGTCAAAGTCCGTACTTTACCTTTGACTGGAGAAGCAAGTAGGGTTGGTGGGGTGAGATCCCCACCTGTGTCTCCAGTGATATCAACAATGACCGGTTTTGTTGAAATCTTTGCCTTGACCGGAGTCTCAACTCCCAGTATGCCTTTTCCCTTTCCAGTGTCAATCACCGGTGGCTCTGTGGTCTTCTGGCATTCTGCCTCTGCTTGATGTTGTTGCTAGAGAACAATCGTCCATGTTGCAACTCCTTCGTGCACTTTGTCCACTTCTCCAATCAATACCTGACTAATTCTTTTTCTTATCTTGAAACTCTATTTATGCAAGTCAGCTTGATTGGTTGCGTCTTCCAGAGTAAGACGATTTTGAACTTCAAGTAGAGCCCTAATCCTCAGCGCTTTTTCTTTATCTATCGAAGACTTCCATCTTCCTTCTATTATCTCCAGTAGATCATCAAGTATAACTTTTTGAAGTTCAGTGGGAGTACAATTGAACTTGTAGAGACAGTAGACAACTTCTTCCATTTTTCTCTTATCTTCTTCGTTACTCACTTCATATCTCCTTCCAACTGCTCCCAATCCACCTGACTCCTTTATTCCTTCAACCACTTCTGCAATGGTTGGTTTCCTTGCTCTTGGTGCAACCTCTTTCACCGATTTCCCAATTTTTCTCTTTCTGTGAAGAGTAGTTGTCTCTTCAATTTTTGTTTCTTCCAGTTCTTCTCCTTGTTCACTAGATGCATGTTGAGTCCTTTTTTTTTGAACCTTGGGTTCTTCTACCACTGGTTTCTTCTTCCTAGGTGTAGGAGTCATTTTTACATACACCTTTTTCAATTCCTTTACTGATGTCTTTTTCTTCAGATTTTCCTGAATCTCTTCATAGGTGCCAAACCGATATGCAGAGAGATCTAGGTCACTATCTTGCAGTACATCAGCATATGCCTTTGTAGTCTTGGTAGAGATCTCATAACTGAGTTTCGGTGCATACTCGGTTCTAGGCTCCACAGCCTAGATCATACAATGATTGGTGCTTACCAGAAAGCACACCTCATCCTTGTATTGTTCAACAATGGCCAAGGGAATTCTTTCCCTATTATGAATTCTTAGTTGAAAGGATTCAAAATTATCGGTCATAATTTTATTGAACCGATTTCCTAGGTTATTTGTCAGTTCTCCTATTTGTATCATAACCCGTTTATCTACTTGCCATGTAACCTTTCCTATGCCTGGAAAGAAATTATGATAGTAACAAAACAAACATACAAGTAACATTCCAAATTTGAGAAATTTCTTCTTTACCAGACCGAGCTTCAGGTTTTCGAAGATTTGCCCTCTCAACATAGCGCATATATCATATTGTGCATTATCATGCATGATCCTGTGCACAGCGTGTATGGCTCCTCCCGGTATGCTGTTTAGGTTGTTTGACTGATAGATTTTGTAGCCGATAACCGTTGATGCAAACCGAACGCCCTTGTCTTCGATGTCGTTTATAGTCATCAATCGACTGTCAGACCTTGACTTTGTCAACCGTGTGACTTCTGCATTGGCTATCGTTCTTAGGGTAAGAAATTCCCCTTTGTCATTATACCCAATCACCCTTCACAAATCTTCTTTGGTTATAGGAGTGACCGCACCTTTCGCAAGCCACATTCCTCGTTCGTGAACTCTGCTCAAAACCAGTCTGATCCAATCTAGTCGAAACATGGTTGGATATCTCACTCCATTAATCAATCCTGATGACTCAAGCTTCGCGTATTTAGATTGAAGCTTTCCATCTTCACAGAGTGATAGGTATTCACTTTGGATGAACGTTTTACCGAGTTCTTCCTGCTTGGAGTGGATAAACGTCGTTATGTCTTCAGTCATCAAAACTCCTTCAGGCACTGACAATAGAGCTCTCGCCATATCGTTCTCTCAATTTTGTACTGTCATAATATCGTAAACTGGTCTATCAAGTTGGTTAGCTCCGATTAGGTTAACCATAGAAGATGAAGATGCCATCGTATCCGACCGGTTTATACAGAAAGTTCTTGATAGGATTTACGGAATTTGCTAAGCAAAGAACGTAAATCAAAGCAAAACAAGATTACTCAAGCTTAAGAAATTAAAAATCACAGTTCGCAATGTAAAGTGAAATGAATAATCATCCTTCCCTTATATAGACTTAAATCGTAACAGTAGTTAACAAACGGTAACAATTGTTAACGGCTACAACGTTAATTACCCTTACCTAATCTTTCTTACGACAACTGGTTCTTATAGGTTTACCTGTTAATCAATCCTCGGTTGCAATGTCAACACTTACCTGTCTGGTTTACCTGATAGACCGGTGACTTCTTCCCGGTTGCTCTTCTTGACTGTGTGAGATCACAACTCACCAGTTCCACCGGGAACAGTAGGCTTGATACCTGTTCCCCTTTAAGCCCTTAGGCTTAATTTGCTGAAGAGATATCACCATCAGCAGATGATGACCTTACCTCTATTTTCTCCTCAGCGGAGCTCTTTGTCTCCTTTTTGAACCAAGTCTTCTTGATTTCCTTTTGGTTGAGAGACAAGTTCTTCTTGACCGGTTTAGCCGGTCCTTTTTTGTTATTCATTGGCCGGTTCCTGCATTCCTTGGCCAAATGCCCAATCTTGTTACAGTTGTAACAAGCCATTCCAGTTGCTCTCCATGGATTGACACTTCTTTCCCTATTCTTGGGTGAGTGACATCGAGAGTTTCTATGGCCTAATGGTCCACAGCTAGCACAGTTGGTTGTGCTCCGGTTTATATTCCTATTATGGAATACCGGTCTTGGTGGGGATTTGAATGCCATGGTTTTGGACCTGCATTCTTCAGCTTTGTGTCCAAACTTGTTGCATGTATAGCAGTAACCCTTGAAACTTCCTCTGCTTCCACTGGACACATTGTTGGAGTGAGACCTACATTCAAAGGTCCTATGACCATACTTGTAACAATTGTTGCAATAGCTATTAGTAGTAAATGGTTTCACAAGTGCATTTCTACAGTCATTAGTTTTATGACTCGGTTTGCCACAATGTTTGCAAGAGGTTTTGAAGGTCTTTTTACCTTTTTCTTCTGTCGGTTTCTTCTTTTCCTTCTTGCCTTGCTTGACTTCAAAGGACTCACCGGTTTCTTTGTTGCTTTGACCGATGTACCCAAGTCTTGTAGGATCCTTGTGCTTTCTTTGAGCCCTCAATTGCTCATCAAGCTTCTCTGAGCTTTCATTGTACCTTCTAAGTATCTCATCTCTCTCTTCAAGAGTTTTCATCTGTTCCTTTAGTTGATACAATTCAATAGCCAACCTTTTGCATGCATCATCTTTATCATACAAGTTCTTATGCATAATTACATTCTCTTGAGTTATGCTCTGCATGTCTTCTTGAAGTTGTAATACAAGAACATCACTTTCTCTCACCACATCTTCTACCAGATTTCTTGCTCTTTTAGAGGTCACTTGTGCTTTTACAGCACTGTTCCTTTCATCTTCATCTTTTCTTTTGTCTTCAATGATTTCAGTCATTCTCAGAGCATTAATTTCCCGCTCCCTTTTCAAATTGGAGATCTGATCGGTTAGATTCTGATTTTTCTCCATAAGATCAGAGACTGCCTCTTCTCTTTCATCAGATCCACTTTGCCCAAAGAGTTTCTCAATTGCTTCATTGCTTTCACTCAGTTGTAGAGCCAGCTCTTTCCTCTTTCCAAGAGACCTCCTCAATCTATTCTCAAGAGAGGCAATCATGTCATTGGCTTCCTCAAGCTACTTTTGATACCTGTAACCCTCCATGATCTTTACTCAAGCGGTTAAGCTTTATATCTTGAGAACCAAGGCTCTGATACCGATTGTTAATCCTAACCGGTTACTGATAGGGGGGGTGAATCAATAAATACAATTTCTACTTCAATTTATCCTTAAATATATATTCTTTCAAATTCAGAAATTAAAAGAATATAACAACACTCATAAATAGAAATTGAATACACAGGTCAACACAGCATATATACGTGGAAACCCTCGGTTAGAAGGAGAAAACCACAGTGTGACAAAACCCACAACTTCACTACTGCAGTAATAAACATGTCTTGTTAGAGGCTTTCAAAGCACTGGTAAGAGTGCTACCCAGTTAAGGGATTTAGTAGAGGACCTGTAAGGATCTTGACCCTATTAGGAGTCGCCTTGTAAGAGGACTTTTAACACCAAGAAAGATGTTACCCTGTTAAGGGATTTATACAAAGAACCTGTTAAGGTTCACCCCGATTAAAGAATTTAAGTATGCTTCACAATTCAAAGCAATGATCTTATGATGACACTTTATGTCTAATCAAATCATACCTGTTACCCTTTGCTCTGCTTGGCTGTTGAACCTTTCTCTGTCTTTCACCTCTCATGATTGTGACTCCTCACAGAAGATTCCGCTCTCCTGCTCTATTTTGCTCTATGCTCTTGATATTCAACAACAATTCTTTTATCTCCTATGACTTGTATTTATAAGAGATTAATCTTATTAAAAATACATCTCATAGATCCACCAAGCTATAAACTCACCCATAAATCATACATGCAAAAACACTTGCAAATTGATTATGAGTTTACCTCGAAACACTCGTAGATAAAGCTAACTCCAGTTCCACTAAAAAAGCTAACTCCAGTTTAACTGAAAGTGCTCCGTATAATCCGGTTCGGATTATCATGCACTTAACCGGTAAAAAACTTGTACTCGGTTAGTCATCTGTTCCTTGCATGTTTCTCATGACCGGTTGGAAAAACCTAGACCGGTGTAAGCGTGACCAGTTAAAGTACACTGCTTCCTTGTTTAGTCTACCGGTTCACAATTGTGAGTACCAGTGTTCTGAGATTGATGTTTGCCTATGACTTTACCAATGACAACTAAGTTATATCAACAATCTTCCCCTTTGGCATTGGTGGCAAAACATATCAATACATCACTTGTAGACTTCCCCCGTAGATCTCCTTGTCTACCTATAGCCTATTTTGGTACACATTGTCTATTATCTCTTTCTTTACCAACCCTTTCATATGCGTTGATGCTACTTTGTATCTGAATTCCTTGTTTAGTCTACTGGTTCACAATTGTGAGTACCGGTGTGATGTACCGGTGTTTCAGGATTGATGTTTACCTATGACTTTACCAATGACAACTAAGTTATATCAACATATTAAACCCACACTAAGATTTATTTAAGAGAATCAATATTCTCATGCCATTACACAGGAAAAGTGTTGGGTCCTTCTAGAAATCATCCAAAGAACAGACAAATATAAATCGCCAGCAAATACGATACCAGTTACTCCTTTGTACATTCAACTTCCTTCAAAACAACAGAAAGCTTCATATGCCAAAAGCAACTTTGATATTTCAAATTGTAATACCAAAGATTCGAAAGTACCAATTATTTCACCAAAAACCTTCGACTCTTAACTCCTCTTGCCAATGCAGAAAGAAATACCATATAAAATCAGGCTCAATCAATTTAATCTTTATTTTCTGCAATATTTGCCTCTGAACTCAATTTTAAAAATGTTAACCCTTCAGGCTAACAGGATACACTGCTCTGATACCATTGTAATATCCTTGTAAGAATATTTTCTCCAAATTTCTCAAAATATATCACAAAAATTTAAACAACAAATTTGCATGCAATTGATTTCAATTTATCCAGCAAAAATACAAAATACCCAGCAAAAATATGGTTTCTCAAAAAGAATATTGCAATAAAATCTTCAACAGAATAATAACAAAATCCAATCGTAGTTACAGAAATTACAATAAGATTGGATACCAGAAATATGAACCTGGAATACTAAGTGAGACACTTGCGTGATATCTCCAACCGACAATGGGTTTCCGTCCACTGCCTCCAAGCTCGAGGGTTTCTATCCTCAAACCTGATGAAAGATGAAGCTTCCAAATTCTCCAAGAGAATAGTAGTCAAATATTAAAACCAAGCATATGAGAATGAGCCTCTGAGAAATTCTTTTAAAACACATCCCTGTGACTCTTCATTTTCCACCAGCTTGTCTTTTCATCTTCTTCCTCTTTTGTCCTTTTTAAAACGTCTTTTAATATTAAAATGACTTTTTATCAATTTGCATTAAGCTCCAATAAAGTCATTTTTAATATTTTGTGAAAATGACATTTAATTTTCTAATGTCCCCAAAAAGGGATATTACATCTTGAAGCCTTCCAGACTACATGTTTTGTTGTCAAGCTCATTAACAATGAGAAACAATTAAGCAAAAAGACAGATAGTTATGTTCTAGTTTGACCTAAGCTAGGATACTAATAGATGGGATTGTTCTATAAGTTGTCTATTTAAGGCATGACATACATTTTTGCATTATGAAAATGGTGTTTCTTGCAAGCTCTTAACTTATTTTCCAAAGTACAATGACTGTAGCATGCGAACTTTGCTTAAGGTACTCCTTGTATGCTAAAAACATTGTCCAATGAATGAAACAAATTAATTCTTGAATGTGACTTTGATTGTGAAGGTGCAAAGATTTGCAATAAGCGATATACATCTTGCAGATTTTATAAATCATGATTCATTGCCTATTACTTGATTAGACTTATGGGTTGATGGGGACGTAGGGGCCACACCCGATACGGTCAAGGAGTAGTGCCCCTTGCAAGGGTCTAGTGGTGGAACCCCTTGCGGGATTCCAGAGGCAGTGCCCCCAGCGTAGTCAAGGGGCAATGCCCCTTGTGAGGACCAAGGGCAGCACCCTGGGCACATTTCTTGTTGAAATATAGGACAGGGTCAAGCAGTCATGTGCCCGCCACCAAGCCCAAATGAAGACCTTCAAAAAAACACATAGATCTTCATGGTGCATAACACTTCCATTCAGATTGAAGTTATTAAATCCAGTTTAAGATTTTTCTCAGATTACAGATATTCAGTCTAATTTACAAATTTCCTCAATTTTACGGTGCAGCATCTGCTTTTCTTATAAGTAATTTTTCAGATCTGGATTAACAGTTTTTTTAGAGCCTCTCAATTGGATTTTGAATCAAATTGCATAATGCTATTTATACAAATCTCAGTTTTAAACTTTTAACATTCAGATGTCATTATTTTCAGATTTCAACTCCAAAGTTTTTAAGAATAATTGTAGTGTCAGAAATTGGTTCATAAAGCTGTGTAATCTCCCTTCCCAGTTCATGAGACCATATGTTAAATATTAATTAAATGCTAAGTTGCTCTTTATTAGCATTTAATTAAATTAAAATAATATTTCAAATGCAAAATAAAAAAATTAGACTAAAGACAAAAGTGAAATATTACTTTAACGCATATGGAGAAAATTCAAGAATAAAGGGAATTTTAAAGAATTTGGGGGCAGTTACGTTAGGAGAGGAAGATTATGAGGAAACGAATTTGGTCAGAGAGGAGACTCACAGGGATAGAGAATTTGGAACTGATTCTTGCAGAATTGCAGAAAGGGTGTAGCTTCTAGAGAAACGAGGAAATTCTTCGGGGGAACATTGTCTTCGAGGTTGAGAGACATTTCGAGGACAATTTAACAAATACATCATATGTGTTGCAGGTGAAAAGAGAAGGAAACAAGGCATAGGTATCATTAACGGTTTAAGACTTTATACAAGTGCATTGTTCATCCTTTACATTAAGCCATTTGCCGTACTTACAGTCTCAAGTTGGGAAAAGAAGATCCAGTTTAGGACCATATGTGTCGAATGCTGTTCATGTTATCAGTTTGGATGTTTCAAGAAGAATCGAAGGGAGACCAAGCATTATTTCAGAAGGGAAATTTCTATTTCTGAACCAACAAGTGTGGGAAGAAATGAACTACAGAAATTTTAACTAGCAGCTGGGTACAAGGTGTTGATGGGAGCTGAGTGTGAGTTTTTCCTGATAATTGCTGCTGTGTGTATAGAGTTTTGAGGACTCATGTATGGGAGCGTAGAGTGTGTGACTGTGATTGCCATTCATTAGACAATGGAAGCACTGCGTAATTGTGGATTCTGAAGACCCGTGGAATGCCGTGTTTGATATTTCTGGGAACTATAGCAATGAAAAAACAACAGATGCAAGTGAATGAAAAAAGTCGTGTGCGGTTACACCTTCAAATGTAGCTAGTTTTCTGAACTGGAACATTTATTAGGGAAAAAAATAAGTGACTCATTCAAGGCAGATTGTGTATACAGACTACAGCAACCCAGTTCTTTCAATCAGCACCATGAGATGACTCTGGGAATTTTAAAAAGGTCTAAGTCTTGTTAGAGTAACAACAGGGGGTGGTTGGCTGAGAGGAGTGAAGACTGAAGGTCTTGCATTCTGAAAAAACTTTCTGTTAGGTATGTGCTAGCTGTAAACGGAGAACAGGTTTGCTGACTGGTCATTCCTCTGTGTTATTGTTCAGCAATACCTTAATCAAAGTAGAGATTAATTGTATATCTTATGCACAGCAAATATTTCTTATACTGAATTGTAACAGTCTGAGGATGATGTGTTCTCTGAGAAATTAAGTATTTTTGGGTCTGTTCTGAATGTTTCTTGAAAAAACTGTTATTTACCTTTCATTCTATTAGTTGCAAGCATTGTTAAGTCTAAGTATCAAACTATATTTTCTTCCTTCTACCACTAGTGGTATTAAACCTGATTAAGAAAAAATAATATTAAAAAAAATAACGATGCAAAGGTTTTGAAGTCAGAACAGGGGTAGCCTCTTACAATGGTATCAGAGCACCAGATTATTTCTTGCAGCCTGCTGGGATAGGTTATGCACCCAATAACACATCATTATTATCTCCAGAGGAACAGATCAAACCCAACTTTAGATCATTTTGGTGGTGGTGAAAGAATTAACACCAGCGGCATTGAAAACATGTTAGGAGAATTGGCTAGAGCTCAAAGAGAAATGATGAACATAATGACTTAGTCCCACTAGCAAATGACACAAATGATTACTCGGTGCAACATAATGGCAATTTGGGTAATGCAGGGCAGAATGTCAACAATGGAAATAATGGGAATCGTGAACAAGGTTCAACAAACAATAGGAATGAACAGCCAAGAGATTCTAGTTTTACAATCAATTCTAGACCATTAATGCCAACATTTACACAAGCAAAAAAAACACCAGCTGAAAATGAACCAGCCGAACAAGAGTTTCATAGACAAGTTTGGACTGATTGATAGGGTTTGGGTGATGTCTTTTAGCAGGAAATGTCTTTTCCAGAGTATATAGCTTTTAGAGAAAGAAATAGACCACGCAGAGGAGGTCGTGGTAGAGTCCAGAATCAAGAGTTGCAAAAGAAAGTTGGCAAGGTAACTATACCATATTTCGATGGTTCGGGAAAAGTCACTACTAGATCTTGAGTTCAGAAACTAGATACTTATTTCCAGCTTAAACCTATGGCTGAAGATGAAGCTATTAAATATGCGACATTGCATTTGGAAGGTAATGCTCATGAGTGGTGGTACCATGGGCTGATTAATCTTGGTCACGATCAAATTGTGTCAAATGCAAAGTTTACAAAAATACTAATAGACACATTTGATAAAAAAGATCCAAAGTTGGACTTAAAGAAATTGGCACAACTTAAACAATGGGGTTTAGTGGAAACAATCGTTGCAAATTTTCAGAAACTTTCAGTGACAGTAATTGATATATCAGAAAGAAGATGGGTAGTACTCTTTGTGGATGGTTTAATGAAACCTTTAAGGGGGTGGGTTAAAGATATTAGAATGTTTCTAATATTCGTTAATGCTCTATCGTGTGTATATTGTTGTTTTAGATAGTTTCTATTTCTGTATATTTTCGTAATGTATATATGAGCTTGTAGCTCTTTGTAAAAATTCATTCAATGCATATAAAACAATCTATTTGATTATTTTATGGTATCAGAGCAAGGAATCAAATTCTTTCGAAAAGTTTTATAATTTCTCACGAAATTATCAGTCCCTAATTTTTTTGAAATATATCTCTGCGACTCGTAATAAGAGTTGCCTGTCAGGAAAAATCGCGCCCCGTTTTCTATTCGCGCCTGGAAGATAGCGTCTAGATTGGCGTCTAGTTTTCGTCTGGGATCAGCATCTGGATTGGCGTCTGGTTTTGGATTGGCATCCTGTTTTTCTTCTGTTTGCGCCTCATTTTTCTTATGTTCGCGCCCTTAAAAAAAAAACATCTGGAAATCGCGCTTCTTCCTAGCGCCTGACATTCACAGTTCCTAGCGCCTGAGATTCATGGGCTGGCGTCTGAGATTCACGGGCCAGAAACCGCATTTCTTCCTCTAGAAATCGCGCCTCTTCCTCTGCTTTTTTATGACTGGTTTTGACTGGTTTTTAACTTCATTTCTGCAACAATAGCCGCCAATTAGGGTTTTCTTCGAAAACCCTAATTTTTGAACTCAAAATTTGTCTTGGATTACATATTTGTCGTGGGTTTTTCAAGACCTTATCTGGGTCTTCGTCAAAATTTTCTGGGTACCTCGCTTTCCGTGCCTCGATTTTCAAGCCAGCAAATTTGCATTTTGATTGCAAATTCTTTCTAGGTTTTTTTCTACTCTTTTGGGTACTTGTCATTTTTTCTGGGTCAGCCAAAAATTTGCCTTGGAATTCGTGCCTATTAAACTCCCTTCTTGAAGTCGCATCTAATGGCGTCTTTGACAAACCTAATGCTAGAAAACAGTGAACGGTTCAATGGCAGCAATTACAACACCTGGAAGCAACGAATGTTGACCATCTTCGAGTACCGTCATCTGGATGAGTTGGTTCTAGGCACAGAGACCCGTCCAACCTCCGTTCAAGCAAATCAGGATAAATTCGATGATTGAAACCGAGAAGCTGTTATGCTTCTCAAGCTCTCTGTCACAGATGATCAATTGCCTCAGATTCCCTCTGGCAAGTCTGCTGCAGAAATCTGGAAATATTTGAAAGAGTTGCATGAGACATCCGACAAGAGTCGCGCGTTCTTTCTGAAGAATCAATTGTTTTCCCTTATGATGGATGAACGAATGTCCTTACAGGAACATCTCACGAAGATTAAGGACATTCGTGATCAGCTTGAAGCCATCGGTCGGAAGATGGAGGAAGAAGATATGGTAGTTATTACACTGAAAAGTCTACCTACATCTTATGAGCATTTCATAGAGACTCTCAACATTACCTCAACTAATGTTGATCTGAAATTCCCAAAGCTGTGCACCAAACTCCTACAGCAGGATCGCTGGAAGCAGCAATTTGGTAACCGTACTTCCTCATCCTCGTCAGAACAAGCCTTTGCAGCAAAATTTCAGTCTTCTCAGTCATCACAACAAGGCAGTTCGCATCAATTCTCAGGCAGTTATCAACAGAAGAGTGTTCAGTGTCATTACTGTCACAAGTATGGTCACATGAAGAAAGACTGTTGTCAGCGACTCGCTTCCGAACAAAAGAAGCTGGGAAGGTCAAATCCACAAGCAAATGTTGCTGAACATTCTGAACACTCTGAGCAAAAGGAATCTGCTTTCTATGCGTTTATGGCTAAAAGCCCTTCTGATTTAGCCCAGTCGTCTGCTTGGTATATTGACTCTGGTGCGTCACGTCATTTTTCTCATCGGCGTGACTGGTTTACAGATTTCTATCCCTATAGTGATTCAATTGTGTTTGGTGGAGGAGAGGAGTTCAAAATTATTGGCAAAGGAAATGTTCAGATATAGTTTGGTGGGTGTCAGCTCATCTTTCTCAATGTATGCTATGTCCCTGGCATGGCACTCAATCTGCTCTTTGTAAGTCAGATCATGAGTAATTCTCCTCAGTTGGATGTGGTGTTCAGTGCCCACAAATGTTCCATTATTGATCGCACGACTCGTCCTACTGTTGCTTCTGGACTAGAGGATCATGGCCTGTATCGGCTTACTGACACTGGTGATTCTCCTAAAATTGCTATGGCAGCCTGTGATTTATCTCTCGGTACTTTGTGGCATCAGCGATATGGACATCTCAACATCCAGTATCTATCTCAGCTATCTCGGGAGGAACTTGTCTCTGGTCTACCTCCGATTCAAACGCAGCATCTTGGAGTATGTGACGCTTGTCAAGCTGGCAAACAACATCGGACTCCCTTCAAAGATGGCGATTCTTGGCGTGCATCTCAGGTACTTCAATTACTTCATGCTGATATTTGTGGTCCTATGAATACATCGTTAGTAACTGGTTGCAAATATTTTTTGCTTATTGTTGATGATTTTAGTAGAAAGATGTGGGTGTACTTTCTTAAACACAAATCAAATGCACTTAGTACATTTCAGAATTTTAAGTCGTTGGTTGAAAACGAGTCTGGTTGCAGTATCATTTCTCTTAGAACAGATAATGGGGGGGAATCTTGTTCTCATGCATTCTCCGGTTTTGGTGCTGAACATGGCATCAAACGTCAATTCACCACACCTTACACTCCTCAGCAAAACAGTGTTGTTGAGTGTCGCAATCGTACGATTGTTGAGATGGCTCGTTCTATGTTACAACACAGGAGTGTTCCTAATAAGTATTGGGCAGAAGCAGTGTTTACTGTTGTTTACCTTCTGAATCGTTCCCCTACTCAGGCTGTCAAGAACAAAACTCCTGAAGAATTGTGGTCTGGTCATAAGCCCAAGATCAGCCACCTGAAGATTTTTGGCTCTCTTGCCTATGTCTGGATTCCTGATGCTAAATGTTCCAAATTAGATTCCAAGACTCAAAAACTCATGATGACAGGGTACAGTGACAACCATAAGGCCTACAGATTGATAGATATCGCCACTGATCATCTCATCTTTAGCCGTGATGTTGTTTTTGATGAAACTCGAGGACCTTTTTTGCCTTCTTCTGAGCAGTATTCTGAAGAATAGCCTCATAGTATTCCTCTTCCCTTAGCATCATCTAATGAGAGGGATGATACAGCTAATACTTATCCTGGAGCACCTGATACTGATCCTGTTGAGGCTCCTGCGAATGACCATCTTCCCATTACTGCTCCTAACTCTCCTCCAGCTCCTCCAGAAATTGGCTCTTCTACTCTCCGACCCAAATGGTGGGTTAAAACCATTAGTGATCTCAGGGATGATGAGCTCATCGAAGGTAGAGTTTCTCGAAATAAGAGCAAACAAACAGTCAATTTTGCCCTTATGGCTAACATTCATAGTATTTATGAGCCCTAGACTTATTTCGAGGCTAAAGGTATTCCTGAATGGGAACATGCTATGAACGCTGAATTTCAGAGTATTCAGAAAAATCAAACTTGGGTTCTTTCTGATCTTCCTACCGGGAAGAAGCCCGTTAGCTGCAAATGGGTATACAAGGTAAAATACAAAGCTGATGGTACCTTAGACAAGTATAAGACTCGTCTTGTTGCTCGAGGGTTCTCACAAAGGGAAGGTATTGACTATGAGGAGACTTTTGCTCCCAAAACAAAAATGAGTACCATACGGCTTGTTCTTGCATTAGCAGCTCAGTTTGGTTGGAAAGTTCATCAGATGGATGTTAAGAGTGCTTTTTTGAATGGTGACTTACAGGAAGAGGTCTACATGACACAACCTTCTGGATTTAAGGTTGCTGGTCAGGAACACAAAGTCTGTAAACTTGTCAAAGCTCTCTATGGTCTGAAACAAGCTCCTCGAGCTTGGTACATGAAAATTGTAAATATCTAACCGATCATGGTTTTCAGAGGAGTCCATCGGATTCAAACCTATATATCAAACATGTAGGTGATGATGTCTTGTTTATCATTGTTTATGTGGATGATTTGATCATCACTGGAAGTTCAGCACAGTTGATCACTGAGATCAAACAGGATTTGTGTAGCACTTTTGATATGACAGATTTGGGACTCTTGCACTATTGTCTCGGAGTTGAGGTTTGGCAAACTGAGCACAATATCTTTCTTTCTCAGTCCAAGTATGCTAGAAGTCTTGTGGACAGGTTCAGAATGCAGGATTGCAATCCTGCCCTCACTCCTATGGAACCCGAGCTAAAATTATCAGCTCAGTCCAATTCACCTGTTGTGGATGAGTCTTTGTTTAGACAACTAGTGGGCAGTCTTATTTTCCTTACTGCCACCAGACCTGACATTAGTTTTGCGGTAAGCTACATATCCCGCTTTATGACAGCACCCAAAACTGATCATTGGACAGCTGCCAAGCATGTCCTGCGCTATGTGAGTGGTACTCTTGACTATGGTCTTCTGTACACTAAGAGTTCTGATCCTACACTATGTGGCTACACAGACTCGAATTGGGCCAGTTCTGTTGATGATCGTAAGTCGACCGCTGGATATGTGTTCAATTTGGGGTCTGGTGCTGTCACATGGACAAGTAAGAAACAACAGGCAGTGGCTTTGTCATCCACCGAAGCAAAATATCGTGGAGCCATCAACGCAGCTTGTGAGGCCGTTTGGCTTCGACGGATGCTTGCAGATATGCATGTTCCTCAGTCAAGACCGACTCCTCTATTCTGTGACAATTAGGGAGTGCTCAAATTGGCGAAGAATCTGATCTTTCATGAATGAACCAAACATGTCGAAACACATTGTCATTACATTCGTCAGCTGGTTGAAGATAAATCTATTCAGCTGCTGTATGTTCCTACCTTAGAGCAGCCCGCTAATATCTTCACCAAATATCTCAGTTCTGACAAATATGTAAAATTCAAGGAGGCTATTGGTGTTATTGACAGATTGAGCATTATGGGAGGGTATTAAAATGTTTCTAATATTCGTTAATGCTCTATCGTGTGTATATTGTTGTTTTAGATAGTTTCTATTTCTGTATATTTCCGTAATGTATATATGAGCTTGTAGCTCTTTGTAAAAATTCATTCAATGCATATAAAACAATCTATTTGATTATTTCAAAAGATTTCAACCTATTAAATTTGCAGGAAGCAATCAAAAGAGCAAGGGAAATGGAAACTTCTACTTCAAGAAGTAAATTTCAGTCAAGGACTTTTCACCACAAAAAGGAAAAGGATAAAAAACATTCCCATAGAGATTCAGATCAAAATAAGAAATTGCAACCAAGACTTGATGATGACCAACTTAACGAGTTTAAAAAGAAAAAATTGTGTTTCCAATGTAGAGAACCTTGGAATCCAACTCGTAAATGTGTTGTTAAGGCCAAGGAAAAACAGATTGAATACTTTACAGCCCCTAAATCAAGTTCAAAAAAATCAAAACAGGAAATTGAACAAACATTAGTAGGGAGGATACTTCATCAAAAGAGTTAGAAAAGGAACAAGGAAGAGGTAGTGTCATGGGACAATTAACCAGTTTGTAGAAAATAATTAACCAGTTTGTAGAAAATAGGGTCTTTCAGAGTTAGAGGAGTGTTGTGTGGGCAGCGTATAGTCACTCTTCTTGACACGGGTGTAACACATAATTTTATTGATGAGGGTGTTGTGGCAAGAAGGGGTTTGAAAACAAAAGAGGGTGAGGGATTTAAGGTGATGGTTGCAAATGGTTTCACTCTCACGTGCACCAAGAAGATCCCAAATTTATGTACTCAGCTGGGGGAGTATGAATTGAAAGATGATTTATATGTTGTGAGCATTGGTGACACAGATGTGCTTGAAATTTAGTGATTAAGGTCACTTGGTGAGTTTAGGATGAATTTACAAACTATGGAAATGAAATTTGAAGTGGATGGTAAGAAGATTCTTCTTAGGGGCATGACAAATGGTGGACCAAGGGTACTATCCTTTAAAAGGATGAAAATATTGATAAGACATGACTAAGTAAAGTGGGCAGCTGAATGTATTATCATGCCCAATTATTCAAGACAACAAAAGAGAATTTATCATCCAAATGTTGAGGTGTTGATGAACAATTACAACAAAGTGTCTAATGACATTCCACATGGAGTTCCACTAGATAGGGGTATTGAGCATATTATAGAACTTGAGGAAGGAACCAAACCAGTAATTACTACCCCCTATAGACACTCCAAAAGACATAAAGACGAAATTGAAAAGGCTATTAAAGAATTGTTGGAGATGGGACACATAAAGTCAAGTAAGAGTCATTTTCCCTCTTTAGTGGTTTTGGTTAAAGAGAAAGATGGAACAATGCGAATGTGCATTCATTACACAGCATAAAATAAGAAGACTATCAAAAATTGATACCCGATTCCATGTATTGATGAATTGATGGATGAGCTACATGGTGCTTGTTACTTTTCAAAGATTGATTTGAGATCAGCCTACCACCAAATCAAAGTTCAAGAGGATGTTGAGAATACTGCTTTTAGATGCCATTTTGGTCACTATGAGTTTTTAGTCATGCCATTTGGGTTGACGAATGCTCCAGCAACTTTCCAGTCTTGTATGAATAGGGTATTTAATAACCAGCTCCGTAAGTTCATCCTTATATTTTTTATGACACTTTGATTTATAGCAGGACATGGGATGAACACTTGAAGCATTTGGAAGAAGTGTTTTGTATTCTTGAGGGGAGAATCTTTGTTTGCAAAGGAATCAAAGTGTGAATTTAGATTAACAAAACTTCTAAATCTTGGTCATATAATCAGCTCCAAAGGTGTTAGTGTTGATCCTAAAAAAATCAAAGCAATCATTGATTGGCCTCCACCTACAAAATTTATCACAGCTTAAAGGTTTCTTTGGGTTGTGTGGATTCTATAGGAGATTCATAAAAGGATTTTCACAAGTTGCTACCCCATTGACTGATTTGACCAAAATGGAGCTTTTGTATGGTTTGAAAAGGCACAGAGATGTTTTGATCATTTTACACATTTAATGAGTACATGTCCCATGTTGGCTATTCCTAATTTTTCTAAACCTTTTGAGCTTGAATGTGATGCGTCGGGTGGAGTAGGTACTGTTTTAATGCAAAATAAACATCCTTTTGCTTATAAAAGTAGAAAACTAAGGGACAAAAAAAGTTACTCAATTTATGACAAGGAAATGTGTGCATTATTAGAGTATTATAATGTTTCTTTAATGGTCATCTTACTTAGTCTTTAGTTTATTAGGTAGTTTCTATTTTTGTCTTCAGTTCACGATTGTTTCTTTTAGAAACATCGTCTTTGTAAATCTATATAAGGAGATTTCATCTCCTTTGTTTAATACAACTACATCGATTTACCATAACATGGTATCAGAGCGGGTCAATGAGATTTCATAAAATTTGGCAAATTTTTTAAGAAATATTCAAGCCTCTTTTTTATCTGAAATTTTTTCCAAAAATTTGTTTTTCGATTTTTTGAAATAAAAATCATTAAAGGTATTTTATGAAAATTTTGTGGTTCATCTTTGAAGATTCTTGCCGAAAATCGCAAGCATGGTTGAGGGTTTTGATCATGCGATTTCTTGGTTTCAGCAAGAGTCTCTGATTTTCAAAGGTTGCCTATGTGAGTTGCATGTTCATGCATGTTGCTTGCATATGCATTTTGTTACTTGCACGTACTTGCATGTGCTGTTTTACCATGTGAAGTCACATGTTTTTCTGCATGAAGGTTTCTCTGATGGGTTTTCATATTTTTTTCCCTTAAAAAATTATTTGATGGGTTTTCATAATTTTTCCCTTAAAAAATTATTTGATGGGTTTTCACAATTTTTCCCCTAAAAAAATTTTATGATTTTGTAATTCGCAAAGTTGCATGGGATTCCCTTGAGGGTTTATAATTTTTTCCTCAAAAATTATCTGTTGGGTTTTACCGTTTTTTCCTAAAATGATGCTTTGTTAATCCATGTCTCGGATTCTGTTGTTTGGTTTTGATCGATTTTTCATCTCAAAAATCATGTCTATTTTTTCTGATTTTTCTCCTAAAAAATCATGGCTTTTTGCAATCTATTTTGGGGCATCATGCTCATCTGCAAAGTTTGAAGGGTTTGCCGATTTTTCCTCAAAATCATGCTAGTTGTTCTCAGTGTTTGTCTCTTTCTCCAAACATGCATTAGCCAAATTTAGACCATATCTTGTGGAAGGTAAGTTCACTGTTAAAACCAATCATAATAGTCTCGAATATTTTCTGAATTAGCAAGATTTGAGTGAAAGACAATAGAAATGGGTAAACAAGCTACAAGCTTACGATTTTGACATAGTCTATCTCAAAGGGAAAAAAATTTAGTGGTTGATGCATTGTCTAAGAGACCACATTTATGTTCTTGAGTTGAGATTACAACAAATTGGAAGGAATCAATAACGGTTAAATATGTGAAAGATCCATGGGCTTCTAGCATTTTGGAGGGTGCCACACTTGATGACAAGTATACGGTTTAGAATGAGCTCATCTTCTATAAAGGTAGGATATTTTTAGTGCCTAATTCTAAGTTCAAAATGGTGGTCATAAAATCTTTCCATAACATTCATATGGCTGGTCATCCTGGTTTTCTCAAAACAAATTAGGGAGAGGTTTAGTAGGAAAGGGCTTAAAAATGAAGTTCAAAAGTCTATTCAGGAGTGTCTAATAAGCCAACAGAATAAACATAAGAACACATACCCTGCTGGTCTATTGCAGCCCTTGCCTATTCCCAATCAAAAAAGGGAAAGTATTTCAATGGATTTTATCACCGGGGTACCCAATGTTCAAAGGGAAGAATTGTATATATGTTATACTTGACAGGGTAACAAAATTTGGCCATTTCTTTGCAATTTCAGTAGTGTTTACAGCAGCACAGGTGGCAGATTTATTTTCCAAGAAAGATTCTAGACTACATGGGTTTCCTCGAAATATAGTAAGTGGCAGGGACAGGAAGATTTTGAGTTTGTTTTGGCAGGATTTGTTCAGATTGAGTGGAACTGAACTTACTCTCAGCACTAGCTGCCATCCACAAACTAATGGTCAAACGGAAATAGTTAACAAGTGGTTGAGGGTTATCTGAGAAACTACATTTCAGGGTAGCAGAAAGTGTGGGTGAAGTGGTTATATTTGAGTATTGATATAACTCCACAAATAATATATCGATAAAAATGTCTTCATTCATGTCTCTTTATGGGTATGAACCACCAAACTTCATGGATTTATTGTTTTGGTGTAGTAGAGTACCTAAAGTCAAGGATTTGTTGTAGTAAAGTCAAGGCATTGTGAAATCTTTGAAAGAAAATCTCCACCAAGCCCAGAATCAGCAAAAGCAATATGTAGACCAGCATAGAGTTGAAAGACTTTTTGAGGTGGATGATTTGGTTTACTTCAGATTGTAGCCTTACAAGCAATTTTCACTTAAAAGGAGTGGTTCAAAAAATCTCAAACCCAAATTTTATGGTCCCTTCTAAATTGTCAAGAGAGATGGAGAAGTAGCATACGAGTTGGAATTACAAGCAAGCAGCAAGGTACACAACTTTTTTCATGTTTCACATTTGGAAAAAGCTTTGGGACACAATATAACTCCTTCAACAGAATTGCCGCCATTGGATGAGGAAGGGAAGTTAATCTTAATTCCGGAAGCAATTATTGAAACCAGGGAACGTAAACTAAGGGAGCTTGTCATTAAAGAGTACTTGGTGAAGTGGAAAAATCTGCCGGTTGAAGATGCAACTTGGGAAAATGAACAAATTTTATTGCATCCAGAATTGAAATTGCTTGAGGACAAGCAACTTTAGGGAGGGAGGACTATAATGTCCCTTCCAATTCATGAGACCATGTCTTAAATATTAATTAAATGGTAAGTTTCCCTTTATTAGCATTTAATTAAAATTAAAATAATATTAAACTTGCAAAATAAAAAATTAGACTAAAGACAAAAGTGAAATATTACTTTAACACATATGGAGAAAATTTAAGAATAAAGGGAATTTTAAAGAATTTGGGGGTAGTTACATTAAGAGAGGAAGATTATGAGGAATCGAATTTGGTCAGCCAGGAGACTGGGAGGGATAGAAAAATTGGAACTGATTCTAGCAGAATTGCAGAAAGTGTGTAGCTTCTAGAGAAATGAGGAAATTCTTCGGGGGAACATTGTCTTCGAGGTTGAGAGACACCTTGAGGACAATTTAACAAATACATCATATGTGTTGCAGGTGAAAAGAGAAGGAAACAAGGTATAGGTATCATTAACGGTTTAAGACTATTATACAAGTGCATTGTTCATCCTTTACATTAAGCCATTTCCCATACTTACATAGTCTCGAATGCTGTTCATGTTATCAGTTTGGATGTTTCAAGAAGAGTCGAAGGGAGACCGAGCATTATTTCAGAAGGGAAATTTCTATTTCTAAACCAACCAGTGTGGGAAGAAATGAACTACAGAGATTTTAACTAGCAGCTGGGTACAAGGTGTCGACGGGAGCTGGGCGTGAGCTTTTCCTGATAATTGCTGCCGTGCGTATAGAGTTTTGAGGAATTCATGTATCGGAGGTGAGCATAGAGCGTGTGACTGTGGTTGACATTCATTAGACAATGGAAGCACTGCATATGTGGATTCTGAAGACCCGTGGAATGCCGTGTTTGATATTTCTGGGAACTATAGCAATGAAAAAACAACATATGCAAGTGAACGAATAAACTCCTGTGCAGTTACACCTTCAGACGTAGCTAGTTTGCTGAACTGGAACATTTATTAGGGAAAAAAATGTGACTCATTCAAGGCAGATTGGTTATACAGACTACAGCAACTCCAGTTCTTTCAATCAGCACCATGAGATGATACTGGGAATTTTGAAAAGGTGCAAGTCTTGTTAGCATAACAACAGGGAGTGGTTGGCTGAGAGGAGTAAAGACCAGAGGTCTTGCACGCTGAAAAAACTTGATGTGAAGTACGTGCTAGCTGTAAATGGAGAAAAGTTTTTCTGACTGGTCATTCCTCTGTGTTATTGTTCAGCAATACCTTAATCAAAGTAGAGATTAATTGTATATCTTCTGCACAGCAAATATTTCTTATACTGAATTGTAACAGTCTAAGGATGATGTGTTCTCTGAGAAAGTAAGTATTTTTGGGTCTGTTCTGAATGTTTCTTGAAAAAACTATTATTTAACTTTCATTCTATTAGTTGCAAGCATTGTTAAGTCTAAGTATTGAACTATATTTTCTTCCTTCTACTACTACTGGTATTAAACCTGATGAAGAAAAAATAATAATTAAAACAAAATGATACAAAGGTTTCGAAGTTAGAACAGGGATATCCTCTTACAAGCTGTGGCAATAACCATTTTACTTCAAAATAGTGAACTCAAAATATTTATTGGAACTCAACAGGAGTATAAGAAATGGACTCGCTTCAACCACCATTCTCTCTCAACATCCAGATAGTCTCAATTTTTTGTGTCATAAAAGACCTAACAGTTTTTCAGTGTAACCACTTGAGGATGTTAATGTTACTTGAAATGAATAAAATGTTAAAGACATTTTGGTCAGAGTCACTATTCAATTTTGGGGGTAGAACATGCAGATGTCTAATCTGTTCTTTCTACTTCCTTGACCTTAAGTATATTTTCAAGTTGTTATCTCCAACTTATTGCAGGAAGATCCTTACTCCCTTTGCCCTCTCTAATATCGGATTGACAATAGCAACCTATCATATAGATAATGTGTCATTGTATTATTCATTACAGTGTGCATTTTAATGTTCTTTGTCATATCACTCTAGCATCTTGGCTTAAATCAACTGTGAGCATTAGGTATTTCTAATTTATTTCCTCTATTTTAGGAGAGACTAATTGGTTTGAAACTGCAATTGTATATTTCAGTTTATCTACAACCTCTTCTCCTGCAGCATGTGCACACATGTTTTTCATCTTCCATTTAATATAATTTCTCATTAAAGCAAAGAGGAAAGTACTTTAATGTTCTTCACTGCTTTTCCCAATAACATGAGGCCAAGTAAACCCATTCCCTTAAAAAATTGAACTTTTAACTTGTATAACTTGACTTTGCAGGAAATGGAAACAAAAAATGAGCAGATTACCTTCAGTATCCAAAATGTTCTCAATATATATCTCAAGTTGAAATAAGCCACCTAGAGATAGATATTAGATGAACTCTGCATATACACATGTTATGAACTGTTTTTCCTCTCTCTATAGTCCCCACAATCCAAAAATATAGAGAAACAAGTGAGTTTGGCCCTGTTTGTTAAAAATGAGCTTTGTTCTTCCAAGTGGACTGCAAGGCTATTTCATTCAAATAATAATTTCTAAAGGAATTTGAATTAAAATGGGAAATATGAGGATAGCAATGCCAAATAGAAAAAAATAGAGGCAACTGGATGAAAGAATGGGAGATTTTAGCACCTCGCTAGTTATGCAAAATGAAACTAACAAGCTAAGAAATAAAATTTATTGTAACAAAGCAACTTCTGTTAATGCAAAATCTTTGCCAGTCATCCTTACCTGATTTAATCTTCTCACCAACAGCCCAGTCCAATGCCATCTGTGCAGGTTCAGTTAATGGTACCCTTTTTCTTGGGGTCATATAACGGGAATCAGCTTTGCCTAGCAATGATACTACTTTTTCTCGTAAAGTGAAGAGATTCACTCCATTTGCCCTTAAAAACTTGGCAGCATTACTGTTACCTAAGGGTGAAACAGCCATCAGCACAATCAGCTAACTTGAAAATTGGCTGGTTCAAAGCTAGTACTCTCAAAAATTTCCTTGATTCCATCAATTGATTAAAACCTTGGAATTAAAATATTGCAAATGTCAAATGTGTTACACCTATACCATTCAAGAAAAAAGAAATGACATAATATACTTTCAATGCTGCTTTTAGACCTAATTAAATTAGAATATATGTTGTCATATTGTACTCAGTTATGCATTAGTGGAAAATTACAAGTCTGTTTCTCAATTCAGTTGGTAAAGAATAATAAGAATGTAATACAAACCTAGCCGTTACAAGTGAAGCATTGCTCCTCTATATGGCCCAACCATGTTAGGGTCTTAGTAACACTCGTATTGGTTAGTGACTCCTATGTTATAAATTAGTTCTGATCTATGTTGCCGATTCTGGTCCGGGTATGCTGGTACGATAAAAATGAATTTTCCTTGGATTCAGTTTCTTCCATGTGTGTGTATATATATATTAAAAATTTATATATACATCATACATGTTCAGACATCACAGTTATAAATATAATAAGAAGTTACAAGCATAATACTCATAAATCTATAATTGCCAATAAAATTATAAATAAAATACCTCATATATCATATTCATAATTTGCAAAAGTCTCAAAATGTCATATTCCACAAAGAAAATTCAAATTACAAGCCATATTTATATTTAATATTGAATGCCATATTCATCTTCATCGTGATCAGAGACATCAAGATCAGCATTTGGTTCGACTTCATTCTAACCATACTCCATGCCACTTGCACTAACTATGTCTATGTCATATGCTAGAGCTGCCTCTTGTTCATCTATAGAAACATGGGCAGTTGTACAATTATGGCATCTAAATCAGCACACTCAGGGTCTAGATCCCAATTCCTTGTCACACCCTCATGATAGTCTGATTTCTTATGTGACAATAGGCGAAGGTTGGAGTGTATGTCAAGTCACTGAATCCTCGGCTTTTTTGTACCCAAACGATTGTGCTTAACTGGGTGGATCAAGGAGTATGTACTCCAATTCCGCTTAGCTAAAGAACTTGCAACCTGTTGAGTTTTCATACAAGATTTAGTATTTAATTTTATAAATCCTTGTTCAAGAATCAAAACTAGTTAAGTCAAAACATAAATTATAAAATTAAAATATTTTGATAGGATAGCATCATGATCAAATGAAACACAATAAAATAAGAAAAAAGATAAATACTTGGGAGAGAACTTTAATTGCAAGAGACTATTGTAAAACCTTGGCGACAAAACATATGCTAAGAGATGTAAGGCGTAGTCATCTTGTTCCACCGGTCAACAGTAATTCTTTCCACAACTTTGAAAATGTATTTATATGTTCCTTAGCCACTATTATTGGTTTTATGTTCTCCACCATGGTGTCCATGTCATCATAAATTTCACCCAAACATGAGCGATTAGTATTAGCATACCTAACCATGATCAATATGAACTCGATAAAATTCAAATCATATTCCACACGATCCCACCACTCATCATCAAGGATCAATGCTTTTGCTTTGCTCCTTTTGTGTTTGCTTGCCTCCATACACTCCACAAGGTATTGATGACTATAGCACTTAAAGCCACTCGCACCTAAAGTCATCTTAAGATGATTGTGTGAGATGCAAATCATGTTTTGACAACCTAAAATGGCATAAAAAATAAATGTCATATATCAACTATAAAAAAAATTAAAACTATATAAGAAAAACTTAAATTACCTTCAACAACTCCAACGTGGAGGTCTTGAATATGGCTTGTGACATGTGATGATTAGTCACAGACATTTGAATCTCCTCGGCCTCCATGTAAACTTGTTTCACCCATTCAATTTGCGTGCTAATCTTTTGCATGATTAAATTGAGTACGTGAATTCTACATGGAGTCCAAAAATTGTGATTACTTGTGGCCTCCATTATTGTCCCAACTGCCCTACAATTTTCAGCATTGTCCGCTATGACTTGGACAACATTTGTAGCCCACACCATCTCAATTGAATCTATGAGGATACTGGAAATGAAACTTGCATCTTTCACTTGCCCCTCACAATCCACTGCCTTCAAGAACATCGCCCCTTTAGGAGACACTAATATAACATTGATCAATGGCTTATTTTCACAATCTTTCCATCCATCGGAAATGGGCACACCTGTTTCCAACCATGTAACCTTTATCACTCTCAATTTTGCCTCTACTAAAGCTTTCTCCTTCACCAATTAGGTGGTTTGCAACTTTTCATACAAGAGAACAACATAATTAGGAGGTGTATTGCAAAGGGTACTCACCATCTCCTATCAGTAAGGTGATCTAACAATGTTGAAAGGAAGTCCATTAGCATAAATGCAACAAGCAACACTCTAATCTACAACCTCTCTAATTTACATTTTTGAAGGCCCTATCCAACCAGCCACTTTTCGTGTAAACATTTATGGCTCAAAAGGTGGTGGTATTGGCATAAAAGGATGTGGGCCAGCCGAATTTTTTGCAAGCCACTAGGAGGCCTCCTCGAGCTTGTGTTGCCAAGGGGATGATTAGTCTTTGCTTTGTTGCTTCTCTTGTCATCTTTCCCTTGTTCTTTAATATATTGTAGGATTAGATACTTTGGCAGTCCTTTCTTATCAAGACGTTAACAAGGTTTCATTCCTTTTCCAAGGACGACACAGAAGTGAGCTTTCATTCGAAAGTATGAGCTTGAATACTCTATGTTGCAATGGTTAAAACACCAAAGATAACCCCCACCACCAAGTTGCATCTTAAACATTGTTGTATAATGCCAAAGTGGTGAAGCTACATCATTGTTAAAAGGGTTCTCTTGGGCAACTAAACTAGAACTCCCCCTTCTAGCCATTGTGTCTGAATAATGAACCTATTTTGGAAAAGAAAACTCAAGACATTATTGAAAAAAAAATTAGCATTATAACCCCTTAATATGCATACAAAGTATTAAAAAGTATTCAAAACTTCTTTTAAAAAAATTAGAACTTGACATTTTTTAAAATATCTTGAAAAATTCATTGAAAATTTGGAAAAAAATGAAGATTCACTTACCTTCAAATGCTAGATCTGTCATCTCTAATGATTCCTAAGCCTTTGGTACATGTCTCACTCCTCTATAGCGTTCACCTTTGAAGAAAAACGCAGCATATGTAAAACCAAGCTAAAATGGTGAAAAATGCTTGAAAGAGGAATGAAAGGACAAAAATGACCAAAGAAGAGATTAATAGGTCAAAATTAGGGTTGCAAGGGATTTTATATGGTGCAAAAAAGTTTTTGAAGGCATGTGGGGCCCATCTTTTGGCACCAACAACCGCAGGTGTGCCTAGATTTGGTCCAAGTGGGTCTCGGGCACTCGAGTTCCCTATGGGTGCCAATTAATCGTGAAATCTCCAAACATCAAATTAATCAATCAATTAATCGTACTAACCGGAGTTTGAAAACTTGCTTGGGACTTGTTGGGACTCATTGGACTCTCTATTGGCTCTCCAAGTCGACTCTCTATGGACTCGCAAGCCGTGTCTAAAACGACTCTTCCCCCAAAATGCCTAAGATTTTGACTATGCCTCATGTGTCCTCAGGTCAAACTTGAGAGTCACGACCTAAGACTCATGTCTGTCTGGAAACACCCGACCACTTAAAAAAAAAAAATTTTTTGGTCATTAAATATGCTCTTTAGTGCCCAAAACAAATCTACATTGTGAAGTAGGGTTTGAAGAAGACGAGCATATGAGATCAAAGATTCAAAAAATGAGTAGCAGAATTGGATGCAATGGAGGAGCACAGAGATAGTTTTGATTTTGAAGAACAAAAAACAACTCATCATTTTGATACCGTAGCACCTACTAGCTTGAGGCCTTAAATATTGAGCTACATTAGGAGAGGAAAGAGAGATATAGATGTTGTTTTTCTCAATTTAAATTTCAAATATTGAGTGGCTCAAGATCATATGACATGTAATGTTTGAATTATGGCTCTTATGTTCTCTATATGAATTAATTTCTTTTTGGTCTTTTGTACAACTATGGTTTTCTTCTTTGTCGAGTCCCAAGTCCACAGTCCTCTTTTCAGTTTTTGAACTTTGTACTAACATCAATCATTCAACAACACTCAATCAATCAAACAATTATACAAACCTCAATCATTCAACAACGATAAATCAATCAAACAATTATACAAACTTCACTTATTCAAGTATCAATCATTCTAACATCAAACATTCATGCATCAATTCAAGCAACATTTAAGCATCCATTCATCTAGTAATAATCTAAGCATCAATTCATTCAAGCAACATTTAAACATCAATTCGTTCAAGCAATATCAGCAATAATCTAGCAAATACATCAAGATATCAATTTTCAATTCTAGTTAGTACTTGGAAACCAGACAGGGTCTAGGCCCACAAGGTGGGCTAAGCTTTGGAAGGGCAGGGACTTTTCCTACCTACTGTGAGGTTTTCACACCATTGTCCTATTGCAAATGGGGACTCCCTCTTTTGAATTGGTTGTCATTAGGTGTTTGTTTAGGAGTAGGTTAGCAACAATTTGAGAGTCTAAGTCTTAGGCTGGTTGTGGTGTCCAAGTCATGAAGGGTGCAATGTCCCCTTTTTAAATTAATTAGGACACTACTGGAATTACTAGATTCTTCTACAAATGTGTGCAAATGTAATATGAAATGATGCTTGACTGGTAATTCCAAATGCTATGCTAAGTAATTCTATATGACTGGGAATTCTAAATGCTAAAATGATTTAAAGGAACTAATGAATTGTGATACTAATGTATAATGCAATGACAATGTAGTAAGATATGTAGGAAATGCAATGTATTATGGTGCAATCAACGGATAATGCAAAATGGAGATGGAAAATATGTATATATTTACAATTGTAATTCCAATGCCACAATGGAATACAAGCTTACAAGGCTGTGTCTGCAATAAGAGTTCGAATCTCAAAGTGATTATATGGCTGTCTCTGATATGCCAATATGACTCACGCACATTCCCTGCTAGCCGTCTTTGATAAACAATAAATTATATGCTGCTGTTATAGGGATGATCACTGGCAGTATGCCGTCTCTGATAATCTCTATAGTGTACATGCAATCTGCTTATTTCCTTGAGTTGTCTCTGATATGGAGATATGAATATGCTCTATATGGTGTCGTCTCTGATATGACTGTTATGATGCTTTCACTTGGATATGACAAGGTTGCGTTAGCAACCAATAATGCTCAATGAGAGCAATAAGTCCACAAGGGAACAAGTATAATATTTAATCTTCAATCGACACCCTTCATAGCCGATCGACATTGAATATATATAATATTTGAATGGCACGGTGAACCGTTGCGTTCATTTGTTTGTTTGTTGCCTTGATTAATTAACAACACAATAAGTGGATCGGTTATTATGAACCGATAGTGTAATACGATTAAGACTAATCGTATGAAATGATAAATAATCAAGTGTCGATAAGTATACATCATTATAACAATGTGTGCCCACCAATATTTACGGTTCTGATACCCATCTTGTCTTTGCCATCTTGTGGTCATTGTGTATCTTTTACTGATTTTATCGATGTGATTAAGAATTTGACTCATACATAGCCATTCATTTCTTTAATCGACATTACTAACCATTAATGGTTTGACTGTTCTCCTCCAGAGTCTTGGCTGACGTAAATGATCAATATTGCTAATTATTAATATTTTTCCTATTCTTTGTTGTTGACTAATATGAGCTTATTCATAGCACTCAAGATGTTTATATTATTGTTGACGTATTGGTATCCATTGTACAGACTCTTCCCCAAATTCTCCTCTGGCAACTTTACCTCACACCATTATATGCTCCAAACGCGAACAACAGCAAAGTTTATCCTCTCCCTCTTCAGCACTCAGACGTGTCCTTAAGGTTAGCTTGGACATTTTTTCTTGTGAGAGAGGATTACTTGCAGAAATACACTCTCATCTGCAGATTGACAAAATCAAGAACCAAATTGTGTGACTTGCTCTCATTGATTACACACAATTGGAAAAAGTATATGGATGTGGACATCTATATTTTATCCTTATGCCTGAGGGTTTTTTATCCTGGAATTTGACTCCATTGAAGATAAGGAAATCGCGCTGAAATCTAGCCTCAATTTTTTCAAGGAGACGTCATATGCATGAAGTCTTGGTTTGCCTCTTTTGATCCTCAAACCAAAACTTCTACATCCACCTTCCTTTGGGTAAGATTACCTTATCTTCTCCTAGAGTTCTAGGAATTGGATTGTTCATGTTCCATTGGAAATGGCCTGGGTAAGTATCATTGGACTCCCAATGAAACAGTCAAGTATAGAAGCTCTACCTATGCACACATATGTGTAAAAATGGATTTATCTATTGGCCTTCCTACTGAGATCTCTTTAAAAGTGGGCAACAGATGTTGGAGACAACCAGCTGGTTATGAAAAAATTTCCTTCACATGCAGGGAATGTTTTTCAACTGACCACTTTACCCATTAATGTCAAAAAGCTGCAAACTCGTGAGCATGGAAATCAAGCATCAATTGGAAGGCCCACCTAGTGGATTGGGGTGGAATACCACCACTATGTCAATCACCTAGAATTCAAAATGATAAGGCTTCTACACATGCTCTTGCAAAGGTCATTTCAAATCCAAATACTTACTCTCTTCATGTTGGGCAACATTTATCTGTTGGGGCTACACGAGGTCTCTAATTCCAGTGATTCCTGAGCAGCCTCCTCAATACCTTTGGTAAAAGAAATCATAAAGGCTGTAGATATTTCAAAGGAATCACCAATGATTCTTGTGGTTGTAGGGTATGTTGATAGTGAAGGCAATGGCGAAAATTCAGAAAGAAAATTTTTACAACTTCCCGAAAACATTCACCAAACAAATCAGGAGTGGACAAAGGTAAAGAGGAAGAAGTCTACTCGTACAAAGCTTAAGCATGAAATGACACTAAGATCATCAATGAAAGGGAGATATCCTGAAGAAATGAATGTATTTGTAGCACCCCTGTCTAAGGGCTTATACGATCTTCATCCAAGAAGGCTTAAATCTTGAAATGTAAACATTTCCTTCACTCCCATGTTACAATGGGTTACCAAGGATCACAAAGACAGTAGCTAATCTAATGCACCCCTATTTGTAGGGCATGCACTTTCCCTATTTTTATTTATAGTTTTATGGAGCCACTCCCTTATATCTGGCTTACCAATCGAAAAAAATGGGTGACAATGGATATGCTGTAATTTTTAATGCTCAAGGATGTAAAATCAGAAAAATCAAATCAGGAAGGCTAAATGCTGTTTATGATCTCAGAAAGTAATGTCTATGATCTCAGAGAGGTAAAGGTAAAAGCTGTTCGTTAAGGCAAGTTGATGAAAGTTAACTTTGGCATACGCATAGACAGAAGCTCAGGCTTTTGGCTTCTTCATCTCATTGAACTTAGTTCACGAGCAAGCATCAACTCAAGGGGAGTATTTTACAGCTACATCTTACAATCTCGGATGGTGAGGTTTTTTTTTTTAGTTTCTGCTCTTTGTCGTTGATGTCGAAGGGGGAGAAAAAGTGATGTTGATGTTGATACAGATGCAGAATGTTTTGGTTTTGTTTGTGGCAGTTTTTTTGTTGAGATTGTTGCAGATTGTGCAGTACAGATTTCAGATTTCAGCTTATTATGATGCAAATTACTAGTGTTGCTTTGTTAGTGCAGATTTCAGTTTTTGAGATTATTAGCAAACTTGTAATTGATGTCAATAAGATGCATTAATTCTGTAGAACCCCTAGTCTGAGAAATGCAGATTGAATTGGTGATAAAGGACAAACACATACCTTTGATCTTAATGTTAATCTGCGTATTATGTGTTTTGATTCCAGATTGTGCCTTCCTGATTTCAGATTGTGTTCTGATTGCAGATGTCTTTGAATGAATCATGGAGATTTAAACAACGCTTATGAAGATGTTTACAGTCAGATCGATATGTGTGCATATCAAGTCTGTTGTTGCGTTTGGAACCATTTATTGTTTCAAGCAAACTTGTTATATCAGCGAACTTATTACTAGAGTTTTGTACAAAGGAATGTTAAGGCGTTGATTATAGAGACTTCAATTATAACTGCATTCAGTTGTAACAGTTTCCTAAGTTCAGTTGTAACTAACAGCAAACTCTATTTCTGTTTTTGCTTAAAGATTGGTCTAGAAGCAATATGCAAATGCATTCCTTTTCAGCAATTAAAGCTTGGGGATTAGTTCTGTTCGTTTAAAGGTTGGTTGTAACTAACAACGAACTATCAACTGTATGATTCTAACTGCAAACTGTTCCAAACAGTTATTAACTGTTTTAGAAACTACACAACTGATGGAGAGTAAAAGAGTTCTCTTTAATGATGCTAAGGTTCAATGATGTTAGGGTAGTGAAAGTGCATAATACAAAGCATTTCTGATATGAAGTAATCAAACAGCAAATGTAAAGGAAAGAGTTGTGTCTTGTCAGTGCAGATAACTGAGTTTACAAATCTGAGAGTGATAGTGAATGTTCTTGTAAAATGGGTGAGTGTTTTGTAAAATCTGAAAGTATTCTTGTAAAATAAGTGAGTGTTCTGTAAAGACTGAAAGTGAGTCTATTTTGATTTCTCACAATCATATTTGGAGAAGAATATTTTGTATCACATTTGCAAATTAGAGAGGTCTGAAAAGACAAAAAGTATTGTAATATTTAGAAGGTTAGTGCCTCAAAGATGCTGAGTTGGTGCTCAGTTTGAAGAAGTTGGTACTCTAAAGCGAGGGATTTGGTGATTCCTTAGACTTGGTCCCCTTAAAGCATTGTACACATTTTTATTCGTGAGGTCGGATTAGGACAGTACATCCTAGCAGCATTTCTCACTGTGGTTTTTCCCATCCTAGGTTTTCCACATCCATTAGGTATTGAAGTTTCTTTGCGTGATTTGCTCTCTTTTCATTTCAGTTTTTTTATTAGCATTATCAAAGTTTTCATTGATTTAAGGATCAAAAATTTATATCTTCTACTGATTTCCCACCCCTTCTAAGTAGAAGATTTGTGTTCTACAATTACAGCATGAAACTCAATATTCAGACTCATACAATGAAATTGCTATCATAATATTAATATCTTAATTGATAAAAGGGTTTGTTAATACCCTCAAAATGAACACAACAATATTGTATATGCCAACTTAAAAGTCACACACCCATACAAACATGTCATCTAGAATAATAATTTTCCTCAAATGTGAAAAAATTATCTGAATGATGCAGACTAAAACTAATTATTTCACTTAATTGATTGAATTTGTCAAATTGGCATCCTCACAAGTTGGATATGCCACCTATATAAATTCTTGTTAACACTATGAAAAGCATTTTCTAGGAATTAAGATGCATAGCTGCTACATCAACCCAAAGTAACCATCAGTGTGGTTCTAAACAATGGATAAAATCAACCTCAATGGAGCAAGTCATAATCTACCTTCTGTCAAAATGCCCATAAGAAGAGATTCTGTACCAATCTTAGGGTATTTCATCCTGCGAGCTTCTGCCTCTGCCATGGCGAAAGATTTAATAGCTCTTGGAGACCATCTGCATGTCGGTAAAACTTGAAATCATTTCGGAGAATAATTAAATATGATCCACAAAAAGGCTTGTTATTAATTATTACATAGTTCTAGTAACCTAACTAATACAAAACCATATTTACTACTTTTACTGCAGACAAGTCAAACATCAATGCTTCTGTCAACCATTGCATGTAGATCTGAGTTTTTAGCTTAAAACAACATTGATAAAATAAATTGTTGCAAAATAAGACAATTTCTTTAACCCTTAATTAGTAATCACTGTGAAACTAAGGTCATCACACTCTAGTAACGTAGCACATGGTGATATACATACCAAAACTTGACAAAAGGTGTCTTTGATTTGTAAAGACATAATTTTTTATGCATAACAGAATGAATGAAACTGCCCCAAATTAAATAATGTGTACAAACAATCAAACAATCTTACTATAGTTGTTGATCCCGGTATGAGAACAAGTACAGGCTAAGGGTTCAGATATGCCATAACAGCATTTTTTTCCCCCAGGCATAGGTACGTGGTAATGTGTGTGTGTGAGTGTATACCTTTGTTACCAGATTCATCCCTGCAACCCTGGCAGTCAGGTTTGATTCGCTCCTAATTCGGGTTCATGTCAAATTCTTCCCAAATTCAGCCAAAGGCCCTCAAATTCGTGCTAAATTCTGTCAGACGGAACCGGACAGAATTTGGGCAAATTTGCAACAAATTTGTTGCCCAGTGGTAGAACCCAGGCCGACTTTGGGCTCCAAAAAAAATTGACTTTTTTGAATTGTTTTTTTGCCTAATTTGTTCTATTCAACCATCTACCCTAAAAGAGACCACTAAAAAGGCCAAAAAGGACATTTTATATGTCATTTGTGCATTTGTGAATGAAAAAGAAAACTTCGTGCCTCCATTGCTAAACTTTCTTGTTTGGTTGTCATTGCTCAAGGAGTGTTGAAAGGTGATTGTTCCATGTTCTAATCTTGTTTGTGAGCTATTCCTACATGGTTGCAAATGTGGATAACTCCTCAAAGACATTTTAGAGGAAGATTCAACAAAAGAGGTAGGGTTTCGTTGATTTTGTTAGTTTTTTAAAGTTTTCTTTGCATTTTTTTACAAAATGAAATGAGCTCTCTAGTTTTATTTTCTTTTCTCATTTTGGTTTGTGGCTTTGTATGTCATTTTTAGATTCATAGAATGACAAGTGCTTCTAGCACCGGGAACTCCCGGTTCAAAACAGACCCAAGCTCTCCACTATGAAAATATGTGGAAATGGTTCAACAAATGCCAAATGGAGGAGGTTACATTTGGATTTGCAACCATAGCAAAGAAGAATATAGTAGCTCTTATAGTAGAGTGAAAGCACATTTATGCTTTATCCCTCAAAAAGGCATTAAGTTTTGTACAAGGAAGCCAAGAGTTCATGGGATACTCCCTAAAACCCTTCTTGAAACCATATTGTGAACAAATATATTCAAAAGCAAAAACAAGCAAATGAAGCAATTGGGAATGCACATGCTCATCCTTTGCAAAAGTCTACAAATAAAACTTAAAAAACATCTATGGCTTCAATTTCCACTTCCAATGAACAACCCACAGAGGGCCATCAATTCTTGCGTGTTCCTCAACAACCGGTGACAAATAAGAGAGCAAAGGAGCCCTTGGAAATGTCATTTCAGAATGAGGCTAGAGACATTGCTGAACAAGACATAGCAAGATGCATCTATGCAAATCAATTGGCATTTAATGTTGTTCGCTCAGCGTATTGGCAAAAAATGGTGAGATAATTAAAGAGGCCCCAAGGGGGTTCAAGGGCTTGGGTTATGAGAAGGTGTGCACCACTTTATTGGACAAAGAGGTGAAACGTGTAGAGGATTCCTTGCAACCCATCAAGGATTCATGAATCGAAATAGGTGTGCCCATAGTATCCGCTGGATGGAAAGATGTAAGAAATTGCCCCTTTGGTCAATATTATTGCAATGTCCACGAGAGGTACAATGTTTTTTAGAGTTGTGGATTGTGAAGGGGAAGTGAAGGACGGTCCATTCGTTGCAAACATTCTCATCCAAGCCATTGAGCAAGTCGGCCCTCAAAATGTTGTACAAGTAATAACCGACAATGCCAAAAATTGTAGGGTTGCCTGGTTATTCGTTGAGAAGCACTTCAAACACATTTTTTGGACACCTTGTGTTGTCCACTCACTCAACCTAGCGCTGCAAAAAATTGGAAATAAAATTGAGTGGATCAAAAAAATGTAAGAAGATGTCTATGAGATCCAAGTGTTTGTCATGAACCACCATATGACGCAAGCCATATTTAGACAATTCTCGAGATTGGAGCTCTTCAAGGTAAGTTAAATTATTTAAAATCTAAATATGTTTTACACTTAAGTTTAGTAAACTTTCTATGTTTTAAAATTTTAATTTTAATTTTGATTTTAATTTCTTATTGTTTTGATTTTGAAATAGGTTGTTGAGACCCGTTTTGCTTCCAACACTATTGTTTTGAGATGCCTTGTGAAGGTTAAAGAAGCATTGTCTAGAATGGTAATCAGTGCTAATTGGAGCATATGGAGGCAATCTAGTGGTACAAGGGAAGCTGCCATTAAGGCAATGATACTAGATGACTCTTGGTGGGATCGTGTTGAGTACCTCCTGAGATTCACGAGGCCTATATTGAGCATGATTCGACACACAGACATGGACAGACCTTGCTCAGGTGAGGTATATGATGGCATAGACTCTATGATTGAGGATATTAATAAGATCATAAACGAGAAGAGCAAGATCCTGAAGAAACATTCATCAAGGAACTACAGAAAATCATGGTGGAGAGATGGAACAAAATGACTACCCCTTTGCATCTCCTTGCCTTTGCATTGAGCCCTAGGTACTATAGTAAGACGGTCCTCAAGGAAAGTAGCACTAGAGTTGCCCCATACAAAGATCATGAAGTTTCTCACGAGTACAAGGCAGCCCTTTGTAAACTCTATCCTAATCACATACGACCTACAGTGACGGTTGAATTCATAAGTTTCGCAAGCACCAATGCTTGTGGTCATGAAGCTCTTGAAGACAAGAACAGTGTTGCTCCTCATGAATGGTGGTACTTCCATGGAGAAATGTACCAGCACCTACAACCTATTGCCATCAAAATTTTATCATAAGTTCTTAACTCTTAAGATTCTAATTTCTAAATTCTTGTTAATGAATATTGAATTTATATTTTTTAAAATTTTATTCAAAACTCTTGACTCTCTAATTTCAAAATTGAAAGTCTTGATAGGTTGCTAGTTCATCATTATCCGAGAGGAACTAGAGCACATACTCTTGTTGTGAGGTTTTTACACCATCGCCCCATTTCTAATGGAGACCCCCCCTCTTTTTGCTTGAGCAGCAGTAGTGGTCTTAGGTGGTCTTAGGCGGTTAGTTGGTAACATTTTGAAGTCTCCAAGTCGGGAAGTGATTTTGGGCAATTTTGGCCTTCTAGGAAGTCATGTCTATTTGGGGTGTGAGCAAGAGTTGAGCTAAGTCTATCAGAAATATAGAATTGAAACCAAGGGCTTTGGGATGAAATGAGTTAAAACCTTTAGAAAATCCTAGTTGCAGCTTCAATTCAATCTTAGAAAGTCAAGTTAGGTTGAGGGAGGTAACATCGTTGAAGGCATGTTGAATCCTGAAATTTGGCTAAGTGGAATTTTTTGAAAACCCCCAAAATCTAGATTCTTTATTATAACTCCTATGAAGCTGAAATCTATCTCAAACATCCTGACAGTATTTATACAAATATAACCTAAAGTATAAGAAAGGAAATGTAACTTATACTTAAATGTTATATTTGTATAAATCCTCCCGCCTCCTGAGCCAAAAATGACTAAGTGTTGAATTGTGGAGTTAACTTGCAAGCAAATTGCCCAAAACAGGTCGGAATCCGACCTTTGGGCATTATTTCCCAGCATAGGCAAAATTCCGCCCCTTCAGTCGAGCCTTTAAAGCATAATTTGATGAAGAGCTTGAAAATTTTGAGAGAAGTAATGTGAAAGGAAGGACAGCTTTAATGGTTCCCACACTAAGAAAATTTTGAGTTGCTGGCTGAAATGCCCACGTAAGGTCGGAATCCAATCCTCTTAGAGCATTTATGCCCAAACTTGGCTAATTTTCGACCCTCTATTTTGCCTCCAACCTTTGATGTCACACTTCAAATTGTGAAAACTTAACAAATTTAGTGAAGGGATGGCTTGAACAAATGAAATTTTGGGGATTTGGGAACTTAGTTTTTTCTGATATAGGACTGAGAATGCCTAGATAAGGTCAGAATCCAACTTGATTTGGGCATTAATAACCAAAAACCCCAAGATTTCTGACCCCTCATTTTAGCCCAAAACATTAGGATCTCTTGAAATCTGCCTTAACCTTGGCAGAATTTGGTGAAAACAACTTAGAAAACGAAGCTTTTTGGTGATTTGATAACTTAGAAATTTCAAATGAGCAGGAATTGCCCAAGATAGGTCAGAATCTGACCTGTTTTGGGCATTAATGCCCAAAACTCCAAGATTTCTGACATCCTATTTTTGAATCCAAGTGGGGGCATGGATCAAATTGATACAAATGGGTGAAGTTTAGAGTGAAAATTCGACCAAGGAGTTCTGTTGTAGGGCAGATTGAAGATGAAGTTGATGGGATTGCCCAAGAAGGGTCGGAATCCGACCCTCCTTGGGCATTTTTGCCCAAAAACTTGCAAATTCCGACCTTCAAGAGTTGGGCCTAATTCCATTTCAAATTCCATTTTCAGTCCAAGGTTAGGGGGGCGAGTTGAATTTATTGTCCGGATCAAATTATATGGAGGCACCTCTAGGTTGGGTTTTTAAGGCATTGCCCAAGACTATGCCATTTCTGCCCCAATCAGCTACAAGTTCAGGTTGGCCTCTATAAAGGCGGGTCCAATTTCAAATTTTTTAACAATTTATTGGCAAAACAGGTCAGCCTCCCTTGGTTAGCATACCCCAGCCCTAGAGCAACTATAAATAAATCTACCAATTATTCATTTTCACATCACATCAAGGGTGAATTAGCTCTGCAATTAGCAGCGACATTTCTCTTTCCTCGGCAGTGAGTTAGACTGGGAATTAGGTAGTGAATTCCTCCTGAATAAGGCAGTGAATCATATATCTAAAGTGCTGGTCCAAACCCTGCAATTATCCTACGTTTGGAACATCCACAGGGCAGCAAATTCCACTCCTGTAGCAGCAGTCTTGACTGTGAATTTACCTCCTGCAGCAGCGATTTTGTCAAAAACCAGAGATGAAAAATGATTGAAAAACGAAATCTGGGCATGTCATGTATGGGAAAGCTTGCTTATTTCTTTTTGATTTTAAAAAATTCACCTCATGTCATGAACCATAATTGAAGCATGTACGCGGATCCTGTTTTGAAGGGAGACAGGACCCCCATTAGAATAATAGGGGCACTCCGCCCATTAAGTAGTAGGGGCCATTCCTATTCCCGACCCAATTCTCCGGACCTTACCCAGGTGACAGCTGGGGTGGGGAGAGAGGGCCCCTACCCTTATAATAGTAGGGCGGCAACCCCTGGCGAATAGTAGGGCCCTCACCTTCGCATATAAATTGGCTCAAATATTGCTAAGTTTCTACTTAAATAATTAACATCAATAATATTATTTATCAATTCATAATTAATAACATTAATCAAATCAATACCTATAACATTATTAATCAATGTACGTACAAATATATTATTTTCTAATGTGTGTATAATTGATGCAAATGTCATCTTAAATAGGTGTCATCAATATTAATCGATATACAATTAATATAATTGTTAGAAATAACGATATAATGTATTATTAGACTAATTAAATAAATAAATCAATAATCTATATGTATTAAAATAATGATAATTATTTAATATTAAATTAATAATTAAATATGTCTCTTGTATTGTCTCCTATTAATATTAAGTGTATTAATAAATGATTAGATTCCCTATATTAATAATTGATATAGTTTCCTAATTAATAAATAATTAATGTTAAAGTCTCCTACATTGTAAATAAGGGGAAAGTTATAATTTACAAATATCACCGATGATGAATTATAATTAATACTAATACCACCAATAAAGAGTTTTATAATAATCAAATGCAAATTATTAATACTAATACTATAATCTGAACAATGTGACTAGTCATGTTTATATATATATATATATATATATATATATATATATATATATATTGAGTGGGCAAGACATTATATCACGGGGAGAAAAGGAAGAAACATTAAAAAATAATATGAAAAACTTGGGAGAAAATAATATAGGAGAAAATGAAGGAGAAAATAAAAGAGGAAATGTAGGAGGAACTCAAGAGAGGAAAAAAAGTATAAAAGAAAAGAACAAGGAGGTGTTGGAGAATAGAAAACCAACACACAAAAAAAAAGTATGTCCTCTTAGTAAGATGAAATATATGGGATTTAGTTCCATTTCATTTATATATTAAATTAAATATATGTCAAAGCTTTAGTAATTCTGGATTATATTAAGTATTAAAAGAATTAGGAAATAGACGAATTAATTAAGGAATATAATGGATACTCTTCAAAAGGAAGAGAAGATGGAATAAAATTGCGACTATAAAAAGTATTTATGAATCAATGATAATAACAAAATATTATATTTACATATTTCAAGACCAGAAGTCTTTATATATTCTAATTTATTTAATATATATAGGAATTATATCAATTATATTATACAAGATCTCTTTTACTATTTGGCTTAAGTAGAGAAAGTTCTAATGTTACCAAGGAGGGGCTTGTATAAATCCAAGCAACTGGATCTTCGTCCCAAGATAAGGTAGGGGTTAGCATTCCGTAAGCCTTCGTGATGCAAGCTTGGATCTGTAAACTTTGAGGGAATCCATTGCAAAGTTGGTATCTAGGCAACTTGGATAACATCCACTCCTTCCTTCATTGAGTCGAAATAGTAATAAAGTTGGATATGATTATTAACAAATGTACAGATAACTTAAATTTAATAAGATAAATAACTAATTCTATTAGGGAATATTACAATTCAAACCCTAATCAAGAAATTTAAGATAAATTAAGTAAAGTCCCGACAGGGGACATTACACCTCAGTTTGCGAAGAAGTGAAGACATTCAGCTTCCAACTTGGGACAATCAATGATATGATGTGAATTTCAATTCTTTCATGAAATTTTCTGATTTGTTGCGAATTGTTGATATTCATCCCATGAACTTAATGTGGTTTCTCTCCTTGTGTTGTAGGGCTTCTTGAGAGGAGGACAATGGCAAGATAATGATCAAAGACTTCAAAGGCTTCAAGGGGATAGTTCAAGCTCGAGGATTTGAAGTGAGAAGGAGATTTGACATCGAGGCTATTCTGATTGAGATCAAAGCAAATTTGAAGATCAAGTCCAAAGGGCTGTTAACACCTAAAAATTCACTCATTATGTTCAATCAATGAGGTTTTCTACTTTATCATGCCTTGCTCATAGTTCATCTATTTTGACAAAAATAAAGGGGGTTTCTTAACCTGTTCTAAATATTTATTGTGAAATTGCTCATATGTTGCATCTTTTATACTCCAATCATTAGAATAGTTACTGTTGGTATTGCCATGTGCAGAGTGATTCCAAGGAAACAACATTGTCATATGCTTCATCTGTGTTTTGGTCCCAAAGTACACCATCAACCAGACTACAGGGGAGGTTATACCGATGAAGGAAGAATAAAGTATATCAGCATAAGAATCCAAATCGGCAAGAAATTTCATAAGGTAACCCGACATGGTAAAGTTGCACCAATAAGCATTATTGGAGGGAGTTACCTCGATGAGAGATCAAAAAGAATAACAAAAAGCCTCAGGATATCGGTTAAGGTCTTACCGATGAAAGGATTTAATAATATATAACAAGCGGATAAAATGTATAGTCGGCAAAGGATACACCGATCAATTCATCGATACAACTATAACAATCGGCAAAGAGTTTGAAATGTCTTGTTGATGGCCGATGAGGCCATCGGTAAGACTTATACCGATAAGAAAATAAAGTGGACAAAATATTATCGACAAAAGTTTACCCAATGAAAAGGCATCGGCGTAGCTAATAACTATCGGGGAAACTATTCACATGTAATCCCAATACCCGATGAAAAGATAGGGATAACTTATGTCACTAAAGATAAACAACAGTGATCGGAGCAAATTACACCGATAATAGGTAATTAGCATATCAGGATAAATTATAGCAATGAAAGACATCAGTGCAGCTAACGTTATTGGAAACACAATTAAAATATTGTGTCGATACCCGATGCCTTCATCGAGAGAACATATGCCAATGAGAAAACATTTGAAGTAAGCATAAAAGCAATCGGCAGAACCTATGCCTATGGTAGGAAGTAATCGGTAAGACAAATGCCGATAGCAATGAGGTAAGAACATCAAAAGAGTTATGCCACTGATCTCATCGGTGTAGCCTTGCACTGCGGAGTAACAAAATGAAAGTCACACCGGTGCCCGATGAAGAGATCGGTATGACCTATACCAATGGTATTGAGCAATGAACATATCAGAGAAGCAAGTTAAGGGTTTCATTGATGGCGCGTAAAAGCATGTATTGTCGGGATGACATATGCCGACTTCAATGGTTGTCTTATTAGTTTTTTGATTTTCAAAAAGGGGCCAAAGGACACCATTAAATGCACAGATCAGGTAAACTGATGATCTTACACAGGGCAAATTAATCATTTGATCACCTTACAAACTGGCCAATTCAATACATTCCGCGGACAGTGGGTAATTTCTGATAGCAAGGGTAACCAAAAGGAGTATCTGCAAAGCAGAAAATTTGCAGAATTACTGTGTGAAAGAAATTTAAACCAAATGGCCGAAATGGAATCCTCGAGCACCGCCTGGAAGAAAAGGCCAACCAAGAGTGAATATTCGAAAGAAAAAAGGACTAAGACGGAGAAAAAAACCCCAGAAAGGAAATCGAATCAAGACATGATTGATCAGATGCAAGCCCCTGGTCCGAGGTCACGGAGACCTAAACAGCATTTACCTGAAAGGGACAAATTGGAAGATAGGTTCAAGTTCATAGGAGACATATGGACAAATATCATAGGATATGAGTTATTTCTTTTCCATTATTTAAGGAGGAATAACCCAGTACCTATATGCCATCCATGGAAAATGAACTTTGGTAAGCTTGCAGTCCCCAATGTTTTTGTAAACATTGAATTGCTTGAAGTATTGGTAAGAAAGTATTGCTCAAAGAGGAAATGCATACTGGATGCTCAGGGTAAGCCTTTCATATACCTTTCTACAAATGCCCTAGTTGAAGTTTTCAACCTTGTTCAGTCTTTTGATTTACCTTTGTCATTCAAAGAATTAGAAGAAGAATATGCTAGGATGGACACAACATATAAGGGATGGAAGTTGGCGATACATAGGGAAAGGGAAGGAGGACAAGTAAGCCCCCTTATAGATAAGGAAGGTCCACCTTTCCTCATGGAGTCATTTAGGCCTTATTTGCAATATACGTATTTATCTTGTAGGCAAATTGGAGGTGAAGAAGTTCCAGACTTCATGAGTATAGGGCCAATGGTATTAGCCATTGACATTCAAATGTTTGAGCCCAGGCCTTTTGATTATGCAGCCTATATAGCGGATAAGATGCATGAAGGGTTCCTATCTTTACAAAAGGACAGTGAACAACCTAGGTTCATGTATTACTCATTGTTAATGCACATAATTTGTTCAAAGGATACACAAGAGGCATGTGGCCCGGGAAGGTCAAATTGGCTGTCAAGGATAATGATGGAAATGAGCAACCAATACAAATTTGGACTTCAATATGGGTCCAGATATCCTAAGTCAAATTACATCAAATTTGAAGAATGGTTTGTTAAAACTATTTACAAAAAAATAATCATCCCTGTGACAAGTCTATTTCAATGGAAATTAAGAAGTTTCTAAGACCCAAGGATTTTGATGATAGAAAGCTCGTTAAACATAATTGGGGTGATTGGTATGTGCATTTTGATTTCACGTGTAAGAGTATATGGCTTTGAGGGTAATCCATATAAATTACCCAAAATGGTACCAAATAGAATTGCTTACTTAGAGATTGTTAAACAATTGAGTTTATCAAATGCTCAACATTTTGGCAATATACACAAACAAACCTTCCTGCCTAGTACTTTGAGTTTCGGGGATTTTACTACTGTCTCAACCACAGCTTATGAGGTAGTACAGAAGAAACTATTTGATGAATTCAATATGACTGAGCATTTCCCTAGGAAAAGATATGATCCAGAGGGATATATTCATTCTTGCAAAAAGAAACCGAACTTGGGAGACTATCTCCATGAAGCCATGCCGACAGAAGACATCTTTGGAAATATGGAAGAGGAGAAAGCCCAAGAAGTTATCGATGAATATAATAGAGAATTGGATGAAAAGATGCAACAATTGTTGGAATTGGAAACCCCAGAAGAATCAGATGAACATGTACCTCAAGAACAAGAGGTAGTATCAAGGTTACAAATCGGAGACATAGAGGAAGAGCCTGACAAAGATGACCAAATTGTGACCAAATTACAAGTGAACAAAGACAATAAGATGGATGCCCATGTTTCCTTTGTTTCAGATGACTTGTTTATTCAGTACAAGGAGTTTAAACCATTTTTATTCAGTATGAGAGGCAAGAGACTCAAGGAATCTATCCCTAACATAGCCCCAAACAATGAGGCAAAATTATTGGAAAAACTAAGGGCAGATGTTGAATGGGAGGTTAAAAATATGACTCCACAAAAGGGAAGGCAGTTGCTTATAGAATCAAGAGTCATTCTTTTTCCAGGTTGGGACATTAGTGTTTCATTGATTTTTGATAGTTTCCTTCGTTATGAAAACAAAGAATTTAAACTTGATATTGATGGGGTGAATGAGATCTACATTGGATCTAGGTATGATTCTAATGAGAATGTTTTGTTACTATGGAAATTATATCCACCAAATAAAAGGCCTAAGATTAGAGATGTAGACAAAGCTTTTGGGCGCATAATGAAATTGAAAGTTGGAGAAATTGATCCTATCATCTCTGCAGACATGAACATAGATATGGCCAAATTCAATAAGGCCCAATTACTTAAGGTAATCAAAGAAAGAGATTCCTACAAAGCTAAATTTGAGGAAGGATTTAAGAAAAGTGGTTACTTTGTTCCTCTGATTGCTGCCTTAGAGGATTCAAAATGGAAAAATAAATATGAGGATCTGCAAAAGAAATATAAGAAGACTACAGAAGAAGTGCAAAATATCAGAGTAAGCACAATTTCCCTTATGCTGCAGAAGAGATTTGACAAGTTGAGAGAAAATTTGGAAAAGTTTTGAGATGTTTACAGAAAAAATCTGGAAAACATGATCACACACAACAGAATCAAGAACTGATTGGACACCAGATTGCATGATATGAATATCAATGGGGCAGATACTAAAACTATTTCTTTGATGAATAAAGCAATTCTTAAGTATGTTGAGTTTACTAAAAGTTTGGAATCAGAGTATAATGAGTTTAAAGATGCTATTAGAGAGGGATTTCCAAAGCTAGCAGATCAGAATGGAGATTTAAAGGAAATAGATCAATGGTTAGAAGAGTGCAAGGCCATTCTTGCAATTGCCTTGGATGCCACACACACAGATGGACCAAAATTGGACGGGACCTCTGCACAGATGGAGCATATGATTATGTTGGAGTACACTGCTAGGGATGTCATTCATGATGCAAACACCTATGCCTCCAAGCTCCAAGGAGTATCTCAATCACATTCACAATTGTGGAACCTTGTTGGAGGATACATAACAAATGTGTCTTGTTTTATTTAGGTCTGATTAGTTATTCAGTTTTTGTGTAGTTTCGAAAATGTCTTTTCACCCATGTAGACTCCTCAATTATATATAAGGAGTCATTTTGTAGTCTAGGAAGGGATGAATCACTTTTTTTATTTTTCCTGAAAACTTTAAATACAAAATGCACAATTGGGGTTCTCTTTCAAATTTTGTATCCAATTGTATGCAATCATATTTTCAAGATTAATACAAATCAGAAGCTTCTTCTTTCAAAGGTGTGGGATTGTTATCTTTATTGATTAGTTCCTTGTGATATCTATTTCTAAGAATTTAGAAACTGATTGTGTCATCTTGTGGGATATTATTTTAATTATGCTGCAGTTTGATCATCAAAATTGATATTGTTGTCATGTTAATTCTGTCTTATTGGTCTTTTCTTAAGTAAGTTAAATTCAATAAGACTGGTTGTAGCATATGAAAGTAAATTGAACACAAAATTGTCTCATAAGGTTAAACATAGAATCAAAAGCATTCAAGTTAATCGTGAATCTCACAATCTGATTTCTCTCAAGAACATATTGCCATCTTGAGATATCATTTGAAGAATCAATTAGATCTTCTATAAAAAGTCTTCAACCAACAGATAGGGTTAAGGTATAGGCCCACCCGCCTTGGTTTTACAAAGCCTAAAGAGCAGGGGAAGAGGATCATAATCGATCATTCCTGTTAGTTGGTCAAATCTTGTGGAAGATTTGAGCGTTGAGTTTGGCAAGCTCATAGAATTTTCCAATCTGTTGATTTGGGAACCAAGGGGAATTCAACCACATGAAGATATCACCAAGATCACAAGTGTACCCAAATTCATGTCAAGCCATGAGGAAAATCTCGGAAAATGGAGAAGATTCGAGAAGGGGGAAGCAATTTGAAAACATGAACCATCTCATTCATCCACAAGAGATTGATAGTTTCAAAAGAGTTAATCAAAGTTAGAAATGTTGAGTATCAAGAGATATTTTCTCTTCATCAAAGGATTAAATAGATCTACAGGATAAGGTTGATGAGGTGGCATTGAGCTGTCTTCTCCAATCAGAAAATTCCAATCTCAAGCACAAGCAATCACATCATGCCAAGTGTCCAGCCTTCTCATTGGTTGGAAAAAGCTTTGTAATTTTCTTATTGGCCCGTGATTTGGTGCCCTCTTGTTTTTGGTTGTAAATTTGGCAACCCTAATTAGGGTTTTTCGGAATCAATCTTGGCCCTTGATCTTCGATCGATCTTGGCCCTTTATTGTATTTGACCAACTATAATAGGCCAAGGCCTTCTCATTTGTAAGGGGTTAGAAAATTAGAAGAGTAGAGGAGCTAGAAGCTAGAGAGCTAGAAGTAGAATTAGAGTAAGCTAGCTAAGGGAGAGACTTGATCAAATTGTTGCTATGATGCTTTTGAAGTAATGGATAATTCATTGTTGGTTCATCATGGTGAATTACTTAATATTGCTTTGAAGTGTTGCATGGTTTTCTCAATCTTTCACTTGGAGTAGATTTCTTTTCCATGTTCAAGTAGTTTAGTTGAATGGAAGTTGTTATGGATGTTCACTTGCTTGACTCGAACAAATCCGGGCCACTAGCCTCTTGTTGATGGTAGGTGTGCCTTGTGTAGTAAGCTAATGATTGAGAGCACTTAACTTCAATTGATATTCAATCTTTAGTTGGCATCCATTTGATCGGGAATGGAGAGGAGATATTAATTTGAAAACCATTTGAGTGTTCCTTAGAAGCTTGCACTAGAAGGGTGGAGTCGCTAGCGAGATTGCATCTAGTAGAGTCCAAGTTCATCCATTATTCCTTGCATTCATAATTAGGATTAGAAGTAATTGAAGTTGGCTAGTTTAAGTTTGAGTTGAAGTGGAAGTTGGAAATTCAAAACTATAATTTCATTGCACATTGTGAAGCAAAATCTTTATAAGTGCAAGAGTTGATATCCATTGAATGAATAGCGTAAGTCCCCTAAGTGATAACCAACATATCACATTATTTCACTGAGTGAGTATCCACAAATTGAAGGAACCTTGAAGTCATTTCATGATCTTACTTTGCAAGCTTAGCATGAGAGATGACCTTATATCAAGAGAGGATTGAGTAATTGGTGTTTCACTCTGAAACACCAAGTGTTTGATTCTACATGTTGTAGTGGAATAAAACTCACATCAACAACTCCTTCATCCACTTAATAAAAATACAATAGGCTACATTCCAAGAAGGCGGAAGACTTGGTCAAAGTGCATTCAAACTTGAGGCTCTTAACACACAAAGACAATACCTACAAAAAAGGGGAGACAAAGCATTGGGATGTTGAACTAGAGCGTGCGGAGTTGGAAGATTCGATTGCCCGCTTTGATGCACTTGCAATTGATGATGATGATGATGATCACGAGCTGCCTAGTGCTACTGAGGCTGCTCCTGAGGCTAACATTGCCAATATCGATGCCAGTGGCACTATTTGTGCTTATAATCTGCCACAGCCAGATGATGATGATATGTTTGATGATTTTTTATGATATTTGATCTATGATGGCTAATTGTTACTGTTGACAGTATTATTTTAGAACTGAAGCATTGATATGGTGGTGTACTTTGGCATTTTGTTATGTTATTTGGACTAAAACGTTAATATATATGGTGGTATATTTTGCTATGTTGTTCTTTACTATTACCATATTGGTGTATGAACTTATTTGCTGCTGTATATATATATATATATATATATATATATATATATATATATATATATATATATATTAAAAGAACATATTTTTTTTGTACAAACGAGCCCAAAACAAATTTGAACTCACCCCAAAAAAAAATTGAACAAATTTTGAACCCAAACCTTGAACCCAAATCCGAACCAGCAACTTAGGTGTATACTATATATAAAACCAGTAGTACTCAATATAATTATAGTTTATAGATATTAAAAATATATATAAAACAATGATACTCATAATTGACAATAAAAAAGATACCTCAAAATTTAAAAGCAAAAATATAAAATTGTAATTCATTAATTTGTCGAATGTCATTACAAACCATAATTTTCATATTGCTCTTCATTGAGAGCATCAAAATCAACCAATTGTAACATCAAATCCATTTGCCATGTCATATATAAGAGCTGCCTCATTTAAAGAGACTTTGGCAAGCTATGCAACAATACTACCTCATTGTAACACTTAAAGAGTTAGATCCAATTGCAAATTACCCCCTGGTCGTAATAAAGTTTCTTTTGTGAAAAGAGAAAATTGGAATGCCAATAGATGAAATACTCAAACTTTTTGCACCCAATCAATTGTTTAAACTAAATGGATGAATGAGCATGTACTCCAAGTCTGCTCAGCTGGAGACAAGCTCATAACCTATGAAATTGCATACACGCTCAATATAATATTTACAATTATAAAACATAAATCATAATATATCAACAAAAAACATGACGAAGTTAAACACTACAAAAAAATGCATATTTGAGATAGAATTTTTATTGAAAGACATTACAAGTAAGTAAAACCTTGGTCATACATGAGCCCCATTCATGAGTGTTTGTCTTAAATGTTTCAAATGTGAATATTGTGTTGTCAATGATGTCAAACTTGTTGTCATTGATGTCAACTTTGGTCCAGAAGTTGTGTTCAGTAGCATTCCAATGTGTTCCAGTGTAGTGCAGTATTAGATATATACATGTGTTGGCATTGATAAACAGAGATCACCGGTGATGATTGTATAAGGTATATCGAAATGTCTTGGGTCTTATCCAAAGTATTGGAAAAGCATTCAGTTGTCACCAACATAAAAATTGTCGTGTTACAATTTTAGCGAACAATTTGTCAAACTATGTTCTACTTTTTGGTCCACATCATGGCATGATGATCCATATCACCCTACGGTTAAGTATGATGTTAATAGATGGTAAAGGTTGTCGAATCTCAGGTTTCATGGTTCTATTTGGTCCGCAGTTCAAGTTGTGATTAACTGATTTTTGGCATGACAAAAGCAGTGTAAAAGTTTGCAAGAATGCCTTGCATTACTCCATCTTCAGGTGTTCTGGTGTTGTAGTTCTCAGATATTGACATGTTGGTGTCAGATGATGCTATGTTTGTTAGGAATAAATGCTAAAGTGTTTTGGCAGCCATTCTATAGCAATTGTTGTTGCATTCATGACTATGATTGTCATTGATGTCAACATAGTGATTTACCAAAGACTTGCAGAGAAGCAAACAGAGTTTGGATTAGCGCACGTGGGTTATTATAGTTGGAGCTATGCGACGTTGAGGATATACTCTTTGATATGTCATATGTCTATGGTTAAGAGCACAGACAGTAATTCATTGATTCATGGAAGTTATGATCATTTTAGTGGAGGCAATGTTCAGGCAGTGTTCCTGAGTAGCGGTTTGTGAAAATCGGATGATATCTCCTAATCGGGATGGAATCTGGCTTTGCGCAGTTAAAGGGAAGTTGAAGACACATTGATAGTGATGTGGATAACAGCGCAGACTTTGAGGTCACATGAGTGAAGATTTATTGTATTTGGAAGCCGGCAGTTTTATGTAATTTTGGTGTAGCGTGTGGAAACTTTTATTTTGTAATGGTATGCCGATTCATTTGTAATTATTTGAGTGTGGTATAAAGGAAGGAATGTATTTCCTTGTTGATATGTAATTGTAATGTAGTAGCATAAAGTTGTAATGTGAAAGTGTGTAATGGTGGCAGCAGCTGTGATGTTGTATGCATGAAGTGAAGAAAAGAGCTAAGTATGAAAGCGAATGTGTGAAGGAAGACATGCGAAGTACAGAGATCTGAAATTGAGATCTGATGTAACAGTGAGTGCGGTTTGGCACAGTCAGAGAAGAGGTAATATATTATTCTGTTGAGTAATGCAAAGATTATTTGGACAGTGTGTTCAATGATCTTACCCTGAAGCTGTTTGGGCAGTGGGTCCTTCTGTCTTCCATAACTCTTAACCGGGTTAGAATCTTTTAACAGGGATTCAAAATCTCCTAACAGGGATTCATATGTACTGAATGTATTTCATAAGACTCCTAACAGAGTCCATCCTCTCACAAGGAATATTCATATTAGTGCATCTTTTGTGGGCATCATTCCCACTGGGGTTTACTCTTTGATCAAGAGGTTCCCTAGTCAACATATCTTGTGTCATTGTGTTATTGTGTATGAATATCTTTCTATGGTTGGTAATTATATTGCTTATATGGTTTAATGTTGTTGAAGATGATAAAAGTTATAATTATCTGATAACTGATTCACCCCCCCCCCCCCTCTCAGTTATCTTGGTGGACTTTACTTTCTAACAATGTTGTGCATCCACAACAGTTGTGGAGGTTCGCACTACTTTCGGGATTGTTTGGTCGACACACATTAACAATGTTATCTTTTGGGGCCGACTCAAGATATTTTGGCAAATGCGATAGCATGCCATGTTAATGACGATAATTTAGGATTGAAAGGAAGTTGTGCTAACATGGTGCGATGCCTCACACATCTTATTCCCCTCCTGCATGCTTTAGAGAACAAATTTGGGACTAACTATATAAGTGTTGCGCACTACATCTAATTAGGTCGACCTAATTAATGTTATTTCATGTTGCGGTTGATATATAAAGGTGGATATCCTTCGGAAATGGAGGAATGATGTATATATGACTGAGTACGGTATATTGTTAAGTGCAAAGGAGCGAATGTGTAGACAAGTAGTGATGAAGTCAGTAACAGATGTATAAACAATGAACTGTAAGCAACATTTATGAGAATGTGCTTCTCTTTAGTTCAATCGCAATAATCCATTGTAATCATTACTATTTACCTTGCCCTAAAGAAGTGATCTTCAATGATTAGTGTAGCATCATAAATTGCATCCCTATGCAGTTTCTTGCTCAGTTAGGCACTATTTTAGCATGCCTGGCCTTATGTGCCCGACATGCTTGATCCAACCCAATTTCATATTTGATTTTGGCTTCCTTTTTTCCAAATAGGACCTTAGGTCCCAATTCAAGGCCACATTGGGAAGAGGGGGCGCCTAGGTCGCCCCACTCCCTGATGATCAAGCCCAAATCAAACCCACTCAATAGTTACAATGTTTTAGCAAGATTTTTAAACCCGCATCAGCACTCATTGAGTTTACACCCCAAAAATGGTTGGTAGAGGTACAAATGCAAGCTATCCTCCCTCATTTGATCAATCAACTAAATTCCCAATCAAGCTCTCAAATACAATTTTGCATTTTCAAGTTCTAAGGCAAGAGATCAAGCATCAAGGCATTGAAGACAGAGTAATTTGCAAATCTAAGCATTTATAAAGGCATTCGTGATCTTCTTATCCTAAAGTCAACTTCAAGCATCATCATGACCTCAAAAAGGCTTATAAAAGTATAAGCACTCCATTTTTCAGATCTAGTCTATATTATATTTCAGCATGCTCTCAATTACATTGAATTTTATTTCCAATTCAAGGTTAATTCCTAAACTAGGGTTTGACCTAGGCAAACCCCTTTCTACACAACCTCTTCCCTCTTTTTTGTGTGCAAGTAGAGGTGACAAACGCGCAGAAAAAGTTACAAAGAGATCAAGTGAAGAGCTAAAGTCTACAACTAGTTGAAGTGGAAACTGTTGGAAGAAGATCGAGCAAAGCACCCCAATCCTAGGGGTAGGTTGCCGAGGGCTCCTCAATTCCTCTATTTCAGCCCCAGATTCACACTGCAAGTCGATTACAATATGTTGTTGCCAGATCTTTTCTAGAATCTATTTGTCTGATCTTAGTCTCCCTATGCACACAAAAAACCACCAATTACTTCATTTGGCCCTCAATCTTGCATCTTTCCTCCACAATTGCCTAGTCATAGTCCCCTAACAGCAAAGGATCATCACATCCAATTAGTGCTTCATCGCTCTTGAGACCTAGTGGATCATCTTCCTTCCAATGAAGAGGCGATAGGCCTATGCTTCCTAGTTTGTTCACACATCCTAATGAACCCTATTTCCCACCTTACAATTAGCAAGTCCTTGTATATTGCCCTAAGATCATGCCCCTTAGTTTGCAAGTCCATTGTTATTCCTAACCAGTTATTGAGAGGGGGAGGGTGAATTAGTAAATACTATTTCTATCTCAATTAAACCTTGTATATAGATTCTTGCAAAATAAACAGAATGTAATTAACCATTCATAAACAGAAATAGAAATACTCAGATCAACAATTCATATGTATGTGGAAACCCTCGATTAGAAGGAAAAACCAACGGTGAGACAGAGTTCACAACTTCACTACTGCAGTAATAAAGGTAACCTGTTAAGAGCTTACAAAGCACTTATAAGAGTGTTACCTAGTAAAGAGATTTGGTAGAAGATCTGTTAAGATCCTAACCCTGTTAGGAGTCACCTTATAAAAAGACTTTCAACACTAGTTAAGATCCTACCCGGTTAAGGGATTTATACAACGAACCTGTTAGGGTTCACCCTGATAGAGGGATTTAAATATGCTTTAACAATGTAAAAGCAATGATCTGAATTGACACTTTTTGTCTAATTAGATCATACATGTTAACCTTTCCACTCTGCTTGGCTGTTGAACCTCTCTGCCTTTCACCTCTTGTGACCGTAGCTTCTCTCAGAAGATATCTCTCTCCTGCTCTGAATATTCAACAACACTTCTTTTGTGTCCTATAACCTGTATTTATAAGAAGCTAATCTTAATAAAAGAATACTTCTCTCAATTCCGCCAAGCTGTAAACTCACCCATAAATCATGCATGCAAAGAAAATGCAAACTGATCTTGAGTTTACCTTGAAACATCCGTGTAGAAATAAAACTTACTCTTGTTAAAAAGCTAACTCCAATTCTAATTGCAAATGCTCCGTATAATCCGGTTTTAACTAAAACAGCTCCGCATAATCCGGTGCAGATTTATCTTGCGGTCGACTTGTTGTTCATACATCCCCTATATGTTCTATAAGACTGGTTGTAGACACCCTGTTTGGTCTACCGGTACATATACTTTGTTAGGTCTACCAGTGCCTATTAAGGAGTATGAGTGGTCTACCGATTTACCGGTGGGACTGATGTTTGCCTTAAACTTATCCAATGACAACTCAAACATGCCAACAATCTTCCCCTTTGTCATTGGTGGCAAAATATCACTGGTCATTCCCTGTCATGTAGACTTCACTTGTGCTTGTGTTGTTTGTTAATTTCTTCCTTCTGAATTTGCTCTGTTTGTTGACCTCCCTAACAAATGCTCTCTCTTCTTTCAGTTCTCATCTTCTTCCCCTTTTTGCCTCCATAGGACAAAGGATTATGCTTCTGGATTACATCTGTAACTTAGTGAAGATATCCTTGTAAATGTTCTTCGTTGTGTGAAGAAAAGGATTCCATTGACCGGTGACATGTTCTAGATTTTTTTGTGCTGCTTGCAGCGATACAATTATATTCTCCGTGTCTTCTACAGTCTTGTAGTCCGGTTCCTTAATCAAATTTTCAGCCTCTGTTGCAGTCCTTTGCATAAGATCAAATGTTGGGGCTAGAAATAATTGGAATCCAATGAGATCTTGGATTCTCTTGGTTCTCTCTTCAAATGCCTTTCTCAAAATGAGAGCTAGGCTTGTCATTTCCCTACTGAAAGTTGTTGCAGATGTTTTATTTACATCAAATTGGGAAGAAAGAACTCTAATGTCTTCTAAAGTCTTAGATGACTTCTCTATGATATCTCGAACAAAAACATCGAAGTTTGAAGTTCTTGTCATTAGACTTCCTGCAACCTGTAACTGTTGTTGGAGTACCCTTATGTTTGTAGAAACTGTTACTTTTATCTCTTCAACTTGTTTATGGAGAATTTTTATTCTCTTCTTCTCATTATGATCAATGGCAACTGTCTCTGGATCGGTGACATCTTCTCCTATTGCTTGTGCCAAAATCTTCAATTGATCAATAACAGGTTCATCTTCATCAATATCTACATCCAGTACAAAGTTGTACAAGATGTTCCTTACACTTGTGAGGACTATGTCCTATTTCCTATTTGTGATCTCCTTTAGTTGCCTAGTTGACATCTTGCTTATGTCAACCACTGTTTTGCTAACTTTTCTCTTCTTGGCTTCAGTTTCTACTACAAAGGTCAACTTCCTCTTAGATGAGGATGAGCTTGGAACATCAACCTGTTCCTTTTTCTTTGGTTCCACTACTAGTTCTTCGGCAGGCTTTTCTTGTTCAATATATACAGGTAACTCTTGTTCCTGTTTGTTCTATTGTTGTTGATTTTCTTGCCCTCCCGGTTGTACTGCCTCTTCCGATTGTACCACCTCTTTTGGTAGGACCTCTTATCTTGGTCCTTCTACTTCTTGTTGTACTTCCCCTTCTGGTAGCATCTCTTCTTCTGGGCGTGCTTCTTTTGTTGAACTTGTTCTTCTAGTGGGGCTTCCTCTGTGTGTTGCTCCTTAACTTCTTGTTGCTTATCCACAATGATCTCTGCCTCATTTGACCCTTTGTCTGTAGTCATCTTGACCGATGACTCTCCCAGTACTTGTTCGTATGGTAGAGCTTGGTCTCCCAGATTCAGTTGTTCACTAGTTGTGAATGTCTCTATTGGAGCTTCTTGTTGCTCACCAGTTGATTCATGAGCAGTGAATTGAACCAGTGGTTCCAATACTGTCTCAAGTTCTTCCTATGGACCTGTTGCCTTCAGAATACTATAGTCATACTGTTGCCAGAAATCAAGTGTCTCTTGATAGACTTCTTTTTCATATCCATTTACTATCTTGGCAACTCTATTCTTTGTATCCAAATTCATTGATACTTCCTCCATTAGCAATTTAATAGTTGCTTCATTGAGACCAAGTTTTACCTGTGACAATGTCTCCTTGACAATTCTATTGTTGGAGCCTAGACCGGTTCTCCATTTATTCATAAGTCTAGTATTCAGTTCAGGAGGAAATTTAGACCTATAGTCTCCTGGACTTCTGTTGAAATCCAAGAAGGTTTCCAACAGAGCCACTATTATAGCTTGTTTATCTTCCTCTCCTAACACACTAAACCATTTAGCTGCATTGGCTACTTCACCAAAATCCATGACTTCATCTACAATATCATTTACAGTCATTGTACGAGCCTTACCTTTTTTTGGAGACACCAGTATGGTTGGTGGAGCCAGATCGCCACCTTTGTCGTCAGTGATATCGACGATGACCGGTTCAATCGATACCTTTGCTTTGACTTGAGCCTCGGCTCCCAGAATTCCCTTTCCTTTATCGGTATCTTTGACAGATGGCTCAATGTTCTTCTGGCATGCTTCTTCTACCTATTGTTGGGTTTGAAGAAGCTTTGTCCATGTTGCAACACCTTCTTCATGCACCTTGTCAACTTCTCCAACAAGCATCTGACGTATCCTCTTTCTTATCAAGAAATTTTGCCTGTGCAATTCGGCTTGATGAGTTGCCTCGTCCAGAGTTAAATGATTCTGAATTTCAAGCAGAGCCCTTATTCTTAGCTCATTTTCTCTTTCCATTGAAGTTTTCCATCTTGCTTCAAGAATCTCCTGGAGATCGTCAAGGACGGCCTTATGAAGTTCGGTAGGAGTAAGATGGAACTTATGAATACAATGAACTATGGCTTCTATTTTTCTCCTATCTTCTTCATTAGCCAGTTCATACCTCCTTCCAACTGATGCCATACCACCTCTTTCTTTTAATTCTTCAACAAATTCATCAATTGTGGGTTTTCTTCTTCTTGGTGCATCTTCCTTCACCGGTTTAGCAGATTTCCTTTTTCAAAGAAAAGTTGTGTCTTCAGTCTTTGTTTCCTCCTGTTGTTCCCCTTGAGCGTTGGTCGCTTGTTGTGCTCTCTTCCTTTGAACTTTGGGTTGATCTACTGTTAGTTTCTTCTTCGGTGTGGGAGACCTTTTTACATATACCTTTTTCGGTTCTTTAACTGATGACCTTTTATTCAAATTCTCCTAAATTTCTTCAAAGGTTCCAAACCACTAGGCTGACAGATCAAGGTCACTTTCTTGTAAGGCATCTACATATGCCTTGGCTGTTTTTGTAGAATTTCATACCCTAGTTCTGTTGCATAACCGGTTCTTGGTTCCACTACCTAAATGATGCAGTGATCGGTGGATTCTAGGAAGAACACCTCGTCTTTGTAGGAGTCAACAATAGTTGAGGGAATCCTTTCCCTAGCGTGCATCCTCAGCTGGAATGCCTCAAAAAAGTCATTCATGACTTTATTGAACTGGTTTCCCAGTTTGTTGGCCATATCACTGATCTGAATCATTACTGGTCTATCGGTTTCCCATGTCACCTTGCCTATTCCCCGAAAGTAATTCTGATAATAAAAGAATAAGCATACCAGTAGGGTTCCATATTTGAGGAACTTCTTCTTTATGACACCAAGCTTCTTTAGATTTTCAAAAATCTGACCTCCAAGCATGGTGCAAAGGTCATACTATGCGTTGTCATGCATGTTCCGGTAAGTGGCATGAATGGCTCCTTCCGGTACACTGTTGATATTGCTCGATTGATAGATCTTGTAGCCTATCACAGTAGACACAAACCGAACTCCTTCATCTTCAATATCATTAACGGTCATCAGTCAACTGTTAGATTTTGATTTTGTCAATTTTGCGACGACATTCGAAACGGTTCTTAGGGTGAGGGCTTCCCCTTTGTCACTGAACCCAATCACTCTATGCAAATCCTCCTTGGTGATTTGAGTGCATGCGCCTTTCGCAAGCTAGAAACTAGGTTCATGCACACGAGTGAGAACCGATCGTATCCAATCTGGTCGAAACACGGTTGGATAGCAAACTCCATTTATCAACCCTGAAGATACTCGCTCTGGATGAAGGTTTCACCCAGCTCTTCTTGCTTAGCGTGAATAAACGCTGTGACATCTTCAATCTTCAAAACTCCATTTGGCACAGATGACAATGCACCAGTCATGTCGTTTTCCCTATTCTGTACCGTCATTATATCATAAACAGGTCGGTCGAATTGATTTCCTTGGATCAACTTGGTGACAGATGACGATGATGCCATTGCTATTAACCAGTTTACTCAGAGATTCACTTGATCGGTCTTACAAAAATAACTTATGAATGATCATGAATCAAAACACGAGAATATTACTCAAACATAAGAAATCATAAATCACAATTCGCAAAGTAAACTGAAATGAGTAATCCTCCTTCCTTTATATAGATTTAGGGTCTAATGGTAATTACCAAATGGTAACTATTTGTTAACGACTATAGCATTAATTACCTTACCTAATCTTTCTTTCCTTTTTCGCTAACCGGTATTAAGGCTTTTACCTATTGAACAAACCCCGATTGATCAACACTCACCTATTCGGTTTTGCTTACTGACTAGATGAGTTTATTGCTCACCAGTCCTACCGGGAACAGTAGTCGGGCTACCGGTTCCCTCTAAGCCTTATAGGCTCAGTTTGCTGAAGAGATATCTCCATCAGCAAACAATGATCTTCCCTCTGTCTTCTCCTCAGTGGAGCTCTTTGATTCCTTCTTGAACCAAATCTTCTTGACTTCTTTCTCGGTCTCTTTTCCCTTGTCCTTTTGATTGGGAGACAAGGTGTTCTTCACCGGTTTGACCGATCCTCTTCTTTTGTTCACTGGCTAGTTCCTACAATCTTTGGCCAAATGTCCAACTTTGTTGCAGGTGTAACAGACTATCCCGGTTGCCTTCCATGGATTTACCCTCCTCTTCTTGGGTGAATGACACCATGAGTCATTATGGCTATGCATGCCACAGTTAGCACAATTGGTTGTGCTCCGGTTCTCATTCCTCTTAGGGAATATCAGTCTCGGTGGGGATCTGAATGCCATTGTTTTGGATCTGCATTCATCAACCTTGTGTCCAAATTTGTTGCATGCGTAGCAATAACCCTTGAAGCTTCCCCTGCTTCCACTGGACACATTGTTGGGACGAGACCTACATTCAGAGGTCTTGTGGCCATACTTGTAACAGTTTTTGCAATAACTGTTGGTTGGCTTTACCGGTGCATTTCTGCAGTTACTTGTTTTATGGCCCGGTTTGCCACAGTGATTGCAAGAAGTGTTGAAGGTCTTTTTACCCTTTTGTTCCAGCGGTTTTTTCTTTTCCTTCTTATTTTTCTTGACTCAAGATGACTCACCAGTTTCCTTGGTGCTTTGACCGGTGAACCCAAGTCCTGTGGGATCCTTGTGCTTTCTTTGAGCTTTCAGTTGCTCGTCAAGCTTTTTAGAACTCTCGTTGTATCTTCTGAGTGTCTCATTTCTTTCCTCGAGTTCTTTTATTTGCTGCTTTAGTTGATACAGTTCAATTGCCAGCCTCTTGCATGCATCATCTTTATCATGCCAATTCTTTTGCATGTTTGCATTTTCTTGTGTAACTATCTGCATGTCTTCTTGAAGTTGCACAACGACAAGATCACTTTCTCTTATAGCTTCTTCTGCCAGATTTCTTGCTCTCTCAGAGGTTGCCAATGATTTCACTGCACTGTTCCTTTCATCTTCAGCTTTCCTCTTTTTCTCGATTATTTCAGTCATTCTTAGGGCATTATCTTCCTGCTCCCTCTTCAGGTTGGAAATCTGATTGGTTAGGATCTAATTCTTCTCCATAAGCTCAGAGACTGCCTCCTCAACTTCATCTGATCCACTCTGCCCAGAGAGTTCCTCAATCGTTTCATTGCTCTCACTCAACTGCAATGTCAGCTCCTTTCTTTTAGCAAGGGATCTTCTTAGCCTATTCTCAAGAGAGGCAATGATGTCATTGGCTTCCTCAAACTGCTTCTGATACCTATAACCCTCCATGATCTTTTACTCAAGCAGTTAAGTTTTATATCTTTTGAGAACCAAAGGCAGTTTTATATCTTTTGAGAACCAAAGGCTCTGATACCAATTGTTATTCCTAACCGGTTACTGAGGGGGGGGGTGAATCAATAAATACTATTTCTATCTCAATTAAACCTTGTATATGGATTCTTGCAGAATAAACAGAATGTAATTAACCATTCATAAACAGAAATAGAAATACTCAAATCAACACAGCATATGTACATGGAAACCCTCGGTTAGAAAGAAAAAACCACAGTGACACAGCGCTCACAACTTCACTACTACAGTAATCAAGGTGCCCTGTTAGGAGCTTACAAAGTACTTGTAAGAGTGCTACCCAGTAAAGGGATTTGGTAGAAGATCTGTTAAGATCTTGACCCTGTTAGGAGTCGCCTTGTAAAAAGACTTTCAACACTAGTTAAGATGCTACCCGGTTAAGGAATTTATACAATGAACCTATTAGGGTTCACCCTGATAGAGGGATTTAAATATGCTTTAACAATGTAAAAGCAATGATCTGAATTGACACTTTCTGTCTAATTAGATCATACATGTTAACCTTTCCGCTCTGCTTGGCTGTTGAACCTCTCTGCCTTTCACCTCTTGTGACCATAGCTTCTCTCAGAAGATCTCTCTCCTGCTCTGAATATTCAACAACACTTCTTTTGTGTCCTATAACCTATATTTATAAGAAATTAATCTTAATAAAAGAATACTTCTCTCAGTTCCGCCAAGCTGTAAACTCACCCATAAATCATGCATGCAAAGAAAATGCAAACTGATCTTGAGTTTACTTTGAAACATCCGTGTAGAAATAAAACTAACTCCTGTTAAAAAGCTAACTTCAGTTCTAACTGCGAACGCTCCATATAATCCGGTTTTAACTAAAACAGCTCTGCATAATCCGGTGCGGATTTATCATGCGATTGACCGGTTGTTCATACATCCCCTATATGTTCTATAAGACCGGTTGTAGACACCCTGTTTGGTCTACTGGTACATATACTTTGTTAGGTCTACCAGTGCCTATTAAGGAGTATGAGTGGTCTACCGGTTTACCGGTGGGACTAATGTTTGCCTTAAACTTATCCAATGACAACTCAAACATGCCAACATCCATATCAGGTGTAATGAGCTCCTTAGCCTCTAGCCTAAAGAATTGTAATCAATTTTCATATATAGTGTGTGATTCTCACTTTGGTTTTCCCCACATTGGGTTTTCCACGTAAAAAACTTGGTGTCCTTGTGTGGTGCTCTTTCTATTTTAGTTATTTACTTTAGCACATAAGTTAATTGGAATGAATGGTTGATAATTGGTTAAGCTTTGTACATGTTGATTCAACACCCCCCCCAACATCCAAAAGTGTTCCACAATTAATATCAAAACGAACAATGTGCATCAAAGATAGAAGTAAAGCATCCACATAATGATTCTGCTTAGGAATCGCCTAAGAACAAAAGGTATAAGCAAGACGATTCCACCATAACACTATTACCAATTGCATTCATCTAAGTACTTGAAAACAAATTTATTCTAAATGAGGGAACAAAGAGAACATGCAAGCCCCAAGATACATCAAGAAATCACTAAACTTCAATGAAAACTTTATGATCTCAGTAGCTCATAAACAACAATCTCCAAATTTCGTCCTTTACAAATGGAAGTGAGGCCTTTATATAGGCCTCAAATTACAATGAGTTTCCCGGATTGAAACAAAACCGATAACCCAGATTTTGCAACCTTAGCCCTAATTAGGGTTAGGGCGTGGAAAGAGAATCTACATTTAGTAAGGGGTCCACACAGACCAATCAAGAGAAAACCACTTCCTTATTGGGGTAATAAATGCCCACTATGTTAGCCCATTCTGTAGGAGAGTGTGGGAAATAAATGCCCACTATGCATTAAATGCTTCTTCGCCTCGAATAGCCTATACTTGGTTATGTCCCTTGAATGCTCGGAATCTGGACAGCACTATCTCCAACTCACCTACGCTAACACTTGGCAACGATTCTCACTTGTACTACAGAGCAGTCATTTCTCATTCACACTTGCTAAAATTGTTCTCCCAATCTGGCATTGAGTATTAGGTCGTGTGCACGGCATTCAAGAATATGGGAAAGTTTTCAAAGTCATCCATCGAGAAGAAATTTGATCAAAAGAACTCCTCCAATTTGCTTCGTATGTTACCTACAGCTATATCATTCTCGATCATCCTCTGTCTCAATAAAGCTACAACTATGTGGAGATTCCTTTCTAAATATTTCCAACCACCTTTCTCAATCAAGCAGATTCCTCATTGAAATTTTCGAACATTTCCTTTGCCATGATTATTGCAATGTACCAACGGGCGAAATCATTTACTTATGCTTCCCTTATCACTCCACCATCGGCCAATGTCTGCCTAGAAGTTTCCATTAAGGCTTGCATGTGTGAAATTACTTCATCTTGATATAGTCGCTCATCATCCCATGACTCATCTATGCATTGCGTCCTAGAAAGGATAGTTAATGCTTTTTCATATATTTGAACCAATTCTTCAACAAATTTATATGCCTCTTTCTAGATGTCCTCCATCCAAGCCTTTGCACTTTGGGAAATTTGTCTCATTTTATCAATACCTTCCACTCATTCAATTGGAAGAACTATAGGAGGAACAAAGGCCTATCTTTCTTCCCTTACTAAATGGGATAAGTTTTTTAGATATCTGCATAAAGCCCTATTCTCACTTTTCACCTTTTGGTATTTCTCTTCCAACTTCCTCATCTTCTCCTTCATTGTTTGGACAGAGTCATCAAACTCTTCAATTACTTATTCCCTAGAGGGATGTCCTAGATCTGATTCTGTCACATTGTACTCATCTGGGGCAATTTGGTCCCTAGATTTGTCGACTTAGGTACTGCAATCTGTAGAGTTATAGATCCAAATTCACCCCTAATGAACTTTGCAAACCTTTTTGCCTTGCCCATCTCTTCTGACCTATTGACTCAATCCAAGATTTCTTGTAATTCCAATGCAGGGTCAATTTCCTTTTCATATCTCCTTTACAACCTTTGCCTTAACCAATCTGGAATGGCAACATACTAATCATGGACTGACAATTGTTCCTGTCCCTGCACCATCCCTTCATTAATTTCTTCCTCGGCGATAGGACTTTCTATTGTTGCGACATGAACTTCTACTTCTATAGTAGGAACTTTCATCTCTGTCAAGAACGTCTATCTCCATCAATTCTTGTTCTAATATGGCCCCAAGGCTTTCCTCAACGGCAACCTTTTGCTTTCGATTTCTCCCTTGGGGAAACTCTTGATAATCATTAATGCTTTCTCTATCTTGCATTAACCTAGTCATCTGATCTTCATGCAACATCCTTCTCCTACTTGTTTCAACCTCTCCCCTTGTGAAAAAGTCAATCTCTTGTAAGCTCAAAGTCATGTTGGGCGATGGAGTTGTCACTGATCTTTGTCTCTTCTGCTCTGGTTCTTCATTGTGTGAGTCGGGCCTCTTTCTCAACTACACTTCTCAGGCAATACCCTTCCCTTTTCCTCGTTTAGTATTCTCTGGTGGAATTTCTCCTTCAATTCTAACTCTTAATGATTGCCTCGGTTTATCATCCCGCAATGCCTAATGTCCCATCAATTTATAAGTCAAGCTATCTTTAGTCACCTTTAGTTTGTCGATTTGATGCTCAACCCACCATTTTGTAAATTTTAGGACTAATCCTGATATTGAATCGAGATCCAATATTTCTTTCTTGGACCAGTCATATGGCTGGATGATCCTCTCTCTTTCCATGTCATATCCAAACTGGACTACATTTGTATCTTCTGCTACTTCGTCTAGTACCTGGATGATTTTGCATGCCATGATTATGTTGAGTGGCAACCTGGAGAACATCCTCTTTTTTATTTCATATTCATCTCCAGCATTCGCCCAAAAATCTTCCAGGTGCAACTTATGTTGGTATTTTACACCACACAACAATCTAATTTTATTATATGGATCATAATCATTTATTGTTGGGTAATGTGTTAACGGTAAAAATGTGATTCATTTGCTGATTTTTCAACTACTTGTAAACATGGACACATTTCAACCTCATCTCCTATGGTGACAGGAAACTCAAGTCTCAGCATCTTCTATTTCTGGATTTTGTCGTACGTGGTGAGCTGCCTAGTAACCAACAACACCATCCTATCAATTGGATATCTTGGAAGTCTATATGGTTCTGAAGAAAACCCTTGCAGCCTAAAGTAGAAGTTTGGTAACTGGATGAACCATGCTTTGTACTTCTCTACCAACTTCATCACTTCAGTTGAAAGCCTTGTATGGAAGCCACCTTGCAAAAATATGACAATGCGTATGGCAAAGGCATCATTGACCCTCATGATCTCATCCTTAGCATAGAGCTACAACTAGGGATAACACTCGTGCACTTACAAATGGTGTGGACCACTTCCTATTGCTCATTTGTATCTTAATCCATCATACCTCCTCATTCGGCCTAGCATGTATATAACATAGGAACTCATGTAGAATTTTCCTAACTGCTCTAGATTTTCGAGTTGCTCATCTTAATTGTCACCGATCATTCCAGCCCAATCCATAGCGTTGAATCATTCAATCACTTGCTCAACAAAGTACCACATTCATGGTTCAAACGCGTAGAACCGCAAAACCTCAAATATCTTGCTCAGCATCATCACCAAGTCATTGTAGTCTTGTTGGACGCATTGTAGTCTTGTTCGACGTCCAACTAGACCCGTTGTTTAGGTACCTTGGAATGGTGAGTCATGTTCTTCTATAGCCATTTATGGTTGATCACCCCAATAAAATGGTCAGCCCCAAAAGTGTAGACCCTTAGTGTCTGCTCTTTCAACTTCAACACCATTGTTCTATACATTGGGATTCTAAAAGCTTCTAAAATCGTCGGTGGAGAGAGGTCCGCTAGCACTTTGCCATCTGGATCTCTAATTGTTGTCTTCTGAATTGTAATGCCTTACGCACTTCACGATCAACTCTGCATGTTAGATGGCCGGAAGAAAGCCAGCTACAACCACAATCCTGCTTTTGACTATTTGATTGGCTAAGTATGTGGGATCATGGTCCTTATACCCGACCATTCTTCTATTGAATTCACCCATTTCAAAACCTCCCAGATTTATGTCACCAACATCTTTCCATTTTGGCACAATCTTAGACTTTGGATAAAATCCTCTCTGCTCTATAATGGATTCCTCAGGTGTGAAACAATTACATGACTACATAAATTCCTGGTTTATGAGCGCATATAGCCACTGGAAGGGGAGTTTTGAAGTTTGGCGTTGATCTATGATGATTTGGGCATTGAGATCCCATGCTCATCGTTGACTTGTGCTCAGGATGGATGAGGGTTCTTCGTATTTTCCAATCGCTTCATGGTTTTGAAAAAAAAATAGTGTTGTTGGGTGTGTCTTCTTTTCTTTTATGAATATTTGTTGCTCAATTTATTTTTGTAGTATCCAAGATTTCAATTTGACAATTCAACACCATAATGCTCTAATGTTCATATTGATTGTAACCTTTTGAGGTCCCCACTTCTGAGGTACCTGGCTGCAACCCATCAAACCCACGATCTTTCATAATTTTCAAGTCTCATGGTTTCTGTTCTTGGAACCATGTATTCCTCATTGCTCCATCTCTCAAGTTACAAATTGATAAGGTAGTGAATTTTCAACTTCAAACACTTCTTGTCCTCCTAGAATCAACACCTATGGGTGCATATGGGCCTTGTGGAGTGATTTCACACTTCGAAACAATTCCATGCACGAGCTCAAATTTACACTTCTCATTCGGAAGACGTGGAGGCTTAGGAGCCTGACATCAAAACTACCAAGAAAACAAAACCAAAGGGGCCAAGGGAATTTGCAATGGGGCGATGTGTGAAAAGATCACAACAAGCTCTAAGACTCCAAAAAGAGATGATAAGGGAAAAGAAAAGGTCAAGGATGAATTCAAAAAGGATAGCAAAGATCAAAAAGGTTTCACACAAATCTGGAACAAGAACTTCAAAGGGCTTGCCCCTGCTCAAACCAAGTACACCTCAACTTACAATGGCAAATGATTTTCATGCAACAAGTTTGGACATAAAGCTGGTGAACGTAAAAGTTAGATCAGATCACAACCATTCAATGGTCAATGTTTTGCTTGCAATAAGTTTGGACACAAGGCAAATGAATGCAGAAGTAAGATGATGAGAAATAAATTTGTAAATGTAAACAATGGTAGCGTGATGAAAGAAAATAGGTGGAAGGGGCAATCACAAGGATGGATGATCAAACTAGGAAGCTCGCACCTAAATTGCTCTCACACATTGGAAGGAAAGCTGATCCACTAGTCAAAAGATCTTCTTAATAGGTTGAAAGAGGAGGAAATGTTTATCAAAAGTGGACCAATCAGATTGTGAGGTTTTGAAATGGGCGTTAGAAGCACCAATGATTGTGTTAGTCCAGCCCAAGTTTACAAGACATTCAGAAAAAGATGTAAGACTTGCAGTCACCTCCTGCCTTAGTGAAATAACAAGGTTTTCAGCTCTTGGAGTTCTGCACATGGCTTACATTAAAAAAAAATATTCAAGCTGATTGAGGAGAGTTTCTATGGATCAGGTGATACCAAACATTCTTCTTTTGATTGTTACAAAATTTCACTATTTGATAATTGAGCGATTACAAATGGAACGAAATAGAAACTTTCTAACAAACTAATAAGAAAACAGAAATTACCTAATAAACTAACTAATAACCTAAATGACCATTACTATAACTTTACATACTTTATTACCCTGCCTTAATGGTCATTTTACTAACTACAGAAAAAGCATAGAAGGCTACCCCCCTTTTCTTCAAAAAACTTTGCAACATGAGCCTGTTGCTGAGACCCTCCTTAAATATGTAGAACTTTTGGAAATGACCAAGAGTACCACAAACCATCCAACCTGATATCGGGTGACAAAGCTATCCCTCTGAGATGAGCTGTTGAAACTAACAAAAACCTAAAACAAAGAATTTGTGGAAAAATCGGCAAACCCTCCAAACACTATTTGTCAAAAACCGCAAAAAAGTGTTTGTCAATATTCCCCCCAACAACTCCATGTGCAATCCAAAACAGACTACAAGAAACCATGATTTTTTGTGGAAAAAATCGCCAAACCCTAAAATTGAAGTTTACAAAGCATTGTTTTTCCAGTAAAAAAGGTAAAAACCCTAAAATAGGAATGTCACACATAATACAAAACTTCATTTTTTAGGAAAATGGTAAAACTCTTCTACAAAACGATTTTTAAAGCAAAAAATCACTCAAAACCCACAATAATATTTTAAGGAGAAATATTATAAAACACTCCCAGAATTTAAGGGAAAAAATTATTAAAACCCATCAAAAAATCCTTCACGTGGCAAAACATCAAATTTCGCATGGTAAAATACCCCACAATAATTTTTTAGGAAAAAATTATAAAACCCTCCGACAATAATTTTTTATTGACAAAAATTAGAAAACCCACAACAATATTTTAAGGGACAAAATTATAAACCCACAATAATTTTTTAAGGGACAAAATTATAAACCAAGAAATCTTGAAACCCTAGCCACGTGTACGAGATAATCAAAAAAGAGCAGAAACCCACAATTTTTTCATCAAAATCATGCAAAACCCTAAGCATGAATGCCACCATCTCCATCTGAATGCCCTTTGAAGACGACTGAAAATTTCATGAAAATTTGTGAATCCTAATCAAGCCCAACCATACGCAAAGGCATCCATAAGCATTCAATCATCATCCAAGAGAACACTACATGAAAACACAATAAACATGATAAATCAAATCAAACCCAATGCTTCCATGAAACGCTTAATTCCCTTGTCAACCTATCAACCAAGATCTTGTGTTGATGAAATGTTGATGCTCTCAATTTTGTGGCACAAAGCACAAGAGGCTATGGTTTATGGAGATGGTTGATTGATAAACAAGTGATGGTGATGATAGATTGATGTTGATATTGATAGCAAGATAGCAAGATGATAAGGATATGAAAGCAAGATAGAAAGACAGCAAGATGATGATGATTATATGATTAGATAGGCAAGATTAGATGATTAGACAAGAATAAGATTTCAAAATGAGGAGAAAATGTCTTTTATAGAAACCTCATAAAAACCAATGGTTGCGATTAAGAGGCGATAGGAGATTGCATAGGATGCAAGGTTAGGTAGGGTTTTGAAAGGAGTGGATAAGTTTAAGAGGCAATAAGAAAATAAGTGGTTAGGATTAAGTGGTGGTAGAGGTATGTTGACTTTTCAAGATGCATTGGACCTAGACACTAGCTAAAAGGGAAAAGGTCAAATGAAGAGATGATTGACAAGTGACGCATAGAGAAAGTTCAAGGGTTGATCCATGTGATTAAAGGTGATTGGCTAAATATGAAAGAAGAGGATTAATGAATTTATAAAATATACAAAAGTGTTTATTTATTAATAGAGGAAATAGACTATGATAAAGGCTTCATTAAATAAATAATAATTTTTTTGAAGGAAAAGGCTAATGAATTATTTAAATAAATAATAAATATTTATTTAAATAATAGATGACAAAAGCTAATGAATTAATTAAATAAACACAAATACCTATTTAATTAATAGTTGAATTGTGTTGGTTTTGTGAGAACATTTTAAGGTGAAGCACCAATGATTGCGTTCGTCCAACCCAAGTTTACAAGACATTCAAAAAAAGATGTGAGACTTCCAGTCACCTGCCTCAATTAAATAACAAGGTTTTCAACTCCTGGAGTTTTGTACATAGCTTACATAATAAAAGAGATATTCAAGTTGATTGAGGAGAGTTTGTACGGATCAGATGATACCAAAAATTCTTTTGATTGTTACGAAATTTCACTATTTGATAATTGAGTGATTACAAATGGAGACATAGTCTCCTTACAAAGAGAAACAACTGAGAGAAAAATAAAAGCTTTCGAAAATTGTGATATTGCTATAACGATTCAACTGTGTAGTTTTTGAGTCAAACTCATTGACCCAAAAACTACACAATCGAATCCTAATAGCAATATCACAATTTGACTTGCTATGGAAAATATTTCCTACTTATCAACTTTCTAAAGGGCTAACTAAGAAAATAGAAATCAGCTAACAAACTAACTAATAACCTAAATGACCATTAATATGGAATTACATACTTTATCACCCTCCCTTAATGGTCATTTTACTAACTACAGAAAAAGCATAGAAGGTTGCCCCCTTCTCTTCAGAAAACTGTGGCATGAGCCTGCTGCTGAAACCCTCCTTAAATCTACAAAACGTCTGGAAATGACCAAGAGTACCACAAACCATCCAACCTGATGTTAGGTAACAAAGCTATCCCTCTAAAGATCAACTGTTGAAATTGACAAAAACCTAAAACAACGATTTTGTGGAAAAACCGGCAAACCCTCCAGACATGATTTTGTTAAAAACCGCAAAAAAACATTTGCAAGTGTTCGTCCTAGCAACTCCAGGTGCGATCCAAAACAAATTGCAAGAAACCATGAAAAAATCGCCAAACCCTAAAATTGAAGTTTACAAAGCATCTTTTTTCCAATAAAAAGGTAAAAACCCTAAAATAGGAATGCCTGACATAATACAAAACTTCATTTTTTGAGGAAACATGGTAAAACCCTTTTACAAAATGATTTTTAAGGCAAAAAATGACACAAAACTCACAATACTTTTTTAAGGAGAAAAATTATAAAACCCTCCCAAAATTTCTTAAGGGAAAAAATTTATTAAAACCCATCAAAAAATCATTCATGTGGCAAAACATCAAACTTTGTGTGGTAAAATACCCCACAATAATTTTTTAGGATAAAAATTATAAAACCCTCCAACACCAATTTTTTATTGACAAAAATTAGAAAACCCACAATAATTTTTTAAGGGACAAAATTATAAATCCACAATACTTTTTTAAGGGACAAAATCTAGGATACTAATGTGTAGGGTTTGGCCCAGATGCGGATTTGGATGCACACGGATCCAGAAGCTGATCCAAGTGCCCTGTGGATGCCACCCAGAAGCACATCCTTGGGCATTTGCGGGCCCAACTTCTGAATAAATGTTTTTTGCAATAAAAAACAACTTGAAAACACATTAAGACATGTTTTTTACATTTTTTTATTTTATTTTTCTCCTACACCCGAAAACGGCCCTAAAAGAGGTCATCAAATCATTTTGCATCTCATTTTGTTTGCAGCTAGGCTCTCTTCTCATTTGGTCTCCATTTTGGCATTTTGAAGGCAAGGTGATAATTTTTGAAGAGGATCGTTCGTGGGGTGAGAGATAGCTTCTACTGAGGAGTTTTAAGCATCTAAGGTAAGCATTTGATCCCATTCTTGAGTCCTTTAATAATTTTGAGGTTTTGATGAAATTTTTCAAGTTTTTTTCATTTCTTTTTTTTTAAGAAATAAAGAAACAAGTTTAGCTATCTATTCTAGTATTTTTGTATCATTGCTTTGCACTTGTATGCTTGACGTTCATAGTTTTTTTCTAATTTAAATTTATTTATTTTCTTATTATAGCAAGAAATTAGATTGTATCATGCAAGAATGGCCGCCACCGGTTAGTCAAAGTTTAGTGGGAGGGCAAGGAGCCGATAATTTCAAAATTGATGTGGGATCTCCTTTATGGAGACATACCACAAGAATATCACAAGTTTCAAGAGGTGGCTCATATCTTTGGAAGTGTAATTATTGTCAAAGTAACAAAGGCAATCCATTCAATAGCTCATATTCCCGTGTCAAACTTCATTTTATGGGCCCTTCTGGCAAAGGAATGGGAATGTGCAAAGGCAATGATGGAAAAGGGTTGTCTAATGTGCAAATAGCTTCATTTGTAAAAGAACAAGTTGCTAATAAATTGGTTAAAAGATCAAAACAAACTTCTTATCAACCTCCATCTAGAAAGAACAAAATGCAATTACCCACTGAATCAATTGAATCCTCTAAACATCCATTCTTGCAAGTATCTGTACCAAGAGAGGAAGAGGAAGAAGTAGAAATTAGCACCTGCAAAAGAGGTCCATTGGACATCGCATTTGAAATGGAGGCAAGAGAGCTTGTTGATCAAGTCATTGCACGTTGCCTCTATGCCAATGGTCTTCCTTTCAACTTGGTGAGATCACCATATTGGAAGGAAATGGTGGCAGCCATCAATAAAGCACTGGCTGATTACACAAGTCTCGGTTATGAAAAGGTGCGTACCACTCAGTTGCAAAAAGAGAAGACTTCTATAGAGAGAGCTCTTCAACCAATTAGAACTTCTTGGAAAACTTCGGGTGTTTCAATTGTTTCTGATGGATAGAAAGATACATGAAAACCGGCCATTGATTAATGTGATTGCAATGTCACCCAAAGGGGCAATGTTTTTGAAGGCAGATGATTGTGAAGGGGAAGTGAAAGATTCACAGTTCATTTCCAAAATTCTCATTGAGGCCATAGAGATGGTGGGTAGTGACAATGTGGTACAGGTGATTACAGACAATGCCAAAAATTGTAGGGGTGCAGGTGATCTGGTTGAGGGCCGGTATGACCATATTTTTTGGACACCATGCACCATACACTCCCTAAACTTGGTCATGCAACAAATTGGCACTCAAATAGATTGGGTGAAGCAAATATACCAAGAGGGAGAGGAGATACAGATGTTTGTCACGAACCATCACATGTCACAATCGATATTCAAATCATTCTCCAAATTGGAGTTGTTGAAGGTAAATTGCAATTTCAAAATTTAATTTAACTTGAATAAATTTTATGTCATGTTCAATTATCAAATTGTATATAACTTTGCTTAATATTTATTAACATATTGTTATTAACTTGCCTAGGTTGTTGAGACCCGACTTGCGTCTCATACTATTGTTATGAGACGACTTGTCAAGGTGCAAGGGCATTAAGCCAAATGGTTATTTCTAGCCAGTGGGATATATGGAAGGCTTCGAATTCAAAGGGCCCAAAAGGTCAAGGCATTGATCTTGGATGACAGTAGGTGGGCTCGTGTGCAATTAGTATTGGATTTCATGGAGCCTATCATGACTATGCTCCGCTTTGCTGATACAGATAAACCTTGTTTGGGGGATGTCTATGATGGCATGAACACAATGGTAGAGAAGGTAAAACTTTCCATACAAACACATGATAATGACCCCACACAATGTGAAGCCTTATGCAATAAGCTGGAAACAATCATTCATCATCATTGGGAAAAGATGACTACCCCATTGCACCTCCTTGCATATGCCCTATGCCCTGTCTCCGAGGTACTATAGCAAGGAAGTACTTGCCATGCCAAATAGAGTAGCACCATATGCAGATGAAGAAGTTGCTAATGGGTGCTACAAAGCTTTTGCAAGACTCTTCCAACATGATGAAATGCATAAAAAAGTTAGGCTAGAATTTGGCTTATTTGCTTCGGGAGAAAAACTTAGTCCAGTTGCAATAAAGGACCAAAATGACTTCAACATGGGAGATATCACATGGTGGTTACCTCTATGGTCAACCATTTAAGAATCTACAACCTCTTGCAATCAAGATCCTCTCACAAGTAAGTTTCTCTTGTTTTTTGTTTGCCACTTGTATTCTACAATGTAGTGTTTAAAATTCTTTAATTTGCTTTTCATTTGTATGTTTAATTTTGTGAACACTGTCCAGGTTGCAAGTTCTTCTGCTGCTGAATGGAATTGGAGTACATACTCCTTTATCCACTCAATAAAACGTAACCGGTTGGGCTCAAAAAATGTTGAGGACTTGATTTATATTCATACCAACTTGCATCTTTTGTCACATAAGGAGGATCACTACAAGGAAGGAGCAGCCAAGCATTGGGATGTAACCCTTCAATGTGCCAACTTGGATGCAACATTTCATGATCTTATTACAACCATAGATGATGATGATGATAACATCATGACACATGGTGCATCTAGCGCAAGTGGAACCATTTTGGGTTCAAATGTACTGAACTTGTAGCAGTTGGAGATGATGAGGATGCGGATTTTCTTGCGAATCCTTATAGTTCTGAATCTAATTAGTGAATCTTGATTGATGAACATTGAATCATGAACTAAATTTTGATTTTGTAATTCAAATTGCATTGGAATCGTGAACATAGACATATATGATATGGCTTATTAGTTATTGAACTTATTTCAATTAAAATATTTGTAAATTTGAATATCTTTAGACTTTGATCAATGGTAAATAGTAAAATACTAAAGTATCATACTATCAAATGATTTAATTTTGTATATTTCTTGCATTTCTTTGCATATATATAATATATATATATAACCACATCCAAAACCCCAAAAAAAAAATTGTGCATCTGATTCCTGCATCTGCAGCCGTATCCGCACTCGAATTGGTAACTTAGGACAAAATTATAAACCAAGAAATCTCGAAACCCTAGCCATGGTCATGAGATCATCAAAAAAGAGCAGAAACCCAGGATTTTTCCATCAAAATCATGCAAAACCCTAAGCACAAACGCCACCATCTCCGCCCAAACGCCCTCCAACAAAAGCAGAACTTTATAACAAGCTTAAGAGGAGTTGCAGGCGCTGAAACAAAAACGCAGGCAGAGAAACACTTTGCAGAAAATGACTGACAATCTGCTAAAGTAAGATTGTGAGAAATATCTCATCGTGGGTTTGAAAACGCAGACTACCTGCTTAAAATGCAAAAAGCATCACAAAAACACAAGTAGAAGTCGTGCGAGTCGTCCACAAAAGAAAAATAAAAAATGGCATGCAAAAATCTGCAAAAAATGGGTCATGATCTTGCAAAATGCGATGTCTGAACAAAACACATGACGCATACTGTGTGCGGGCCAATTAAACACAAGCAAACAAAGACGCACAAGCCAAAAGAAACAAGGAAAAAACCCTGCACGCTGGATCCTTCAAAAATGACACCTATAAAACCCTCACCTCCGAGCCCTCAAATTTCTCACAACAGTTTTTTCATTAAAAAATTGATAGAAAAAAATTCTGGAAAATATTTCCAGCTAGAGAGAGGACCACGAATTTTAAAAATTTGTCAAAAACTACAAATCCCCTCAACCAACTCTAACACCATGTTACGAAATTTCATTATTTGATAATTGAGTGATTACAAATGGAGACATAGTCTCCTTATAAAGACAAACAACTAAGAGAAAAATAGAAACTTTCTAAAAGACTAAGAAAATAGAAAGTACCTAATAAACTAACTAATACCCTAAATGATCATTAATATAACATTACATACTTTATTATTGATAAGAGGGTAAAAATTCTAGAAACCGTTGCAAAGATTAGATCCTATGTAGTGACGCTTGATCTTAAATGTGATTATTTAATTCTCAAAATGTTTCACTCGTTCTTTGCTAAAATCAAAAAATGTCATACAAAAAAATGTTAGCTAACTTGTTGGCTATTTGGAGAAAGGAGCAGGATGTTTCACTGGCAGCAAATGAAATTTCAAAAAAAATGGTTAAGCAGAAAATTGAGAAGTTTAAAAATCAACTGAAAAGAGCTGAATTGATTTCTTGTGATACAAGTTACAAACCCCCCTAATAACCACTTGAGCAGAGAGTTGTGTTGTTTCAAATTCCAAGAAGCTTGGATGCCTAGTCACTCATATGGGAACAATAAAGAAAATGAACTTGATGGAACTCTAAATTTTGTCCCGAATACCATGCCAAAGGGAGAATCTTCATGTGTGACTGTGTAAATCCTCATTTTCAAACGTGTCCCCACCATTCTGAATCCTAAAAGCCAATTTGATGCATATCTTTCTACAAGTATCGAATAAATACGATACCCGATATTGTGAATCTATCAAAGAAACCTAAAGTTTTTTATAGTTGAATCTGGGAGTGCAGCGACAAAATATAAAAACGGTGAAGCAAAGAAATTGCAGAGTAGTGGAAGTAAATAAGATCTTCAAATTCTTATATATACACAGGCCATTGGATGTATACGACAAAGCACTCTAAATAACATACACGACATATACAAACAAAGCATATTATCCACGCGCAAATCACTCAAAAGATTATGTCTCTTATTCCATTCGAAATAATAAAGTTCGTGAGTACTCAAACGTATGCCCAAATAAGAAAGTTAGGAAACTTCCAGTATGTATGTCTCAGCATATGGAACAGTGGCTTCCGTTCTTGCAAATTCAAATACTGAGAAACAATATTGAAGATGCTGATGACAATAAACAATGATCTTTAAATATACTTAAGCATGAATAATAAACAAGTATCGCATATGAAGTCTTGCACATTTGCACAGCATATTTGATGATGGAGGGTCCCGTGACAAAAGATATTGACTTCAATATTGGATGCAGCAAAGACAGTCTATGCAGAGACGTTTGATATAAAGACTAGATGCAGAGCAGACAAATAGTCAAATTAACAGGTTACGTAGCACCAAAAGATTTAATCAGTTTGACTTAAAAAGCACCCGTATAATTGAAATACTTCAAAGCAGAGTTATAATTATTCTTTTACAATAAAGAATTATATTAACAAAATGTTGTGTTTAATGAAGAAGTGAAAGTGCGATTAAGATGCCTGGGAACATATTAAAATAATAATAACGTGAATATTAGTTACCTTTTATTATTAAAAGAGGTATGAAACATTTTGAAGAGTCGTGATTTTTTAGTTAAACGGTCACGTTACCGCATATCTAAAGATATAAATAAGGGATGATTCATTTAAGAAAAAAAAACAAGACAGAACACAAAAAAGAAGCATTAGAATTAGGAGAATATTTGTAAGGAGGAATAAGGAGTAATAATATGACTTTGTAATATAAATTCAATTATTTTATTTTATTATAATAAAATAAAATGTCCTTTGTTTATTATTAAAGGTGTGGAGAATTAAACTGTAGATGAATTGTCCTTTGTAATTATTTTTTGAATATTGTATACAATTTAAATATCAGATAAGTGGACATAGTCATTTAGTATCTTAAACTCGATCATCACAGATATCGTGAAATATTTAATTGTTTCCGAATTTGTGTCTAGTATGTCTCCGAGGAGTTAAAGTTCAATCTGGACTAATTTAAGATTGCATAAATATTTGATCTATCGCATCTTGATTATTTAATTGATTGGCAGTATAAGTGCGTAGAACATTATAAAGTTGTATGTAATCTTCACTGAAGTTGACTCTATTGCCCGAATGAGCAGAAGCACTGGTCTTTTTATTTTTGAAGTATTGGGTTTATATGTGAAGTCAGAAAATCTATCCATTCCTTCCTACAAACCTCAAATCCATTATTAAGAATCATTACACAAAACATTTAATTCAAACATTCAGCATTCAATTTCATTTTGATCGAGTTCAAAGAATTTGCCAACCGGAAAACTCACAAGCTTAAATTTGCTATAGAAAAACCTTGAAGAAAGTGATCAGGTTGGAGGTGAAGGTTTACCCACCTAGGTGTAGCAAAGCCTAAAGTGTGGGGGAATTTGGATTATTCCCGTTTGTTGGCCAAAATTGATTTGGAATCCTATTGGAGAATTGGCAGGCTCTTGGATTTCCAATCTGTGGTTTTGGGAACCAACAGATTGACGACTCTACTGGAGAGAGTTGCTCACAATATATATTGTGAAGTTACCCAGAATTTCAGATTTCGCAGATCAGATTTAGAAAGCAATTGAATCCATTTGTTTGGAAGCATACTCTGCTGGAATAAAGAACCTAGAAGATCAACAAATCAATACATTCCTCGAAAGAGGTGGCGACTCTATTCAATAAGATTTCAGTTGGTAACAATGCTAAGGGAGAAGACTCAGAAGGAGATGGTAGATAGTTTTATTTCAAATGTATCAATCATTTCAAAGAAAGCCTTTTATTCTAGATGGCATCAGGCCATTGGATTTCAGCAATTTTGATTACGAACCTAGCAAGTTATCCCCACAACTTTCAAAACTTGTACCGAAGTTCCATGGAGAATGGGATGAATCAACACTTCAACATTTGGATGCATTTTACATATTTTTAGAAGATTATGAAATTTGTGCAGAGGATCAGGTAATGAAACTATTTGTCAGGACATTAAAAGATAATGCAAGAGAGGCATATGAATCATTACCTACACAAAGTATTTCATCTTGGAAAGAAATTTGAACAATGGTTTCTAAATGAATTCCATGATGCAAGCGATGAAGATAACATGTGTTATGAACAATGTGAAGACCAAAGTTGCAGTATGGAAGAGGATCATAGTATGTCTTTACTTGATGCATTTTTCAGTTTGGAGAGATTTGAAGGGGAGTCTTCTACGCACTTATTCTTAAGGATGGTGAATATGTATCAAAGGATACCTATAACAATTATGCTTTCACAAAAAGAATTAATGAGAAAGGTCAAAAACTTGGGAATCTCGCTAGATGACCCTGATCTTAAGCTTCTTTTTAAGATATTAGAAGAGGATGATGAAGACAGAGAAGAGGAGGCTTATGATCAAATTGAACAAGGCCTTGTGCTTGATAGAAATCACAATGATGATGAAGAAGATCCAAATTACATACCACCTTTGGACGCATTTGTGAACTTAGAGAAACAAGAAGAAGAATCTGCAATACAATTCTTCATGAGGATGTTTAATATCTGTCAAGAAATACCTTCAGAATGTAGACCTCCTGCCTCTAATCTTTTCAACAGAATGTGAGGACTAGGTCTCTTATATGATTATCAATTTCTTACTTTTCTCAAACTTATGAATAATGAACTGGATGCAGAGGAGAATGAATGCAAGAGTGACGTAGCATATGAGTCAAGTGAGGTTTCAGATGTGAATGGAGGAGACTCTTTTGGACGGTTTGAGGAAGGATCTTTCCATGATGATACTTGTATGGTATCAAATATCAGTGAATGTGAAAATGAAGAAGAGGATCTTCTCAATGTGGAAGAGATTTCAGCCTTATTAGACATAGAATACCAAAGACGCATTGAGAAGAATGGTCCAAATTTTTTCTCAATCCACCATGGTAAGGAGGTTGACAGATCAACACATATTCAAGAGATACTAGATGAAGGAGATGATAATTCCCAGGGATAAAATTGTGGAGATGAAATAGAACTGCATGAATATGAGGAAGCTTCAGGAGATAATGTCAATGAAGATATTAGTCTTGTTGATGAAACACTTGATGATCCAAATGAAAGCTCTCAGGAAAGCATGCCTGAATTCTCTGTGTTCCTAAATCCGTTGTTTGAAGAGGAAGCAAATGAAGATATGTCTGAGTTCTCTATGTTCTCGAATCCGTTGTTTGAAGAGGATCCTTTATGCAATGGAATCCATCAGCATCATAATGAAGATAACAGTCCTAATTTTAAAGTTGATGAAACTCATGAAGTGCATTCGGAGGGTGAGATATCTTTTAGTTCATCCTTTGAGCCGGAGGTACACCAAATATGTGAAGATGAGATGGAATCAGCCAAGCATGATGGGGGAAATAGATTAAAGGATAGCCTTGAAGATTGCTCAAATATCACACCTGACCATAGCCCTGGTATATGTGAAGAAATGTCTCCTAGACATGAACCATCTTTAAAATCATTATATGAACAAGTGCTACACCATAGGCCTGAAGAAAAGATTGGATTAGACAAACATAATCTGCATTCTAAATGTGGAAACATAGAAAATTGTATATAAAAGAACAGTCTGTTGATGTTTGTAGCATCGGTCAAATAAATAATATTGACTACATGATTATTATGAGAAATGATATATATAAAGATATATAAAATCATAATTGTATTAATTATATTAATTACAATAATAATAAATAGACATGTCCCTTTAGAAGAACATGTCTCTTCTTGGCTCATTCTCATTATAAGTGCAAGAGATTGTTGCATTTGGAAAACACATACATGAGATAGTGCTATTACATTTGCAATGATCCTAAAACTTTAATATGGTATCAGAGCCTGGTTGCAAATGTAAGTAGGAAAAGAGCTGATAACCAGAACAAGATCCGGGCAGCTGTAACTTAACAGTTTTGAAGATTAACGAAATGTATTATATCAAGTTGATTGTGTTTCCTTTGTCGATTCCTATTATCGGTTTTTAATCTCTGTTATGAAGAAGATATCAGTATTGGGTTTCTCCCTTTTAATGGAAGTCGATATGGAAGAACTCGTTTCAGTTATGAATCAATTCCATGAGTCATTTTATTAGTATGATTATGCAATTCGGTATTCATGTTCCTGTTCTAACACAGCTTGTATGTATCGGGTTCTTCATTGTTTGTAAAGAACCTTCAACAGTCTATTTGGGACGCCTTTTATAACAGTCATTGTTTGAATATCGGTTGGAGAATTCATTATTGTTGGAGTTCATTATATTCTTATGGTATTGGTTATGGAGTTATAGAGAAATGATATTAAAATAACCTAGTTGTTTAGTTTCATGACAGTCCCAAATTGGGAAAGAACGGATTCAAACTGAGTTCGATTTGTAGAAAGTATTCATGTTCGAAAACGGTTTCAAGAACCTTTATTTATCGGTTGTGAAGAACAGGTTTCAAATTCTTGAAATGACTATCGACATTGGTGGGATTGAATGTTATGAAGAACATTACATTTTGGTACTTGAAAAGGTGGTGAACTATTAAGTATATGTGCAGATTCGAATTGAACCAGCCGTGAGGGACCCGCATGAACAGATAATTATCCTTGAATGTACAATGATGGTAATTGGTGAGTTGATATCGAAGTTGATATTAAATAAAACAATGTTATTGTTAGTGGAGTAGTAAAAGATTTTGAGTCTCTATTCGATGTTTGTAAAGCAAGATAGCAAAGTATGCAGATTGATGTGTAGCATCGATGCCGTCTTTCTCTCTCTAAGACTGTAATACCAAAGCAAGAGAGGTACTTACAGAGCGCGAGCAGTTAGAAATGTGATCAAGAAATGAATAGGATCGAAGGTTCACGTTTGCTTCTATTACACCCTAAGTCTATTACAGCAAGGATCGATCAGATAACATTAATACTGTGGTGGAGATAGAAGACACGGCATAAGTGAGAAAGAAAACTATCAATACTTGGCAACCAATCAGATATTAAGGATTTGATATGAGTCTTGGATATTTTATCAATTATATGCTGCTGTATATGTATATGATCGGTTGAATACAATAACATTGTGTATCTCTCATATTTATTTATTCTGCAATTACTGGTTATGATGTCTGATTAATATGGATTCTTCAAGTATTTTAAGAGATCTGGATAGGTATGCAAAAGGGGAAACTGTGAGAGATCCCTCTTCCAAGTACCCCACCTCAAGGAAAGGACCATGAGAGTCAGAATGAGGCCAAAGGGGGTATAGGACTACCTCTGGGCCTGGAAGAGTAGTGCTGCTAGGGCCCCTGATTGCATTCTTATCCTACTGTCATAGTGTACGTGTAAAAGGAAGATGAAAGTAATGCGTCTGATATCTCACTAGGTACCCCACTCCATTGGAAGAGCACAGGGCCTCATGGAGCCAAGAGGGATAGTGGATCTGCTCTTGGGCCTAGGATGGAGGATCTGAGACTCTATTTTCTAATCCAAATGATGAGTGGTATAATAATCAATCTGAAGCTGTTCCTGATTGTCGATGCCCAGACTGATTGCATAAATCTGAAAATTACATTAGAGTCTGCACTTAAGACTCATCTAGGAAGGGGACTGGAAGCTAAACAAATTGTAGTCCCTCTTACTTCATTTCCAGTTATATGAAGATGCTAGAAGAAACTATAAATAATACTTTCACACACAGGTAGAAAGGACTCACATTGTGAAGGATGTCATTAGATATTTACTCCAAAATAATGAGATAAGTATTTTTTATTATATCTTGAAAACTACCTTTATTTACTTCTTGTAGTTAATCTTTTATTTGTATTTCTATGTACATACTATAAGAGCTATTTGCCTTGATCTTTTCTTTTCTCTCTGAGGATGTGCTTGCAGGAAAATAAATTGAGTAGATATCAGATTTAGAGGGAGTCTGACAATGTCAAGATGGATACATGAACTCGAGCTTCCGAGGGAGAATCTATAGGATCTACATTTGTGAGCTTCCGAGGATCCAGAAGAAGTATAATGAACCATCAGAGGAAACCTTGGATGAGAAGGTTAAATGTGATATTAGTACTCAAAGATTTAGAGGGAGTCAGTACAACATCTAGAGGATATGCCTTATTTGATTTCCAAGGATCTTGGTCATATTGATACAGAGGGAGTAAACCATATTGAGATGGTTTCCCTAGTGACTAGGAAGCTATCAAATGAAAAAGAGTTACGATTCAAACGATGAAATTCCATGTATGTGAATATTCCTAGATAGATGGCTGGGAATACAGACTAAAGATCAAAGACATGCCTAGCTCGTAAAAGGTTGATATTAGATTCAGAGGGAGTATAATAGTTCATCTAAAACAACCTTGAATGAGGAAGTGAGGAGGTTGTTACAAGACCTTAAAGGAAGCATCCAGAAGTCTATGCCTTTATGCTATCTCCTACATAACTTGGCATGTTGGAGAATGAAGCCTTAGATGAAAAGGAGTTTCATCTATTATCTTGTATGTTATTTCATTCTTCTCCTTGAGAGAGAAGTCTAAGGTGAAAGCTTTTGTTTCCACCCTTTGGGATGAGCATGGATCCACCCTCTAACATAAATCAAGGTGGATTTCATGTGTGTGACTCCTGGACTTATGGGCCCTCCTGTGAACATTGGAGAAAGGTGACGACTTTTCAACAATGAACACTTGTATTTGATTACAAGATGACGATCTTGTAATGGGAATTCGTTATGGTAGATGGTTATCTGTCTGTGCACATACCATAATAGGGTTATATGTAAATAAAATGTAATGTTTTACTTGCTATATCCTTGTATCACTATTGTGGTGATACGAAAATTAGGTGTCACAGGGTGATTCCTCATATCGGTGTGATATGGAAATTAGGTGTCACAGGGTGATTCCTCATATCGGTGTGATATGAAAATTAGGTGTCACAGGGTGATTCCTCATATCGGTGTGATATGGAAATTAGGTGTCACAATGCATGGTGATTCCTTATATCGGTGTGATATGGAAATTAGATGTCACAATGCATGGTGATTCCTCATATCGGCGTGGTATGAAAACTAGGTGTCACAATGCATTGTGATTCCTCATATAGGTGTGATATGAAAACTATGATACTAACTAAATTATAATTACATACATATTAATATATTAATAAAATGAAATATTAAATTAACTTGCGTTAAAAGTTATACCGATAACTTATTGGTGTTTACTTCCATCCACCAATAACTATCAGTTTGGACTATAAACCGATAACTATCACATGTTAGGCTTGGTATCACATGTTAGATGATACTTCATATCATGAATTATGTAATATATGATTGCTTAGTATCCATATGAATCATATTAGGATCCTTCTGAACTTAGTATCATATATTGATTGGACCCTATGAAACATATCACATAGTGACATGTCTCTATGTAAACTTAGTATCCATATGACAGACATCATGAGACGTATAATCATTAGACATACCATGGATATTTATGAGCTATAGTGAACATCATGTGACTTGATATTCAGGAGGCAAATGCTCTTGATAATCACTTTGGGCAATTGGTGAATATTTGTGAGTTGTATTCTATAGGCCATTGCCCTGAGTAATCGGTGAAGTATCATGAGACTTGATACTCGAGAACCATTACTCTTAATATCAGTAAAATGATATGAACATATAAAATGATTATTATACTCACATTGAGTGCTTGGTGAATATCATGGACTTGATATTCCACAAGTACTCACTATATATATATATATATATATATATATATATGTATGTATTACATTGTGATAAACTGACTATCCTCTCTAGTTAAGAGGGAGTGTTAGTTATTGTAACAATTTTTGTGTAGCTATGGTGAGAATCATAAGTGTTGACATTCGATTGATTTATCCTCCCTAGCTAAGAGGGAGTGTTGATGTTTGTAGCATTGGTCAAATAAATAATATTGACTACATGATTATTATGAGAAATGATATATATATATATATATATAAAATCATAATTGTATTAATTATATTAATTATATTAATTACAATAATAATAAATAGACATGTCCCTTTAGAAGAACATGTCTCTTCTTGGCTCATTCTCATTATAAGTGCAAGAGATTGTTGCATTTGGAAAACACATACATGAGATAGTGCTATTACATTTGCAATGATCCTAAAACTTTAATACAATCAAGCAATGAAAATTTGTTCTAATGCTCCTATAACTAGCCAAGTGCATAACTCTAGGAATCCTTTATTCAACAGTGACCATAGTGCACCTACTAATTTCCCAAAGGCTAAGACAGAAACTAAAGAATGCATTGATGAAGTAGAACCCATATGTATTGTCCATAGGGATGATGTATCTAATACAACAAGGGGTCAAATGTTGGGGACGAATGATTATGAAATTTGTTTATATTCAAATGCTCTTGTTGATAAGGAAGAAGAACAATATAATATCATATTCAGGAGGTTCAAAGTGTTGCATGATCAGAATCAGGTGTTCGACAGAGGAAAGGATCAAAGTTCACTTTTGGGGGGCCTCGGGCCACCCAATTTCATTTTGCATCAAGTTAATTGATCTGCTTCTCCAGAGATAATTGAGATCTTGCTATGCTCACAAGGAGCATACTTCCCCAGAAAGAGCCACTGATGGAACTCTAAATATTTTGGCAAAATTTAGAGTCCCGAATACCATGCCAAAGGGAGAATCTTCATGTGTGACTGTGTAAATCCTCATTTTCAAACGTGTCCCCACCATTCTAAATCCTAAAAGCCAATTTGATGCATATCTTTCTACAGGTATCGAATAAATATGATACCCGATATTGTGAATCTATCAAAGAAACATAAAGTTTGTTATAGTTGAATCTGGGAGTGCAGCAATAAAATATAAAAACGGTAAAGCAAAGAAATTGCAGAGTAGTGGAAGTAAATAAGATCTTCAAATTCTTATATATACACGGGCCATTGGAGTGTATAAGACAAAGCACTCTAAATAACATACACGACATATACAAACAAAGCATATTATCCACGCGCAAATCACTCAGAAGATTATGTCTCTTATTCCATTCGAAATAATAAAGTTCGTGAGTACTCAAAACATATGCCCAAATAAGAAAGTTAGGAAACTTCCAGTATGTATGTCTCAATGTATGGAATAGTGGCTTCCGTTCTTGCAAATTCAAATACTGAGAATCAATATTGAAGATGCTGATGACAGTAAACAATGATCTTTAAATATACTTAAGCATGAATAATAAACAAGTATCGCATATGAAGTCTTGCACATTTGCATAGCATATTTGATGATGGAGGGTCCCGTGACAAAAGATATTGACTTCAATATTGGATGCAGCAAAGACAGTCTATGCAGAGACGTTTGATATAAAGACTAGATGCAAAGCAGACAAATAGTCAAATTAACAGGTTACGCAGCACCAAAAGATTTAATCGGTTTGACTTAAAAAGCACCCGTATAATTGAAATACTTCAAAGCAGAGTTATAAATATTCTTCTACAATAAAGAATTATATTAACAAAATGTTGTGTTTAATGAAGAAGTGAAAGTGCAATTAAGATGCCTGGGAACATATTAAAATAATAATAACGTAAATATAAGTTACCTTTTATTATTAAAAGAGGTATGAAACATTTTGAAGAGACGTGATTTTTTATTTAAAAGGTCACGTTACCGCATATCTAAGATATAAATAAGGGATGATTCATTTAAGAAAAAAAACAAGACAGAACACAAAAAAGAAGCATTAGAATTAGAAGGAGAATATTTGTAAGGAGGAATAAGGAGTAATAATATGACTTTGTAATATAAATTCAATTATTTTATTTTAATAATAAAATAAAATGTCCTTTGTTTATTATTAAAGGTGTGGAGAATTAAACTGCAGATGAATTGTCATTTGTAATTATTTTTTGAATATTGTATACAATTTAAATATCAGATAAGTGGACATGGTCATTTAGCATCTTAAACTCGATCATCACAGATATCATGAAATATTTAATTGTTTCCGAATTTGTGTCCAGTATGTCTCCGAGGAGTTAAAGTTCAATCTGGACTAATTTAAGATTGCATAAATATTTGATCTATCGCATCTTGATTATTTAATTGATTGGCAGTATAAGTGCGTAGAACATTATAAAGTTGTATGTAATCTTCACTGAAGTTGACTCTAATGCCCGAATGAGCAGAGGCACTGGTCTTTTTATTTTTGAAGTATTGGGTTTATATGTGAAGTCAGAAAATCTATCAATTCCTTCCTACAAACCTCAAATCCATTATTAAGAATCATTACACAAAACATTTAATTCAAACATTCAGCATTCAATTTCATTTTGATCGAGTTCGAAGAATTTGCCAGCCGGAAAACTCACAAGCTTAAATTCGCTATAGAAAAACCTTGAAGAGAGTGATCAGGTTCGAGGTGAAGGTTTACCCGCCTAGGTGTAGCGAAGCCTAAAGTGTAGGGGAATTTGGATTATTCCCGTTTGTTGGCCAGAATTGATTTGGAATCCTATTGGAGAATTGGCAGGCTCTTAGATTTCCAATCTGTGGTTTTGGGAACCAACAGAACTAGTGACCCTGTCACATGTTTATCGCAGCCCTAATGATGAGAGCAAACAAAAAACTGAGACAATAGAGCTTGAAAAAGATAAGATGTTATTTCAAGAGATATATATTATTGGTCTCAAAAATGATCTTTTTGAAGGACTTGGTTCTCATAATGACACCATTGGAAAAGTAACTGAAGAAGAAACACAAGCCCTTACTAGTGATTTGTTTGACTTGGTTTTAAGCCTAAGGAAATGCAAAGATTGACGAATCAATTATTAGTCACGAAAAAAGAACAGACAACCTTAGAAATCTATAAAGATGGTACAAACTTTGAGGGGGAGCTCGAGAATGATCCAAAAGAAAGGTATGCCAATTAAATAAATTTTGAAGTCACTAATGATGACATAGGGTTTGCTGCAAATTCCAGATTAACAGATAGTGAGTATTCTTCAAGCTAGCTAAGTATGTTTTAAAATTGAAGGAGAGGCACATGATACTTGTGGCAGCCTTGGTGACACCATTAAAAAGGTATGGGGAAAATTCTGATTTTTATATGCCTAATAACAGTACTTCACTGACTTTGCACTATCTTGACATTCATGAGGAAGGTTGGAAGGGACAATTATTGGTGACAGGTAAAAATGAAGTGCAAACCTTATCTAAGTTGGATGACACAACAAGATTTGTTGAAAATTTAATCCAAAAGACCCAAAGAGATCAGCATAAACAGATTATTACCTTTGCTGATTTGCAAATAATAAAGAGCACAAAGGAAGAAATGGAATAAGCATACTTTCACATGATCGGAGATAGAGATATGGATACCAAATTTGCAAATGAGGCTTTATATATATCCAAGAAAACAAAGATAATGGTTGATGAGCTCATCTATGAGCTTAAATCAGCTAGGAGCTCATTAGAAAGCACTCAAAGAGCATTACTTGAGGCAGAAGAACAGCTTGGTACTATCACAAAATTCAGGGAGCAAGAGAACAAAGAGAGGGCTCAAAAAGTGAATGATGAACTTGACAAAATTCAGGAAAATTTTGATACAAAGCAGTGTCCTAAAATTGCATGTTCAACTATGGAACAACAGGAGGGTTGGTTCAACTTATAGAGTGGGAATAACTTTTAGTCCATAGGTAATCAACTCTTTGACGTGGATGCGAAGTCAACATCTGATAATCCACTTTTCATGACGCATGTTGACCGCAATTTTGAAGAACATCAAGAGAGAACTCATGGAATTCAGAGGAGCAATCTACTCATGATGAATTATCTTTTGTTAATTTACTTACTGTGTTGAATGATGAAATGTTAGCAGATTCACGAAACTGGATAGAGCCACAGCAGGAAATGGGATCCAGGGGTTTGTTTGGAATCCCTAGGACTAAAACCCAAATGGGAGCATGCAAGTGAACATCACACAGATAGCATGGTGATTTATGTACGAAATCTTTCTTTCAGCCCACAAATAATTTGGCCCTATTTTTTATGACACGTAGGAGCAGGTTGGATGAGAAATTTCAAAGAACATTCGAGTATTAGGTGTTCTATTTTACAGAAAGAAAATTCAAATCCTATGGGTCTCTCAACTTGTTTCTACATAATGGTTATTATGCTGGGATACAAAAAAAGGGAAGGGAGACTTGGCACACTAATAGTCCAAGTTTAATGAGGAGGAGACAGTAGAGGGATTGGTTGGGGTTCCATTGGTTGAGTCAGCACCTTAAACTAGCAGTGACTCAGACTCGAGCTCTGATTTTAATATAGACTCTTAGACATACCATCTGCTGATTATGGACAGCCATATATTTTCTTAGTTCTATGTTACTGTTTAGGGTATATGCCATTTCATAGTTGAAAATTGGAGCCTTTGGGCATTTTGTTATAATTCTTATATAATATTTATTAATTATGCACATTGGCAATGAAAGCATTTGAATTTTGTTAATTTGTTTCTTGATTCCCATGTGAAATCTCAATTCAAGTCTAATGCTATATATTAAGCTTCTACAATGTCTATGATAAATGCTTTATCAATGTTATAATATGCATATTAGAAATTTATCTATATTTATTAAAATTTCCCTATTTTTACAGTCGTCCCCTCTTGTCCCCTAAAAAAGGACCAAAAGTACCCCAATACTGTAAACACGTCCCACTGTCCCATGTTATCCCCATCCCCAAAACTCCGTGGAGCATAGATTTGTTGGTTCAAAATGAAGTATGATTGTGTTCTCAACGAGTTTGCAGAAAGACTCTGCCATGGACCAGGGTATACTTAATAGAAATGTGCTCTGTTTGTTTGCATAATTCCAGCAAGTTCCATTAGTGTGCATAAAATCATTGACGAATGTTATGTTAAAACCAACATCAATGTGCAGAATGTTAAGTGAATGTTTTATGCTGATAAAAAATATACAAATTTTGGCTAAAAGAGATTGCACTGAAAAGTCATGCCCACCTTCTTCTGCTGTGTTGACTGAAACAACTCCCTTGAAACTGAGATGAGGTCTATAAAAGATGCCAATCAACAGATAAAATGAACTTTGTTGAACTACATTTGTGGACATCCAAGTGATAGCTTCATGAACCACACTAAATGCTTCTCTCAATTAAGGACTAATTCACATTGTCTTCGGTGTGAAACAGTCAGATGGAAGGGACCAAAAGTGGAATCGGAGAAGAGAATGTGTGCCTTTTGCACAGCCATGGCCATTGAGTCAGAAATAACAATGACATCCAAGCCAATTACACTTGCATTCTAGCAGGAGCTTCCACAAGATTTGTTCAAAGAGGAGATGGTTGAAAAACATGAGAGTTCAAAATCAAAATAAATAGCAGAAGAGCTGTAAATTCACAACAATATTGTAGCCTGGTCTACTCTCCCCTAAACTATCTTTTAACATAGTGAACATTAAAAGTCTTCTATTTTATTCTATTCCCTTCCATTAATTTAAAAGTTTCTATCAAGCTTTAAATATATTCTGCATTAACAAAAATAATAAATAAATAAATAACTTACTGAACCTTTAAAATATAAACAATATTTCCATACAATTAGTTGGAACTGCAAATGGCAAATACAATAAACTTATAAACATATACTATGCATTACTTTCAATTATTCAGATCCTTTCAAAATGAAATTTAAACACGTTCTCAAAAGATATGAGATGAGATAAGATTATGTATATCCTTTCGAAAGAAAATTTAAAAATAATATCAAAAGATATAAGAATAAAAAGGAGCATATGTACAATTGGGCAAATTCAACCAAGTCCAAGGATGCATCGTAAACATAGCAAATATATTATAAACAAACTTAAAGAAAATAACAGATTGGTGGAAAAGTTCGGCTGAAATTTATATGATTAGCAATAATGGGAACAAGCCCATGAAAAAATCAAAATTAGTAGGATAAATTCAACTGTGTAGTGTGAAGTATTGTTGCCTACAGTTGCAAGCCTCACTAACAGAATCATCATCAAGTTACCATGCAGTTGAATCCAAAATCTTCTCTCACAAATTTGTATTGCTAACGCAACCTTACACTGTATAAATGGTAGCCGACTAATTTTCTAAAATATACTAATAATAGTTTTTTGGCAAATATTAGCCTAAGAGAATCCCTAATATGGACCCATTCTGAGTTGTGAAATTATTAAAACTACAAGTCCTCTTATGAAGGCATTCACCCTGATTTTGTACTCTAAATCTCAGATGTTTTAAACAGGTTTCTAATATTTACACTTGTCAAGAAAAAATTGTGTCATAACTTTAGGACAAAGCAGACTCATTTGCGGAGGATTAGGAAAAAAATTATTTTTTAAACATGTCCTCTCAACCAATCCTAATTTCTAGTGTCTTCAAACGTAAACACCCCTAAAGAGTCACAAAACGAAAAGAATTACGGTGTCCTGCCGCCCAAACTGAAAAGAAAAGAGAGAGCTGACTCAATTAACTTACTTTGGGTTTTCGTCCAGGGACTCATATTCTGGGTTTCTGCACAAATGCAATAGAGCCCCGTTCGTTAAAAGTGGCAACAAAATGCAGTAGAGCAAGAGAAAGAAAAAAGATGCTTACGCTAGAGGGAGGCTCATCAATATCAATGCTGGCCGAGCCCGAGAAATAATACATACTGGCTTCCTCGCTCTCACGGAAGAAGTGCTTACGAATGTTAATCTTCTGCAAAGTGAAAGAGACCGCGATTGTTGCAAGCAAATTGCGGAGGGCAAACAGAGCTTTTGAGCAGCAGCAGCCATGCCTCACCTTAACCTCTCCTCTTCACTCTTATTTTATTTGTCCGAGGCCGGGAAATATTTTACAGTCGTCAGGATTAAATCGATTCTAGATATATCATCGAAAACTTGTATATTTTTTAATCCGGATTAGGATTCGTTTGACAATACGGGACCGTCCCTACTCAATGCGCTGTTTGGGATGAATGAAAGAAAGAGTTTAATAATGTCTATTTTAGATCGAAGTAATATAGAAAGAAAGAAGTAATATAGGGATTTTCTAAGTAGCACACATACAAGTCTTAAGCACTTTGTAACTTTTTTTTAGATCTTTTCAACAATGTAGTTTGATCATAAGATTTATTGTTCTATCTAGTTGTGTTTCTTCAAATAGATTACATAAATCGTTCGCTTCTAAAATATCCTCATAGCTAGAATAGACGTCATTGTATATTGGGTACTCTAAGATAAAATGCTGCATTGTCTCTACCACACTCTTGTTGTAGAATGGGCATATCATTTTTTTCCTTCTTCCTTAGGTATCATCCATCTACCTATTTCACGCCTCAAATGATGAGAGCTAGTCCTAAGTTGAGCTATGATCATTTTTCGTTCTCCATTTGATATTTGCTCCTATGTATGTGTTTTCCTCATGATCTTTTCTGTGGTTAAAAATTTTATATAGTAGGCTTTTCACGTCCATTTTGCTTTGACCATATGATATTCCTGAATTTTCCCTCACAAACTTTTTATTTCCTCATTGGTATCCAAACATTCTTGTATCTTAACATTCCATTTTTTCATTCATTTGTCATTTTGCTTCATCCATGTGTCATTTCTTCTATCTAGTTTTTCCTCCATAATCAATTAGGCTAGCGATGTTTTTCCATACTTTGTGTCTTCTTTATGTAGCTTAACAACTGAACCATTGTCAAAGCTTCTAATAGGAAAATATGTTTTTATACTAATAAGATATCATAAGGGAAGTAGTTTTAATTTTAAGGTGGTTGATGATTAGATGTTTTTGAATTCTTTCTACTTGCCTCCATTTCTGATCTAACATGTTGTTACCCCAAATCTCACATTTGTAAAGTATCATCGGGGTGACCAATCAAAAAAAAAATTATTGGTTTTCTAATCCCATAACTCTGCATTCTTACATCTAATTTGTAAGGAATATAACACTTTCTAGCCTCCCTAAATTATTTTTTTCTCTGCATATTTCCCAACTAAATTTGTTGTGGAAATCAATCCCTAAATATTTGTACTCATTCACTGTCTCTAACAAATTGCCTTCAAAAAGAAAAGTGTTTTGTGACTTCTTCTTTCTCTTCAGAGAAAAGTTCATCACTTCGGTTTTGCTAGTATTCACTTGCATTCCAACCTCAAGGCAAAAGGTTTCAAGCGCCTTCAAATGTTCATGTAATCCATCAGTTGTTTTCGCAATTAGGATGAGGTCATCCACCTATAAAAGTAATTTTTTCACATATTTAGCTAGTTAAACTCCTCCATTAGTCTTGTTTAGCCAAACCTCTAACTTATCAATAAATAGCCAAAATATAGAGTTGGAGAGAGTGGGAACCCTTGTTTGACACCAATATCGATGCCAAAAAATTTTGACATCCCATCTACCATTCTGATTTTGGCTTTGACCTGCTCATAAAATTTATGTATCATAGTCCTAAGCTCATTAGGAATTTCTAGTTCTTCCATTCGATCTCAGATTTTGTCACGTGGTACTATGTCAAAAGGCTTTTAAAAGTCTACAAAATAGCAAAAGGCATCATCACATTGAATATTCTAGATTTTTTTGATCAAATATTTAAGAGTCACACCTTGATCAATAGTGGAGTGTTTTGGTCTAAAACCAGTCTACCCATTAGCTCTTCTACCCTCTATTTATGTCCATTTATTGATTTTGTGTTCTATCATGCTACCAAGAAGTTTCCCTCAGAGATGATTAACCATAATAGTGCGGTAATTTGATGGACTATTTATGTCACCACTTTTGTGGAGGAGAATCACAGTGTTGGTTGTCCAATATTCAAGAAAACCCTCTTCATTAACATCATTGAATATATGGTTGATATGAGGCGTTAGGACATCAATGTCCCATTTCAAATGTTCTTCTTGTAGTCCATCAATGTCTTGGGATTTTCCCCCTGCCAACCTCTTTATGTCGTGCATAATTTCTTCTATGGTAAAAAGTTTGGTCGTGCCCTTGATTATCAAAGGTTTATGCTTATCATGCCCACACTCATATAACATCTTTGTATATTCAAGCCATTGCAACCTTGTGATATTATTCTCTATTTGCTTCCTCTTTTGTTGCAACTCTTTCCAATAAATTTTGGGATTTTGTTTTCCAAGAGTAAACTCCAACCTTGTTATGTTCACATATTTTTCTTTTTTACATCTTAGCAACTTTTCATACTCTTTCTTTTTTCTTTACTCATTCCCCCTCTCAGATTTCTTTTTGCTTGCTTGCATTCATCATCAAACCAAGGGTTTGTTAGGAAAGTATTTTATTCCTTTCTTTTTGAGTCCCCTTCTCTTATACTTTTCTAATGCCTTGTGGATCAGAGGAACTAGAGTATCTTTATAGATACATAGTGTTGCGTCATGTGATTTGAATTATACTCAACTTTTAGTGAGTTGTTCAAGGGCATCTGTGAAATTTTTTTTATTTTCCTAATTCATTATGACCCTACCATGTGATGATGTTTTATCTTGTTAAATTGAATTTTCTCTCTTTGTTGCCCATTTAAATGAATGGCCAATTTCAAAAAAATTGGATCGTGGTATGACTTTGGCCCTATTGGACATTCTCCTATCTCTATTTGCACTGCCCATGAAGTGTGTTCTTGAGAGTAAATAACATATAGTCAATGACACTTTGACCATTGTATGTTTTACAAGTGATGTTCCCTAAATTTGGTCATACTTTTGTACCATCTCATATGACCATGTTGTACACAATGTTGAAGCCCAATATTTTTTCTCAATAGTGATTAGCATTTCCCTTATTATCATGTCAAGGCCTTTCCCAACATTGATCTTTCTCTTCTTCTAGCCATATCGAGTCACTTCTTTATGTGTAACTTCTTTTCAAGTTGAGGGCTTGGTTATTTGTTGTCCTAACATTAAGGTTCCCTATTATTAAGACCTCGCCAAGGTATTAAAAATAGAAATGTCATTTTCTAGTGATGTGTAGGGATCTTCCTAATCTAAATTCCTCTTCTTATGTGTTTTTATCCTTTTGGAGCAAAGTAGCACACTGCCACCCTTATCAAGACTTGGTTTTCTATTATTTTCAGCCATATGTATTGCTTGTTTGAGTCTTATTTCTCTATACTTAAGAACCTACCCCAAGTTTCTTTAATTAAAATGGTAATTGCTCCATGTCCTTTACCACTATCGGTTCTTTCATTCTAAATTCAAGCTTTTTTGTATCCCTGAAACTCCAAAACTTTACACCTATTGTGCTCATGTGTCTTTGTAAGAAATATAATATATTTACCTCTAGCTATGGGCCCTAATCCAAGTCCTCTTCCCCATGGGTAACCTCTACAATTCCAACTAACCATAGTTATGTGCTCTTAGTAGGGCCCAAGTTCCTATTTCTTATGTGTCATTTTGTTATTTATTTGGGTCTTACCATTTTGTAACCAAGCCCAAATTCCATTATCCCTTGCTGCCTTTACTTTTGCTCTTTCTTTCCTTCTTTCTTCTTGTTGAATCATGGTAAGATCCTCATCAAAACATATGTGTGTGCCTTTGAGGAACCTCTTATTTCTTTAGGTCATGTTTCTATCCTCTATGCTCTTCAAAGTAACCCTTACATGGCTGCCCCCATTATCTTTCATCCATTTTCAAATCCTATGTGCTTGTTGGATTACTCCATTTCATTATAACCGATCTTTAAGGAAGTATCTTTTTTTTTTTTTTTTCATGTTTTCCTTTTCTATGTGGTCTTTTAGCCCTTTAATGATGATATTTGTTACCTTGTCATTTATGTCATTCTCTTCTTGTATCTACTACCTTACTTTCTTTTCAATTAACTCACTTGGTGTGTTTTATAATATCCCCAATAAAAGTGAAGTAATTTAATTAAATTAATTTATAAAGTGGTCCCTAAATTTAAATAATATCATACAAACTACTTTAATTAATTTAATTATAAAATAAAATATGTCATCCCTTTGTAAAATTTTAGAAACTTATTGGAGGCCTTTGGCGGGAACCATAGTAATCATCGTGGAGCTTATTTTCTTGTGTATGTACAATTCCAATTGGAATTGTGTCTTTGTTTGCAGCTTCAAAGGTGCAATATCCTCCCTATTTTGTATTCACAATTTTAGTGGGAATCACTCATCACCCTATTCTACATGTGATCCAAATTTGTGAAGTCTTCAGTTGAAGACAAGTATGATGTAATCTGAGTTATATTCTTATCATCTAAAAATACAAATATGTAGTTCTTGTCCATTCAATATTGTTGATGGTGCATACTTTGCATTGATGATTCATTCTTGTATTTGTAATAATATTATTGGTCGAGGAACTATCTACGATTGGATCCTTCATCATGTTTCAATTAAAGTAACAACCTACATTGTCACACAGAGTGTTTGGAAGCATGCAAACCTACTTTTATGTATGGACAAAACATACTCCATAAGGGGGAAGTCTTAATCATCATACAAGTACCTTGTTGTATGTGTGGCACCTACTTATTGTATGATGAAGTCCAATTATTGTACGGGCACTTGGATGCACAAGTGGACATTATCGTTAGAGCTTAAGGTTGCCAAGTGCTGAAGGGAGAAAATAATTAATGGTCAAAGGTGTTGAAGTGTTTTGCCCTCTGATACATTTTCATCAAGTATTTTCCCTCAAGTACATTGTCATCAGATACTTTCCCTCTGGTACATTGCCCTCGAGTATTTCCCTTCAAGTACATTACCCCTGGGTATTCTCCCTTGGGATACATTAGCCTTTGGCATTCCCTTAGATACATTGCCCTTTCCCCCACGTACATGTTCATTGGGTGTTTTCCCTCATATACATTATCACCAGGTATTTTCCCGTGGGTACATTATCATTGGGTATTTTTCCTCGAGTACATTATTGTCGAGTATTTTTGAGCTCGAGTACATTAACCTCAAGTATTTTCCCCTGGGTACATTATCGTTAGTTATTTTCCCATTGGTATATTGCCTTTAAGTACTTTCCCTCAGGTACTTGTCATTAGGCACTTTCCCTCAAGTACTTTCCCTCAGGTGACTTTCATCATTCGATACATTACAATGGTATCAAAGTTGGTGATCTTTCCATCCTATTAGGTAGTGGATGCAAAATGAGCTCATAGTATACACCAGAAGGAGGTATTGTTCTACAAATAAAATGGGGGAGCCTAAAACTAAAATAAAGACATTATTGAGGGAGCTAATCAAAACCTAAGCTCAACTCAATGAAACCATGGCCATGAGAGAATAACTGTTGGCATTAAGTATGTTTGTCATTAGTGACAACACTTATTCAGATTATGTGTGCTTACTGAGCTTCGCAGTCTTTACCGAGCAATCCAAGCATAACAATGCTTACCGAGCAATCCGAGCAGAACAGTGCTTACCGAGCAGACCGAGCTTCGTAGTGCTTACCGAGCTAGCATTACCGAGTGATAAGATGAGCAATGTTTACCGAGTGCTAGCATAGTAAACAGGGAATTCAATTTCTACCGAGTGACACTGTATCTATCGAGTCTACAGTGTATACCAAGTTCGAAACTATGACTGAGTGGTTAGTATGGACCGAGCCTCCACCCCTATCGAGTGCATGACAATGTTGAGTATTGTAGTGGATGTCGAGTATCAAAAAGTCACCGAGTTAGTTTGCAGGAACTTTCTAACTACATCAGGGCCGACTCAGTAATACTTGTGTTGACTTGTATTTTAGCAGCCGACTTTGTAATTATTTTGGATTGATATATAAGCAATGTTTTATATCATATCAAAAGTGTAGTAATGTGTGAAAAAGAGAAGAAAGGTAGACATAGGTGAATTACAAAGGGCTACAACAGTATAAGGAGCAGCAGAGACATATCTATCACAGAAGGTGATCAGTACATCAAAGAATCTTAATCAGCAAGTACAGTTGCAAGTAAGAGATCTACTATTTCATCCTAACAAGTGAATCAGCTTGAAATCCTTTAACAAGGTAGACTTAACAGTCTTTTGTAAAATCTCTTAACCAAGTGCATACTTCATTGTATGTTTGTAAATCCTCTAACAAGGTGGACCTAGCAGTCCTATTTGCTCCTAACAGAGAAGATCATCAGAAGTGATCATTGTAAGCCTTAACCGGCCAACTTTATACTACAGTATTGAAGTTTTGTGGGTATCATCCCCACCCCAGTTTTAATTTCTATTTGGAAGGTTTCCAGGTCACCAAATCTCTGTGTTCAAAGTGTTATGAATGTTTTATTCTTTCTGTTACTCAAGCATGTAGTTAGCTTATTGATCTAAATGTTATTTGGAATATTGTTAAGATCTGCAATTTGTAAAAAGTTTTGAAGTTACTGATTCACCCCTCCCCTCTGAGTAACTTGGCTAGTCTTGAATATTTCCAACAATTGGTATCAGAGCGTTGTGGTTCTCAGGATAAAGTTTGACAGCTTGAGCAAAGATTCAAGACAATGGAGATATTTAGACCTAACAAAGTAATTGAAAATGAAAAGCTAGATCTGGAAATGGGCATAGCTCAACTCAAGGAAGCAAAAGAGCATCTTTCCCAATCCCTAAAAAGAAGGAAGGAACTTGCAAATCAGATGAATGACAACCAGTATGTTGAAGAAAAGATTGAAGATTTTTTCCCTTCAAGCAGCTCAGATGAAGCAAACAATGCAATCAAAGAACTCCTAGAAAATAATGGATCTCTGCAAGAAGAAGTAAGAAAATTGAAAAGAGAATAGGAAATTCAGTCAACAAGATTTTGTGAAATCTTGGAACAAAGAAATAAGATGAAAGATGAAATAGATGGAAAGAACAATGAAATCCAGAATCAAACTCTTCAGCTAGAAAACCTTATTGATCAAGTCTCTAAAGCAAATGAAGAAATCTTGACTCTAAGATCAGAAAATGAAAGGATAACAGAGGAGCTGAGATCTGAAAAGCAAATCAGTTTAAGATTGGTGAATGACCTAAACACTGAAAGGCAAATCAATGAGAGAATGATGAAATCTCAAGAAGATATGAATCAGCTACATAAGCAAAAAGGAAAATCAGGACTTGGATATAAAGAGGAAGGTGAATCCTCCAATCAAGGTACTCAAAAGAATCAGAAACCTACTTGTAATCACTGTGGCAAAATAGGTCATACTTCAAACAAATGTTGGAGCAATGGAAAAGAAAAATTCAATGGAAAATGCTACAATTGCAATCAGCATGGTCATAAAGCAAATGAATGCAAGGAGAAACCAAGATTTGAAAGCAAATGTCACAAATGTAACAAACAAGATCACAAGGCATCAGAATGCAGATCTAAAACATCCAATCCAGTAGAACAAATTGTGAAAGCAATATTTGGTTGGGATTACAACACTTGGTGTAGGTGTCATTATTGTGGAGAATATGGACACATTGGCATAAATTGTGTAAGGCATCACTTGAGAAAAAGGGATACTACCATAAGATGTTATACGTGCATTGAACTTGGTCATATAGCTAAAAATTGCATGAATACAGGCAGAGTTGCAGATGAAAAGAAAGCAAAAGCAGATAGCATCAGTAAGCAGATGAGACAACAATGGATTCCTAAAACTACTGAGCAAACCAGTCCAAGTAATGAAGTCACTCATGAAGTAGGTGGCTCTATCAATTCCAACTAAGTCTCCAAGAAAGCACTGGAACTGTATCTTCATAGACATATTCCAAAATAGTTCCAGAATTGAAAGGAAGAAAGATCCAAATCAGTATGCAAGATACAATAGGATCACTAAGAAGGTTGGTATCAGTTACCATCGAGCAAGGTCGGGAGTAACCAAATTTCATGTGGTTGCCGAGTATAGTCGGAGCAGTATGAATTCTTATATTCACCGAGTTGCAGTCTCCAGCATCTACTTTAGTACCTTCTACAATTTTGAGTTCCTCAGCAGCAAGTACTTTAGTTTTGGACACTTTAGTAAGTACTTCAATTTTTTATTCTACAATTGTAAATACTTCAGTTTTGGGTTTATCAAGTCTTCCAGTGAGCATTCCATCAGTTGGAAGTTTATCATTTTTCACTGCAAGTCCTACTGTGTCTACAATCACTTCTACTTCAAAGGCATTAAGTACAATGACAGTTGGACCTAAGGTTCAACCAAGCATAAGATTTTTGAGCAGGAGTAAAGATATAAAAGAAAATATAGATTTGGATGAGCAGATAGAAATTCCACAATTAGATTTTGCAAATCTTTCTGCAGATCAAATGCAATTGGTTGGTGAACTCCTCCAGAAGAAAGCAAAGCAGAAGAAACTAAAAGAGGAAAGAGATAAGGAATATAAGATCATTAAGGATTCCAAGAATATTTTGACAGAAGCAATAGGTGTTGAAGTTGATTCCTCTCAACACATTTTGTTACAGTTGGCAGAGGCAGTCACTAAGTTCAATGAGGACTCTTCTAGTCAAGAAAAGTTGCTTGAAAAGGCTGAGAAGAAGTTTGACAATAAAGTGCTTGAGCATATTGCTCAGCAAATAGCTATAAATCAAGCCGAGTTATCTTCAGTTTTGACTAACATTGAATCCTCCTATTCCAAGGTAACATCATTTTTTGTCAAGGTATGTAATGTTGCCGAGTTCTCAAAGGAAGTTAAGGATAAATTGAATAAGATTGATGAGGATCTGAAGATCAGTGCACAAAAGTTGCAACTTGAACCTAGTTCAAGCTCTGCACATCATATGAAAGTCAGATTCCTATCTAATAAGCAGTCAGAGTTATTGAGAGAAGATGCAAGGATCAGGCCAACATTAATAGATATTCAGAACATGATCCTTCCCATCATGGATACAATGCAGAAGCATATTGCACACTCAAAAACATTGATCCATGATAATCAGTTTTCAATTGCAGATCACATGATTGAACTCTCTACAGAAGTCCAAGTTGCACTCCATACATGCAAGATTCTACAAGAGAATTAGGATAGAACTCTGGCACTGATTGGCAAGGTACATTCTGATTTTCTCTCACATTTTGGCATCTCTGTGTAAAATATTTGTATATACACCTTTGGCATTATTGTCAAAAAGGGGGAGAGTATGTGATGAATGGGTGAGATATGAGAAGAGATATGAGAACAAGAGATATAGGAGATATAAGATACTTGTATATATGTATACTGTATGGGGGAGACATAAAATGTATATACAACAGATTGACAAAGACAAATTTTGAAAAAAAAAAGAAAAAAAAAGATTTAGCATGATTTTTGTATATAAGTTTTGGGCAATAAGTGTTTTTGTCACTAATGCCAAAGGGGGAGATTTTTGGCATTAAGTATGTTTGTCATTAGTGACAACACTTATTTAGATTCTGTGTGCTTACCAAGCTTCGCAGTCTTTACCGAGCAATCCGAGCAGAACAGTGCTTACAGAGCAATCCGAGCAGAACAGTGCTTATCGAGCAGACCGAGCTTCGCAATGCTTACTGAGTTAGCATTACCGAGTGATAAGATGAGTAGTGTTTACCGAGTGCCAGCATATTAAATAGGGAATTCAGTTTCTACCGAGTGACATTGTATCTACCGAGTCTCCAATGTATACCGAGTTTGAAACTATGACCGAGTGGTTAGTATGGACTGAGCCTCCACCCCTACCGAGTGCATGACGATGCTGAGTATTGTAGTGGATGTCGAGTATCAGAAAGTCACCGAGTTAGTTTGTAGGAACTTTGTAACTACATCAGGGCCAACTCAGTAATACTTGTGTTGACTTGTATTTTAGCAGCCGACTTCGTAATTATTTTGGATTGACATATAAGCAATGTTTTGTATCATATCAAAAGTGTAGTAATGTGTGAAAAAGAGAAGAAATGTAGAGATAGGTGAATTATAAAGGGCTACAGTAGTATAAGGAGCAACAAAGACATATCTATCACAGAAGGTGATCAGTACATCAAAGAATCTTAATCAGCAAGTACAGTTGCAAGTAAGAGATCTATTGTTTCATCCTAACAGGTGAATCAGCTTGAAATCCTTTAACAGGGTAGACTTAACAGTCTTTTGTAAAATCTCTTAACCAAGTGCATACTTCATTGTATGTTTGTAAATCCTCTAACAAGGTGGACCTAGCAATCCTATTTGCTCCTAACAGGGTAGATCATCAGAAGTGATCATTGTAAGCCTTAACTGGCCAACTTTATACTGCAATATTGAAGTTTTGTGGTTATCATCCCCACCCCAGTTTTACTTTCTATTTGGAAGGTTTATGGGTTACCAAATCTCTGTGTTCAAAGTGTTGTGAATATTTTATTCTTTCTGTTACTCATGCATGTAGTTAGCTTATTGATCTAAATGTTATTTGGAATATTGTTAAGATCTACAATTAGTAAAAAGTTTTGAAGTTACTGATTCACCCCTCCCCTCTGAGTAACTTGGCTAGTCTTGAATATTTCCAACAAATAACAATAATAAATCATGGAAGAGACATTGAAATAATTGGTGGAAGACAAAACAAATAGAGATCACAATGGAAATATCGATAATTCAGTCACTGGAAGTTCAAACACACAAAACTGACACTCTTAGTTGTTGATGCTGACATTACCCCAAAGAACAGAAGCGCCTAGTAAAGAGTGAGAGAACACTTTCTTGCAGATGCAAAAGTAGCTGAGACAAGGTTAGAGGAATGTGAATCTCGAGGGAGATATATCCTTCAAGGATTATACAGATCTATGAATGAAATATTCTAATGCTAAGAGCCATGGCCATTACAATGATGACATCAAAAAAAATATTAGAAAGATAAATTTATCATCCTTTGATGGATCTAGGAGAACATTAGCATGAGCCTGGTTACAGAAAGAAAATATGTATTTCCATCTCAACCCAATTCCTGAAGATGAGGAAATCAAATTTGTAGCACTTCACTTAGAGGGAGTCCCTCATGAATGGTGGCACCATGGGATGGTCACTCTTGACCATGACCAAATTACTTCATATGCCAATTTCCAAAGAGACCCATTGATTTCTTTGATGGGAAGGATCCATAACTCAACTTCAAGAAGTTGGCACAACTGAAACAGATCAGGCTAGTGGACAGTTACATTTTAGAATTTTAAAGGCTATCAATGTTGGTTACCAACATGTCTGAGAGAAGACTTGTCATACTATTCATGGATAGATTGATAGAACCCCTCAAGGGTTAGATCAAAGGTTTCAATCCCAATGTTGCTCATAGAGGCATACAAGAAGGCACATAACATGGCTACCTCATCCTCCAAGAGTCACACACATTCCCAACTACCTCTCCCACAAGAGGACAATAGAAATGAGCTATTTCAAAAGAAGCTTTCGATGGATGTGGCCACTCATTAGGAGCTCTGAAGGAAGAAGCTTTGTTTCAATTTCAAGGAGCTTTGGGAATTGGGTTACCATTGTCTTGGCAAGGGGAATATTCATTATATTGAGGTGGTACATGATGACGAGGAAAAAATAAAAGAACCCAAAGTGCAAGAGGAATAGACTAATCATGTCGAGAGAATTGCCACACTTTTGCAAAGGGAAGGTTTCATTACTACACTCTCCACAACTTATGGATGTAGCATATTTCGGGTTCATGACACACTTCAAGGGGAGTGAGTCATAGTCATGCTTGATAGTGAGGCCACACTCAATTTCACTAATTCATCACTTGTCACCAAGAGTTTTTTACACATGGTGGAGCATGAGGGACTTGAGGTGAAGGTGGTAAGAGGAAATTTACTACCCTACACTCATGTGATTCCACAACTAAGCATTACCATGGGGAACTACACAATGATAGATGATTTCTTTGTAGTAGATTTGGATGATATATATGTCATATTGGGCATTCATTGGATGGAGAATCTCGACAAATATACACAAAGTTTAAAGAGGATGGAGTTTTCATTAGAGGTGGACTACAAGAAGGTGGTACTAAGAGGGATGTCCAATAGAGGTTGAAGAGAGATTTCATTGAAGATGATGGAAACAATTTTTAGACATGATAATATTTAGGCATATAACTTTGACACTGAGGATGTGAACATGAAGAAGAATGTGGCAGCCAATGCTTTACTCAAGAAACTTGCCATATGCTCCTTGTTTCATATTTTAGAGAATTAGAGGGCTCATTTTCTAGTTGAGTACTCCAAGAAAACCTTTTCTTGTCAATTGATGGGTGGACAGATTCAAGATGATGGGTAAAAAGTGGTTGATGATGTCATCTACTACAACAGTAGGATCTATTTGGTACCAGACTCAAAGATGAAGAAGATCATAGTAGGGGAGATTCATGATCCACACCTAGCAGGATTCCCAGGATTGAATTTGCAATTGCTTGAGGGCAAGTAATCTCTAGGCGGGGAGGATTGTAATGTCCCCAATAAAAACAAAGTAATTTAATTAAATTAATTTATTAAGTGGTCCCCAAATTTAAATAATATCATACATATTACTTTAATTAATTAATTTAATTATCAAATAAATTAATAAATAAAGTTATGTCAACACTTTATAACTTTACAAAAACTTCTTAAAGGCCTTTATAATGCATTGGCGGCACCGTAGGTAATCATCGTGGAGTTTATTTTCTTGTGTATTTGTAATTCTAGTTGGCATTGAGTCTTTGTTTTCAATTTCAGAGGTGCAAGACCCTCCCTATCTTGTATTCAAAATTTCAATGGGAATCACTACTCACCCTATTCTGCATGTGATCCAAATCTGTGAAGTCTTCAATTGAAGATAATTTTGATGTCACTTGACTTATATCTAATCATCTAGAAATAAAAATATCTATTTCTTGTCAATTCAATGTTGTTGACGGTGCATACACTGCATTGATGATTCATTCCTATATTTACAATAATATTATTGGTGAAGGAATTATCTACAATTGGATCCTTCATCGTGTTTTAATTGAAGTAACAACCGACATTGTCGTACAAAGTGTTTAGAAGTGCATGTGCCTACTTTTTTGTATAGGCAAAACATAGACCATATGGGGAAGTCTTAGTCATCGTACAAGCACCTTGTTGTATGGGTGACACCTACTTACCATATGGTGAAGCCTAATTACTGTACGGGTACTTGGTCGTACAAGTGGACATTGTTGTCGAAGCTAAAGGGTGTCGAGTGTCAAAGGGAGCCAATGATTGAGGGTCAAATATGTTGAAGGGATTTTCCCTGGAGTACATTATTGTCAGGTATTTTCCCTCGAGTACATTTTCATCAGATACTTCCCCTCAGGTACATTTCCCTCAGGTATTTCCTCTTGGATACATTATCCTCACGTATTTTCCTTAGGTACATTACCCTAAGGTATTTTCCCTCAGGTACATTATTGTTGAGTATTTATCTTTAGGTACATCAAGTTGTTGGGTATTTACCCCTGGGTACATTGTCCTTGCATATTTTCCCTTGGGTACATTGTCGTCAGATATTTACCCTCGAGTACTTGCCCTCAAGTACATTGTTGTTGGGTACTTGCCCTCGAGTAAATTATTGTCAGGTACTTGCCCTCAAGTGACTTGCATCATTTGATACATTACATGTTTGATGGTTGTCTTACTACTCGAGTCCATGACTTGACCTCTTCTATTTATTCAGTTCACTAATTATTTTTTAACTCCATATTTTCCATTGCAAATTGGATTTCCTTAATTTTTAGGTTACTATCTATTTCATTTCCACTTATTTTGTTTCCTCCTATTATTTTCATTTCCTCTAGCTCCTACCTTATCAAAAGTATCTCGTATTCACCTTTTTCCATGTTAAACTATAATTTTTGAACATGTTCTTTGAGTTCTTTGTTCTCCCTTGTTAGTTTCCAATTATTTTTTGTGATCTCCTTTATCTTAAAGTCCTCTGCATTGCTCCTGTTTATGGAGACTAGATTTTCTCCTTCATAATCATTAACTCATTTACATATAAATTTTGGCACCATGTTAAAGGTGTTGATATGGGGATATAAGTATTTTAGAGCCCATTTTCTCCAACTTCCACCTTGTCTATTGTTTGAGTTTCAACCTCAAAGTTTTTGGAAATTGGTGTTGAAAGAGATGTATCCATCTTCTCTTTCCCTTTGTTTTCCTTTTTCTCATTTTATTCTTGTTCAACTTCAATTTCAGGGATTTATGATGCTATCATTATTTCCCTTGAGCCATAGCATAAATGATTTGTCAGAAAAATAAAAATAAAATAATATGTAGGATATATTCATAAAAAAAAGAGTTTCCAAGTTTTTTGTAGTTTAATAATGTTGAATTTATTTTTAAGTTTAATTCATTGAAATGGTTTTTAAGTAATAAAATTATAGGTAAATATATCTGATCAATTGTATTCTTTTATCATTCAATTTATATTACAAGTACTATTTGATTAAAGAATTTCAACAATATGTTGAAAATATTTGTATTGATATACTAAAATGAATATAGAATTCTATACTTATTCTAGAACATTTGAATTGCTAAGTATTGTTGTCTTAATTATTCACGTGATTATAAAGCTAAATTATGTGAATGTCACGTGTTTGTATGACAAAAAAAAAGTGAGCGAATCAAGAAAATATAACAATATGAGTACATTGTTCCAAATTATGTATGAAGTCAAAGATAAAATATGTGTATGCAAAAATATTCTAGACCCATGAGTGCATAGACTATTTAGAACTAGAAGTAAACAATTTAGAATTATAAGAAAATTGCATATAAATACTTATAACTTATAATCCTTAGACATCGAATTTAATGTTGATTTGATAATGGTTTTCCTTCATTAACTTTAGAGCTAAGTACCTCTATCCATTTTGTATTTACTTTCTTGAAAATTTGTAATTCTGTATTGTCAAAGTTGTTATTTATTAATCTAGGTTCATTTATGTTGATTTGTACAAGTTTTCTTTGATTAATCTAGATATAGAAGTGTGTAAATTTTAAACTTTTCTAATAATGTGTTTACAACATAAAATTGAATTGAGGTAATCTTGTGAACTCATAATTTTATAATTATATATTGATTTTATTTCATAGTGATTGTAATTTAAATCAATCATGAGAATAATATTCTATAAATTATTAATAAGTTTAATGTCAAATAATAGCCTTATAATGCAAGGATTTAAGTTCTAGGCATTGCTATAAGCATAACCACATATTGGATCATGATCAAGGTGTCAAATATAAGTATAAAAAAATATCAATGGAAGTTAAATATATGTATAGTCACCGATAAGGCATGATATATTATTGTTTATGCTTTTATTTTCATTATGTGAGAGTTCTTTTTTAAATACATGTTTGTTTTGTATATGTATGTATGTTTTAAAAGTGTTATTTTAACTAGTTGAAATATCTTTAGAGGAAATACAACTAGGGGTGAGCTAGGTTGATTTCTTGAAAGTAAAAAAAGGATTAAATTAGTGAATGCAAGTCTTGCAAGGTGACCCCTAACTCGTAGGTTTACAAGAAATGGAGGTACTTTTAAGATAAATAAGGAGGCTTCATCTTTGAAGCCATTACCCCCACAATCCTCTAGTAAAGTGCTCCTGAACTAAAAAAATTATTAGCTAAAACAAGGAAACTAGTCATACCCCTAACCCTACTCTATTAGAGAGCCCTGCATCTAATATGTCAACTAGAAGTAAGAGGAAATTGGATGAAAAGGAATAAAAACATTTAAGAAAAAGGGGAAAACCAAAATATTTGAGTCTAAAATCCCTAAAACCCCCAAATAGAAATCCACAAAAAAACAACTTGTTGCCACTAAAAAGGATAATAAGCTTGAAAAGGAAACAACAAAGGTTGAAAGGACACTTAAGAGATCTCTTGTGTTAGGAGAAGTCCCATGATTCATGGGAAACATAGAAGATTAGTGGGAGGAAAAAAGTAAGGTTGTCCATATCCCAATTTCAACTAAATCAGAGAAAACTATATCTAATGCAAGGGAAGAGAAAACAAGTAAACAACATACAAGTAGGCATGCTACAATATTTCAAACCTTTTCTACTTTAGATGATGCAACAAAGAGTGATCATGTTAAACATAACACTCAATCAGAAGACACTAAGGAAGTGTCAACTCACTCTAGTAACTTATAATATGATCAAGAAGTTTATGATGGGGATAAACAAGAGCATGAATAATAGAATGATAAGGAGCTTTCAGATGAAGGGAAAATTGTAAGTGGTTTGGAAAATCTTATGAGGGAAGTAGAGAGAGTAGAAAATATTGAAGAAATAAGGAGAGATAAAATTTTAAAAAAAGGTACATTCAGTTAAAATAGGTGTACTCACACCATCATTTTCATCACAAGCCTCTATTGCATTAAAATTATAAGAACTAATGGAAGAAAAGGAGCAAGAATGGAAAAAGGAGAAATAATAGTTACAAGAAGAACTTGGAAATAAGGATGAAGAAATTGCAAAATTGAAGGAGAGAATGGAAACTATAAGTACTTTAGTACCTCATCTTATGGGATGTAGGCCACCTCCTCAAGTTTATTTATTGCAGTTAAAAGAGTTATGCCTTTCATACAAGTTGTCAAGATAACTTTCAAGGCTTCCTTCATCCCTTCTTACTCCTAGTGATTTCATGTTTTCTAATCAAACTACTACACCTCAACATAAAAATTTATTGTGTGAATTATATCTACATAATTATGTTGTTCCATTTGATTTTGTTTGTAATCCATTATTGACTATTGGGAATATTTAGTTAAGAGCTTTTGTGTCTTATGTCCACAATGAGAATATTACAAGGGAGCAATGTAAAGAATATGAAGAGATGGAACACATTGTTCCATTACCTCTTAGGGATGAAGTTGATGATCATGATAGTCCCTTCTATGAGTGGAATAAATTGATTTATAACCATGATCAATTGGCTGAGGTAATGGCATTAAGAGAACAAGCTCACACATAACTTAAGGATATGGAATCTCAAATCAAAAAATTTCTTTGGCATTTGGCTCGTAATTATAATGGGTTATCAAAAAACCTCAAGAAAGTAGAACCCTACTCAGTGAAAATTTTCCATACACCATTATTGACTATTAGGAATATTCAGTTGAGATCTTTTATGTCTTTTGTCCAAAATTAGAATATTACAGGGGATTAATGTAAAGAATATGAAGAGATGGAACATATTGTTCCATTACCTCTCAAGAATGAAGTTGATGATCATGATAGGATCTTCTATGAATCGAACAAATTGATTTATAACCTTGATCAATTGGCTGAGGTAATGGCATTAAGAGAACAATTTCACATAGAACTTAAGGATATGGAAGCTCAAATCAAAATAGTTCTCTGGCATTTGGTTTGTAAGTATAATGGGTTATCAAAGAAACTTAATAAACAAAAACCCTACTTATTGCAAAATTTACATACACCAGTCTGTCGAGCAGCCACATATATGCAAATTGGTAGGAGCTATCAAGAGAAATGGGTCCTATTGATATTTTAACAACCTTTTCTCTGATGGCATGTTCCATACCAGGAAGAGAATACTTTATATCATGTTAATATAGATAAGTCCCGATGGGATAAATTAAAAAAGGACCAAGGGTTCTTTCAGAATATAATAGTTAAAATGGCAAGGTATACTACAATGAACAATTTCAAACTTACAGTGTGGGTGGAAAATAGACATTCACCTACTAGAGATCCATCGGACAATTAAGTTGGGTGGAACGGCGAGCCTCATTTATGTTTACATTATTAGATACTTTAATGTTGAGTTGGACTATGTTTTTTTGTTATAAACGCCTAGAATATGTGGTTTTGTATCTTTTTGCTAAGTCATTTTTTATGACATGATGATAAACCATCCTACTTAGCAATGTCCTTTGTGATGAAAACTATGATCCTTATGATTGAAATATAAATCTATATTCTCATGAATTGTTTGTTAAATGGGTCTAATAACTAAGATGGGAGTTGAATCAGTTATTCCCACACAAACAAATAAAAAAAATTATTTGTCGATAAACAGTTAAGTAATGAGGCAAAATTAACATTTGTCAGTTAAGCACAACAAACATCCATAGTAAAGATATGCATGAATAACATAGAAACACTAAAACAAAGAACGCTAGATTTTACATGGAAATCCCAACCAGGAAAAACCACATAGAAGTTAATTCTCATGAATATGAAAAACACCTCTTAGGGTGACATTGAAAGGTGATTTGTACAAAGGTTCACTGTTGATACATAATAGATATGAATATATGTAGAATCCACCTCTAAGATCTTCAATTTGTTATGCAAAAACACAGATCTATTTTCACATGAATTTTTAGTCACTTCGTGTGTGTGTATACTGTATGATACTTGCATTGTTGCACTTCCAATATATACACCACATTGAGATCCAATGGGTCAAGCACAACATTTGAAATAGGTCACACCATACCATTACCACAGTGGAAGGAAATGAATGATGAATGCTTCAACCAAAACAACATGCCACACTTCAGACCAAAACACCATCTCCAAAGAACTTGGTTCCAATAGAAATATGAAGCACTCTACATCACAAAGCTAGGACCGGAAACACATATGGATAGGATAGAGCCAAAAATTCCATGAGCATGCCACACAAACCATCAGTGAAAGCACCAATTGAAATAAAGACTCATCGGTAAGTAATGGCTGATAAGCCATCTTGTCATTATCACAACAACAAATACACCATAGAAGATATTTTGACATCAATGACAATCATTAATGAAAAAATCATATCAACCTCATATTCTAACAATCTCCCCCTTTTTCATTGGTGGAAACATTCATCAATAACAAAGTATGACACAAAATTGACTTCTTGTGAAACAAAACAGTAAACAGTAACTCTCTAAAACATCTCTAGAAATCTCTCCCTCTTTGACAAAAATGACAAAGGGGAGAAATAAACTCCCCCTATTTGAAAGACATCTCTCCCCCTAAGAGGAATCCTCCAAGAATTGATCCAAGAAGTTATAGATATACAAGCCATTGTATCAATGCACACACACTGATGCACCTAATTTTCATTAAAAAAGGGGAAAATACCCAACTTCCCTCTCTGATACTCAAAGTATCTTTACACCAAGTTTTGGTGAATATGTCATCTATTTTATCCTTTGTGGGTACATACTCCAACTTTACTTCTCCTTCTTCTACCTTCTCCCTGATAAAGTAATATCTGATATCAATGTATTTTGTCATGTAATGCATCACTGGATTCTTTGACATACTGATGGTACTGGTATTATCAAACATGATAGGAATTGATTTAGGAAAACTAATTCCTATATCCTGCAAGGTTTGTTTCATCTATAATAACTGAGTGCAAGAGGTGGATATTGCAATGTACTTTGATTTAGCAGTTGATAATGTTACAGACTCTTGTTTCTTGCTTGACCTTGAGCAACCAACCAAGAGCCAAGAAAGTAAGCTCCACCACTGGTACTCCTCTAGTTGTCCATACAACTAGCCCAATTAGCATCTGTATATTATGTCAGTAAAAATATTACTCTCTTGGGTACCACAATCCCATATCTTTTATTCCTTTCAAGTACCTTAAAATCCTCTTTACAACCACCACATGTGACTCTTTCAGTTCTTGCTGAAATCTGGATGATATCTAGTCTAGTACCAGTCAAATACAACAATCCTCTAATCATAGATCTATACATAGTCGCATCTTCTTTCAATGAGTTATCCTCCTTAATCAACTTGTTGTCAGTAATAATAGGAGTGCAAACAAGTTTTGAATTCTCAAAACCAAACTTCTTTAGTAGCTCTTTCACATACTTAGAGATTGAGAGATAAAAATGCCTTTGTTATTCTGATTAACTTGCAATCCAAGAAATAAATTTAGCTCTCCTATCATTGGCATCTCAAACTCCTTCTGCATCTCTATAGAAAAAATATCTTGCAACTCATCCTTGCCTCCTAATATGATATCATCAACATAGACAATAACAATAAGAATTTTCTCTAAACTTACCTTGAAGTATAGATTGTTTTTGGACCATCCTTTCCTCAAACCTTGACCAATCAAATATTTGTCTAGTTTTCTATACCAGGCTTGGGTGCCTACTTCAGTTCATACAAAGCCTTCTTTAACTTGCAAACTTCATCAAGATCCTTTTCTGATATGAACCCTTTCAGTTGTTTAATGTATACCTCTTCTTTCAGTTCACCATTAAGGAATTCTAACTTGACATCCATCTGATAAACCTTGAATCTTTTAAATGCTTCAAATGCCAAGAACACCCTAATAGCCTCCATTCTAGCAACAAGAAAATAAGTCTCCTCAAATTTGATTCCTTCAATTTGTGAATATCCTTTACATACCAATCATTCTTTAATGCTTGCAAATTTCCCATTCTCGTCAAGCTTGTTCTAATACACCCATTTCGTACCTATCATAATTTTGTCTTTCGATCTAGACACAAGATCCCATATACGATTCTTGTCAATCTAATTAAGCTCTTCCTTCATAGCATTGACCCAACTTTGATCACTACATGCCTCTGCTACATACTTGGTTCAACTTTAGAAAGTAAGCACAACAAATCATGATCTTGTGTTGTTGTACTTTCGGTCATAACCCCTTTGGTCTTGTCTCCAATAATTTGATTCTTTGAATGATGTTTCTATACATATCCCAGTCTCTTAACAAAAGATGTCAGTGATAGTGTTGGTGGAACATCATCTTCCTTTTTAAATTCCTTTATTCTATTTTCTCCATCAGACTCATACTTGATATGCCTTTCAGGAACCTTCAGAAAGTATTCATCAACATTCACATTCACGCTTTCCACAATTTTGTTCATTCTCTTATCTAAACACTGGTACATCTTACTTTTAGTCAAATATCCCAAGAATATTCCTTCATCATCTCTGCTATCAAACTTCCCAATATTATCTTCATCTCTTCAAATGTAACACTTGTTGTCGAAGATATTTAAATAGTTCACTGTCAGTACTCTTCCATGACATAATTCATAAGAAGTCTTGTCATATTTCCTTCAATACAATACTTTGTTCAGTGTACACACAATAGCATGCATTGCTTCTCTCCAGTAAATCTTTGGTAAACCTACCTCTTGTAACATAGTTCTTGTTGCTTCCTAAATTATCTAGTTCATCCTTTCTACAACACCATTCTATCATAGTATTCTTGTTGCTGAAAATTGTCTCTTAATACCATGCTTTTCACAATATCTCACAAACTCATCAGATGTAAACTCTCCACCTTTATCAGATCTCAAACATTTGATATTTCTACCACATTCAATTTCAACTCTAGCCTTGAATATCTTAAATTTCTCAAATACCTCATATTTATCTCTAAGAAATAAAACCCAAGTCATTCATGAATAATCATCAATAAATAGTATGAAATAACTTTCACCTTGAAAAATCCTTGTTCTGGTAGGACCACGTAGATTAGAGTGAACAATTTTTGGTACGTTGGTAGAAGAGTAATCTTTTGCCTTGAATGATTCTCTCATCTTCTTTCCTTCTTGACAACCCTTACAAGTGATATTTTTCAGCTTACGCAGTCGGGAAAAATCTCTCACTGCATGAGAGAAACTAATCCTCACAAGATTATCAAAGTTTATGTGACACATCCTTCAATGCCAAAGCAATCTGTCATCAATCTGGGATATTAAGAAACATCCTTCTAAAGCACCTTCAAGTTGATACATGTTCTTTCTGATTCTCTTCCCAATAGAAATCAGATCTCCACATCTTTTTTTCTGATTTCACAAACTTCATTCTTGAATATTACATCTCAACCATTCTCACACATTTTACCAATACTCAACAGATTATGATTCAATCCTTTCACATAGTAGACATTGTCAGTATTTTTATTTCCATCAAATGTAATAGACCCTATGCTAACTATGTAAGTTGTCTTGTCATTGCCAAATCTAACTACACCACCATCATAATTTCTCAATGATACAAAATTCCTTTTGTCTCCAGTCATATGTTGTGAACAATCACTATCAATTAGCCATTCATTCTTGTTCCTTCTAACATATAATGTAGTTTCAAAATTATCATCAACCTCAACATACATATTAGTGATGTCTATCTCAGTTTTCTTATCTTTCTCAGCATAAAATAAGCAATTCTCTAATTCAGATTCATCATCTGAAATACTAGCATCTTCATTCACATAGTAAACCTTTTTATTGAATGTCTTGAACTTCTATCTAGGACCCTTCTTAGGGCATCTAATAGTTAAACAACCAATTTTACCACACCTAAATAATTTTAGGGGTAACATACCTTTATACTTGTCAGTACATTTCCTCAGCCTTCTAATGATATTTACCTCAAGTTCATCATCATCATCGTCGTTGTCATCGTCATCATCGTCATCCTCATCGTCGTCGTCGTCATCATCATCATCATCATCATCATCATCATCATCATCATCATCATCATCATCATCATCATCATCTTTATCTGATTCGGTGGCTTTGAATGTTGTCTTAGATCTATTCTTATCTCTTCCAAAATTTCTAAGCTCAAATGTGGTCAAGTGCCAAACAATTGCTCTTTCGTAAAAAAAATCAGATCACACACTTCTTCAATTGCTAAAATCTTATCATTGTAACTATCTAGTAATGTCATCAAAATTTTCTTTATGAAGTCGTCATCGGTGATAGTGCCTCCTTCATTCTTGATTTCATTTACTACATTCTCAACTCTCTAAAAGTAGCTATTGATATCTTCACCATCTTTCATCCTCATATTCTCATAATGTCTCTTTGTTGTAGCTTCTTATATAATTTCACTCTATAGTTTCCTTCATAGATATCTTTCTAATTTTCTCATACCTCATAAGTTATCTTTAGTGAAATTACTTTGGTCAATTTAGTTTTCAACAAAGAACTGGTAATAACATACCTCGCTCTTTCATTCTCCACATAATCTCTAATCTCATATGCGGTAGTCAAACCATTATGGGGTTGCACATACTTAGTTTCCACATGCTTCCATGTCTTGTAACCAAACGATACCGGGTATCCTTTTATCTGATCTTTCCATGAAATGTAATATGATTGATCAAGATTAAATTAGGAAAATACTGAAATCTAATTTTTCAAAAATTCATATGTTTTAGTAAATTGCAATTTTGAGGGTCTTCGGTGCATTTCTGGGCAATGGAACATTGCTAATTTTGAAATTTGGTTCAAGAGTATTTGAATACCTTTCCAACGCATCAAACGGTTCGTAATTTGGAGCTAGGATGAGAAAGTTATGCCTTCTCCAAGCGGACCTAAATTTTATATATAGTTTTTTGATAAATTTTGATAGTTTTAATAGTTTAATTGTACTAAACATTATGATGACTCTTCATTTCGATTCCAAGGGATTTGTGTGACCCTTAGGATCCATCTGACTTGTATAAACTCCAATTTTGAATAGAACGGAGACACTTTTTGGCTTGCAATCTTGTTGTTAGTCTTTTAAGCTTTTATGTCAAATTTCACAATACTGCGGGTTTCACATCAGGTATTGTAATCTGATTCATAATTCAGATCAATGATCCATCAAACATAGGGATAGTCGATTAGTGTATCATCATATCTTCCTCAAGTGTTTAAGCTCACTACCGAGGAACCAAGCTCTAATACCAATTGTTGAATAGGTCAAATAATTGAGAGGGGGGGGGGGGGGTGAATTAGTTATTCCCGCATAAATAAATAAACCTTTTCCTCGATCGGTAAACACTTAAATGGTAATGATGCAAACTTAAGATTTTTCGGTTAAGCACAACACAAATCCATAGTAAAGATATGCATGACTAACACATGAACACCAAATTTTATGTCGAAAACCCAAATGGGAATAATAACGGAGAAGCTAATTCTCGTGAATATGAAAAATACCTATTAGGGTGACACCGAAAGGTGATTTGTACAAAGGCTCACTATCGGATATGAAAAGAGCTCACTATCAATACACAAGTTCACTAATGATACACGAAGGCTCATTGTCGATAGATGAAGGCTCATTGCCAATACACAAAAGATATGAATAGATGTAGAATCCACCTCTAATATCTTTAGTCTGTTATGTAAAAACACAGATCTTTTTTGCATGAATTTGTAGTCACTTCATATGTGTGTATATTGTTATGATACTTGCATTTTTACACCTCCAATATATACACCACATTGAGATCCAACAGGTCGGCCATAATATTTGAAATAGGTCACACCATACAATTCCCATGGTGGAAGGAAATGAATGAAGATTGCCTCGACCAAAACAACATGCCACGATTCAGTCCAAAACACCATCTCCAAAGCACCTAGTTCCAACAGAAATATGAAGTATGCTACATCAAAAGATGGGACATAGATGGGATCGAGCCAAAACTTCCACGAGCATGCCACATGAACCATCAATGAAAGCACCAACCAAAACATAGACTTGCTACTAAGAAATAATTGATAATCCAACCTGTCGATATCACATCAACTAATATATCCATATAAGATATTTTGAAAACAATGACAATAGCACATCAACCTCACATTCTAACATTGTTATGGTAATTATTGTATTTAAAGTATTAGTGCATAAGAAAATATATACGTGGTGCTAACCTTTTGAATTCAACTATTTGAATAAGTCAAAGGAAATTAAGGTGCAACAAGTCTTTTGAAGTATTCATAGTATATCAAGGAAAGAAGAGGTCAACTAAGTTATGAGAAGCATTCTAGATGTTTCTTTCATAGAATATTTCTTCAAAGCAGTTGGATTTTTTTTTAATCTTCCTAACTACTTGTATTCCTATTTATAGAGAAAATTTAGGAAAATATTCAATTTGAGTTATGGTTGGACAGATTCCACTGTATTCAACTCTTTTTTGTTCTTAATTCATAATTTTTTAATAAAAGCACTCTCCCTAGATTTGAGGGATTGAGGTTCTGATCTAGTTAGTTCATTCTAGTTTTTTCTTTCGATAAAGTCTCCCATGTTTGTTAGATAAATAAGAGGGGGTGGTTGGGGGGGGGGGGGGGGGGGTGAATCAGTTAAGTCCAGTTATCCTACAATCCCAAATACTCCCAGATGTAAAAAAAAAAACTTTCAAACAATTTAATCAACTCGGTAAAACTTTAACTATGCCTTTCTGTTCAATTATCGAATAGTAGTAAATTAACTAGTGTATATACCGATCAAACCAATTATAGTAATAGGTAAAGTAAAATAACAATTCACCACATCCATACACATATAACAATTTTATTTTTAACGTGAAAAACCTATAAGGGGAAAAACCACATGGGACTGGTAACCCAAAAATAATTTCACTCTTCTAAAGTGAGCTCAGTTAAGAACCAACCCTATTAAAGGTTACACTAACACACTGTAAGGTGTGACCTAGTTAGATGGTTTATCACTGATAGTTCTCCATGACCAAAAAAATTCACTATGGGGTCAACAATAAAACAATCAACATTCATTGAATGTCATATTGAAATATAAAGACTATTAAGTCTCACTCGGTTAAGAGATTTATCTATAACAATGGTTAGAATGAAACACTAATTATCTGATTCAAATATAACTTTATTTTGCATATTTTCATATCTATGCTAAGCTCAAAATACCTCTGGCTAATATATTCAATTCAATCTCATTTATATCCTCCAACTCTGTTCTGCTTAGTAATTTCATTTTGTCTAACGGTCGGTGTTGTCTGCAAAATTGCTCAGTTCTGTCTTCAACTTGTTTAACTAGTTTTGCATGAATGCAATATTCTCATGTGCATTTCAAAATTCATTATGAATCCCTTATCTCCTTTTATAGATATAAAAAAACCATTTTATTTTCATCCATAGATTTTGCCTCTTAATCTTCATTGTTGATTTTGTCGCTTTAACCTTCCTCAGCACTTGTGTCAGTAATACATTTCAATCTCCATCATCTGATCATCCTTGAATTTAATCAGTCATTTGATCATCATAAAAAACTTTATCTTTAACCTCAAAATCATCCATGATTGTCCAGCTCATCTCTTTAGTTGGTAGTCACATGTTTCATTTAATTCTTTCACTCGGTCAATACTATACTTGGTATACACTACACTTGCTCGGTGTACACTGTTTCAACTTGGTGTATATTAAGTTCTTCATTTATTGACCACATAAAATTGTTCATTCTCAATTTTCAATCTATAATAGAATTATGTAATACAATCAAATTTCTAACATAATGTCATAAACTCATCAATAAGTTACCCAATGAATACCATATCCATATCTTCCTCATACATCTCATCTTCATGTAGATATCCCTTTCCTTCATCATTATTTCCTTCTCCAAATGTTTGTAACTATCATGATAAGTATAGTCAAAACTGTTGATCCCTAAGTTTGGTTGTCTATTATTGTCTTACACTTAGTCATTTTCTAGGCAATGTTGGTCGGTCATCATTGCAACTGAGTCATCATGTATAGGCCGAGTCATGTATATTGTACATTTACCGAGCAGTAGTTACTATCGAGTAAGTTAGAGGTCACCGAGTACTTCAGTATTAGCTGAGAAAGTTTATGCCGAGTTGTGTAGATATGATAGTGTCGAGCACTATTAAAGAAGAACAGTCAGTGTTGAGTGCCAGAGATATCAAATGTCGAGTAAACCAGATTTGATATATGTGTTTGTAATGGTACAAACACTTAGTTAAACCGTTTAGGCCGACATCTACATTATTTTATTATTTTTTAAGGAAATCACAGAGGTGATTATGCGTTAGAATTTTAATCATTAATCCCTATGTAATCATTGTAACCAATCAAAATTAGGGAATGGTTAAGCGGTATAAGAAGACAATCTAGATCGTTGATCTTAATTTATGGAGTTGATCTATTGTTTATATAAGATGAGATCTAAACCCTAAAATGTATCAAGGAGAATATACTGTAACATGGAAGAGTATGAAGGAGATTTCATTCATGTAGAACATAGAAGTGTTTTAATTACCAGAGACTGAGATCAGTGATCGAGCTAAGCAGTAAAGGACAAAAAAAAGATATATTTGATAGAGGAGATCAAATCTATATTAGAAGGAGAAGATATGTTATTAGCATTACAGTGAAAACCAAAGGATCGGGTATTGAATCATTCTAATAGGTGAATCTGGGAGAATATCTTTACAGAGTGGTCCTAACAGGCCTAAGTAAATATCTTAACCGAGTGCTTACTTTATTATAAGTTTTAAGTCCTTTTGCAAGGTAGATTGTATAAGTCTTAAAGCTCTTAGCAGGGTAGACCCCTCACAAGGTAGATCATCATTTTATGATCAAACTTGTAGCCCTAACAAGAAAAATTTAATATTGCAATAGTGAAGATTTTATGGGTGTCATCCCCACCCTAGTTTTACCTTTCAAGGGTTTTTGGGTAACCAAAATCTATGTGTTATGTTTTACTTTCATGGATGATTATATTGTTAGATCTTTTACAGTATTAAAATTGGTATGCAAGTAAGTTTATGTCAAAATGGAATTATAAGTAGATATCTGATTCACCCCCCTTCTCAATATATCACCTTCCCATAGTAGATTTCCAATAATTGGTATCAGAGCTAATTCTATTAAAGAATTCTAATCACTTGTGAGTCAAAGATCTTGAGATGGAAGTTTACAAGTTGGGAAAGATCATAGAGAATTAGAAGATTGACATTCAACTTGCATTACAACACCTTGAAGTAGCCAGAGGTGAACTAAAGAAATCATTAAGTAGAAGAAGGGAGCTGGCTATACAAAAGAATGAGATTCAATATCAAGAAGAGGACACCAAAGATCTATTTGACAATGGTAACTCTACTAAAAGTGACAAACCTATAACAAATCTATTGGACAAAAACAAAATACTGAATGAAGACATCAAAAATATTAAGAGAGAACAAGAAATACAATCAATAATACTTTATGAAGTTGTTGAACATAAAAAGAAAGCTGAAGATGACAAGGCAATGGTTGAAGAAGATAAAAGACAAATATCTATGAGACTTGATGAAATGACATGTGATATGCAAAGGCTGACAAATAATCAATTAGACATGGTGAATTAGTTATTACTTGCTAATCAAGAGTTGGGCAAGAAAGATGTGAAAATCACAAACATGAGATCAAAAAATAGCCAACTAAAGAATGAACTAAGATCTAAAAAAGAACTCAATGAAAGGATGAACAAGCCTAATGAATCTATGAGATACTTTGAAGAACTATTAAGGTCACCTAGGAGATCCAGTGATACTTCTAGACTTGGACATGATGAGCACCTGTCATCCAATGAAGAAGGATAATCATCAAAGAGTGGAGAACAGAGGAATGCAAATCCAAAGAACAACAAACCTACATGCCATCATTGTGGAAAGCTAGGACACACAACTAACATTTACAGAAGCAAAAATGGTAAGTCCAATCCTAATTCAAAAGTTAATGGAAATTTTTTTAACTGTAAGAAACATGGACATCAAGCACATGAATGCAGGACTAAGGTCAGTTATCTACCTACATCACCTAGATTTCAAGGACATTGTTTTAACTATCAAAAATATGGACATAGAGCACATGAGTGTAGATCCAAAGCTAAGTGGACATCCAATCAGTAGACCGAAGTACCTAGGAAAGGTAACACATACAATTGGGACTACAATACATGGTATAGTTGTCATTATTGTGGAAAATATGGTCAAATTGGAGCAAACTGTTTAAAGACACATTTCAGAGGAAAATCTAAGAGTTGGATGAGTGGAAGTTTGGCATGTTACAAATGCAACAAGATTGGTCACTTAAAGAGAGATTGGAGAACACATACACCGAGCAATGAACAAGTCAATAATGAAGAAATTGTTGAGAATATGAGAAACTAGATGAACAAGACTTGGAAGAAGAAAGAAGAAGCAAGCAGTAGTGGAGCTAGTGAGCTTGAGGTCACCCAATCCGATGGATCAGGTGATCACACTACTTCAAACTAAGCAAAGAAGGTATGTGAGGAACTGAATTTTATAATGCTTTATTTTACATTAGTTCCTAACATTTGATACGTTAAAGTCCATATTTGTATAGATTAAGATGCATTAGGATAGATTTAAGAAAGAAGCTACATTTTTTATTTGATGCCAAGCATCAGTATTTTAGCCCATGGTGACTGAGTCACTAGTGTATGTTGAGTGCCTGTGGTAGCCGAGATGTGATGTATACTAAGATGAAATCGAATGGTAGCATTGACCAAGCTTATGTTAATCGAGTTGACATGAGATTGCTGAGACAACTGTATCTTACCTAGAAAGTGTATGGATCATTAATGAAGCCCTAATCCAATCGTTTGAAGTCTATAAAGTAGGAAGTTACCATTTTTTCTCACCTCACTAGCGATTTGAGAACTTACAGAGTGATTCTAGAGTAATTATCTAGAGCGATTTGTGCTAAGTGTGATTTGCAGAGATCTTAACAACGTGTCGTTGGCAAACATCTGAGAACTATTCGAGCAAGGTATTTACCAAGTTACTTATTTCCTAATTGAACCTTATAATTTGAAGAAATGACATCTTCATCATTTGTTGCAACTAAGAAGAAAGGGAAGGAAGTGTTCAATGTACAACTTGTGAGGAACGACACATGTAAATCACAAAAATTCCAGGCCGTTCCTAAGAGTGCAATTATGGGAGATCTCATGGGTGCCCTATCATCTATCCCTCCTAAGGTTTTGATGATCAATGATGTATGCACATGTTATATGCACAAGATTGGAGAGATAGGAGACTACAAGCTTAGAGAAGCTTACAACAAACTGTGCTACAATGGGGTGTTGAAGGTTGAACACCAGAAGGTTTTTGACTCAACTTCCCACAAAACTTTAAGGTCAAATGGATAAAGATCATGCTTAGCCGAGTACATGACATGAAAATTTGGCTGAAAGATGGACCAGTAAAGATCACAAAGGAAATGATACATCAAGTAACTAGTTATCCTAGTCTTATAGGGAAGAAGACTATGAGATGTCAAATCAAGGAGATAATTCAAGCCAATACTCAGGCATTATGGAATAAATGAGGGATGACCATCTCAACAATCACAGATCCATAAATTGATTTTGCAGTAAGGGTGATTGCACATAAGTTTTACCAATCCATTCGGCTAGACAATGTTCTATGCATAGCAGTAGACCTAGCTTGGAAGATAGTAAAGAAAGATCATACCTATGATCTTGCTGAGCTACAACTGATACAACTTGTTGAGAACCTCACTTCGGTTAGGAAAGCAAAGAATTCGATGTGTAAGTTTGGTTCTCTGATCGTGTGTCTATTTTTCTATGCACATAATAGTTTTCCTACTGTTGGGGATGTTTCATGGGATAAGAATTGACCCATCACTATACAAATAAATGAATTTATTGATTAGATAGGTGAAAAATTTGAGAGTGTAATGGATAGCTATTTTGTGGAGTTTAAAAAGAAAATGAGGAAAAGAAGTAGGATCCCAATATCACTAGTGGAAAAGTATTATAATGACACATGTTTCCTAGTTGATATCGACTTCACATATGCACAAGCAGTTACACTGAGGGTATCATGGCTAAGGTCATTACCTTATGAAGTGAATATAGATAAGATAACAATAATAATAAAAACCCTATTAGCTTAGGATGTTGAAAAAAAGGCTACATATTTTGGGACATATGAGGAACAAAGTCAAAAGTAACCATGAATCTAAAAAATGCAACCATGGAGAGAAAAAGAAAGAAGATAGTGAAAAACCTAGAAAAGATGCTAGGAGAAAGTGAAGAGGAAGATGCACCTCTTGCATTGACACAAGGGTTAGGAGAAGACAAGACAAGTGAGTTGGAAGAGAGTGAAGAGGAGGAAACTATAGTCACTAAGAAAGTCAAGAAGGCATTAATTACTGAGCCTATTAAGAAATCAGTGCAAAAACCTAAGCCTATTTCCTCCCCAGTACTTAGACCTAGAACTAGGGTAGCTTCTATTGTTCCAGCTATTGAGCCACAAAAGAAGACCCCTACATCAGGAAAGAGGAAACAAGTTCAGGCTAAGGTTGTGTCGAGTAATATAAGGAAGAAACCAAGAATAAATCATATCTTGGAAAAGGATGATGAGGAAATTGATAGTGATGAGGATATAAAGAATAAGGCACCATCTCAAAGGAAGAAATTGACTGTGGATGAGATATGCCACAACATCAAGAGCACAGTTGGATTACCAAGCTTCAAACAAATAAAATTTGAGAAATTGAGCATTGAAGATAAAGAGAGAGTAGAGCAAGCCATTCTTGAGATGCTCTGTACATTCAAGATGACACCACTACAGATGGGGAACCTAATTCCTAAATAATTGTATAAAAGGATAGCTCATAAATGGGAGTATGCCTTGATGACCAAGAAGCAGATAAGGGAGAGCACACTTGCTAAAGTCATGCTAACTTATCCCCTGATTACATCAAGCAATATATGGAGAAGTATAGAAACATATTTGTTCCCAATCTCTAAGCATACTCCATACTACAACAAAAGGTTGAAGAAATTGTGCAATAGAACACAAGACTATGGAAAATCATTTTTGGTTTTATAGTTGACAAGAGTGCACAACTGAGTGCAGGTACATCTAGTGGAGTGGAATTAGATAATAAGGATGACATTGTTGAGCCACTGAATGAGGAGAAGGAAGTAGAAAACAAGGATGAAATAAGTGAGTCATAGAATGTGATCAAAATTGTTGATATCACTAAGGATACTCCAGTGAAGACAAATGTATTGACCGAGGAAGACATACAGAACCAAATACAAGTCGAGGTAGTATCAGATAAGTTTCTATCAAGCACCAATCTAGTACTCATCCAAGTACAATATTATCCATAAATTGAGAGTACATAAATTGTTGACACAACACCAGTTAGCCCTCATAAAGGTCATAGTTGAAACCCAAGCCTCACAATGTACCAGTGCTAAGAAACAGTACAAGTCGATAATACACCTGATATTATACTTGCCAAGGAGAAATAGAAAGAGCAAGCCGACCAGTCTACATTAGTTGTGATAAGCCCTCATTTGGAAGTTAAAGAAAAGGAAAATACTGAGGAAGAGAAAGAAAAAGATAAACCAGAGCATAAGGGACAAGAGGCAATCAAAGTTCTTATACAGATGCTGAGTGGAAACACACCTAGAAAGAAGTCACAAAAGAAGAAGAAGAAATCTCCTACAACATAGGTGACACTTGATGAGGTTATAGTTATTCCTAAATGGGACACTGATAACTTGATGTACGAACAAATGCAAACCTTGTAGGATCTCTTAAAGAAGAAGAGTAAATAGGAAGAGATGAGAAGAGAACATCAACAAAAATAGGTATTACATGAGATCAAAGGCATTTTCATTGATGCTTTTGAGATGGATGATGTAAATGAATCTACACCTATTTTGGAGCAACTTGTACATAGTGTCAAGATGGTAAATGATGATGACAACGAGGCTAATGATAATTTGTTACAATGGTTTGAGAGAAAGCTTGAGACCAAGGTACTTGACAAGGTTTCAACTAAAATTATAGTTAAGCAGGTAGAAGTCTCAGCTTTAGTAAAAAATTTAGAAGAAGTTGTACAGAATGCCCATTCTCTGTACAAGAAATTATGCAATGTTGAAGAGTTTACTAAAGATAATCAAGATTTTATAGACAAGTTGCAGTTAGATTTAAAATCTACAAGACATTCATTGAGCATGGATGCAGGTTCCAGCTCTATTCATTTTACCAGATTACTTCATGTACAAGGTAGATTAGCTGAATTGGTGGCTAATGATGGAAAAATAAGGGCTAGACTAATTTCCATACAAACAGTGTTGACACCTCATCTTGAGGTTATGTAGACGGAGTTAGTCATGAAAAATGAGTTAGTGCAGAAAGACCCTCATCTTTCTATTGTCGAGAGCCTAATTGAGCTAGTTGTCGAGCTTGAAATAAAGTCACAGGTTTTGAAGTTTGTAAGGTCTGGTTGGGAAAATGCATTAGCTATGGTAATGCAGCTTCATAAACCATTTTTGGACAGGTATTTCAAAACCCCTACTCCTCGGGAACTTCAAGTGACAAAAACAAGGGGGAAATGAAATGACATGACAAAATACTAAAGGGGAAATAATATGGCATAAAAGGATATGAATGACAGAGTTCAGAAAAGAAGAAATAGGGAACTAGACATGGAATAATGGTATGACATACTATTTTTGTAAATGTATATATTCAGTTGTATGTCAAACAAGTCTTATGTACATGTATGTGTATAATATTTTGAAGACTGAGTCAAAGTCTTAGGTGGAATATATGTATAGAAGTTTTTGATATTACTAAGTACTCATGTAAATGTAATGTAAAATGTCATGACAAAGTGTTTTTGCCACTAATGTCCAATGGGGAGATTATTGATCCCTAAGTTTGGTTGTCTATTAATGTCTTACACTTAGTCATTTTCTAGGCAATATTGGTCGGTCATCACTGCGATCGAGTCATCATGTATAGGCTGAGTCATGTATATTGTACATTTACTGAGTAGTAGTTACTACTGAGTAAGTCAGAGGTCACTGAGTACTTTAGTATTAGCCGAGAAATTTTATGCCAAGTTGTGTAGATATGACAGCGCCAAGCACCAATAAAGAAGAACAGGCAGTGTTGAGTGCCAGAGATATCAAATGTTGAGTAAGCCAGATTTGATATATGTGTTTATAATGGCACAAAAACTTAGGTAAACCATTTTGGCTGACATCTACATTATATTTATTATTTGTTGAGGAAATCACAAAGGTGATTATGCGTTAGAATTGTAATCATTAATCCCTATGTAATCATTTTAACCAATTAGAATTAGGGAATGGTCAAGCAACATAAGAAGATAATCTAGATCATTGATCTTAATTAATGGATTTGATCTATTGTTTATATAAGATGAGATCCAAATCCTAAAACATATCAAGGAGAACATAATGTAATGTGGAAGAGTATGAAGGAGATTTCATACATGCAGAACAAAGAAGTGTTTTAATTATCAGAGATAGAGATCAGTGACCAAGCTAAGCAATGAAGGACAGAACAAAGATATATTTGATAGAGAAGATCAAAACTATATTGTAAGGAGAAGATTTGTTATCAGCATTACAGTGAAAACTAAAGGATCGGGTATTGAATCATTCTAATAGGTGAATTAGGGAGAATCTCTTTATAGAGTGGTCCTAATAGGCCTAAGTAAATCTCTTAACTAAGTGCTTACTTTATTGTAAAATTTAAATCCTTTTGCAAGGTAGATTGTATAAGTCTTAAATCTCTTAGCAGGGTAGACCCCTCACAGGGTAGATCATCATTTTATGATCAAACTTGTAGCCCTAACAGGCAAACTTTAATACTACAGTAGTGAAGATTTGTGGGTGTCATCCCCACCCTAGTTTTACCTTTTAAGGGTTTCTGGGTAACCAAAATCTCTATGTTATGTTTTACTTTCGTGGATGATTAGATTGTTAGATCTTTTACAGTATTAAAATTGGTATGCAAGTAAGTTTATGTCAAAATGGAATTATAAGTAGATATCCGATTCACCCGCCCTCTCAGTATATCACCTTCCCATAGTAGATTTCCAACAAAAACTAGTTGACATCAATGACAATACAATAATTGATTTAATGTGTCACATGTATCGTAGTAGCTCAGCGATCATCAATCACTATCTTTTGAAGTATCCAATCAATTATCAAAATATCAATCTCTCTTTTAAGATATTCAATCAGTTGTAGTCTATCAATCTCTCCCTTTGGCATTGATGGCAACACAATATGAAATATGTCATAGAATACCAAACATCTACTCTACAAATCTATATGTAAATGTTGTAACTCGGTAATCTCTCCCTAGCTTATATATTTAATATGTTTAATCACTACACAACATCAATACTCTCCCTGTATGTAATCTCTCTTTCATTTTCTCTCCCTTTCTTCATGCAGTCTCTCTCCTTTTAGATTTAGCTTGAATATTTCATGCAATATCTCTCTCTCTCTCTCTCTCTAGACAATGCCAAAAAGAAAATAATTATCTCTCCACTAGCCAAATCAATATCTTTGTTATTCGATTTAGACTCTAGTACCTTACATGTACTAATATCCAGTCTCAACTTGTCTTCCATCTTTCACAACCTTAGGAATCGTAAAGTGTGAACATTATGCATCAACATCATTTGATATTCTAATAAAGTATAGGTTGATGCAACATCCAAATCACCTTAGTGACTGTTAGATAGGGGGTGGACCCCTATTCTACTCCTCAAGTATTCAAATGTGTCCTTCAGTAAGGGTTTAGTAAATATATCATCAAGTTGCTCTTGTGATTTCACATACTCCAATCTTACTTGCTTTTCTTGAATTTGTTCCCTCAAGTAGTGATACTTAATAGAAATATGCTTTGTCTTTGCATGCATCACAAGATTCTTAGAAATATTAATTGCACTTGTATTATCACAATAGATTATCACTAGATCAGTGATCTCCTCATTCATAGCTTCCAATAGTAGTTTTATCCATGCGATATTTGAACAATTAGCAGTAGTAGAAACATATTCTACTCCTATAGTGGACTGAGAAATGCATCCTTGCTTCTTATTTGTCCAATTAACCAATCTTTCTCCCAAAATGAATGCTCCACCAGTAGTGCTCTTTCTATCATCAATGTTTCCTGCACAATCCACATCAGTATAAACTTTCAGTTCAAAATTGTCTTCTTTCTTATGCCATAAACCATAATTTTCAGTATTCTTCAAGTATCTCAAAATTCTTTTCACAACATTCATGTGCGATTCTTTAGGATTAGTAGAGAATCTTGCTACAATTCCAATCGCATGTGCAATATATGGTCTACTATCTACAACATACATCAATTTTCCAATCATTGATCTATACAAGGTTTGATTTACCTCAGTAGACTTGTCATCCTTTGTCAATCTTCATACAGTGACCATAGGTGTACCGACTGGTTTTGAATCTTCCATACTGAATGTATTCAATACTTCTTTGATGTACTTTGATTATGTGATGTATATGTCTCCCTTCTATTATAATATTGCAAGCCAAGAAACAATTTGATCTCACCAGACATTGACATTTCAAATTCTCTCCTCATTTCATTAGCAAATAATTTGCATAAATTATCATGTCCTCCAAATATGATATCATCAACAAAAATTTCAGCAATAAGAATCTTGTCATCAGTTTCACTTTTCAAATACAATTTTTTGTTGTCACTTGTTCTAACAAATCCAGTACTAATTAGATAGGAATGTAGTCTTTCATACCATTCTCTCGGTGCTTATTTCATTCCATATAATGTTTTGTGAAACTTACATACCATATTCCTTTGATTAGGATCAACAAAACCTTCAGGTTGTTCAATGTATACCTCTTCCTCAAGTATCCCATTCAAAAATGCAAATTTAACATCCATTTGATAAACTTCAAATCCTTTGTAAGTAGCATATGCAAGCAATATTCTTACTCCTTCAAGTCTATCAATGGGTGCAAAAGTCTCTCCATATTTATTTCTCTCTTCTTGTGCATAACCTTTGCATACTAGTCTTGCTTTGTTCCTTGTGACATATCCATTCTCATTCAATTTGTTTCTAAATATCCATTTGGTTCCAATCACATTCTTGTCTTTCGGTCTCAGTACCAATGTCCATGTTTTGTTTTTATGTATTTTCTCAATCTCTTCATTCATTGCCTTGATCCATTCATCATTTTCCAGTGCATCTCTAACAATTTTATGCTCAAATTCACAAACTAAGCATGTGTTGTTTCTCAACTTACTTTGTGTCATCATTCTTGCTCTTTTATCTCCAATTATTTGATCTTGTGGATGGTGTCTCCTCACATATCTTGCAACTACAGATTCAAATATTTGTTCTTCAATGTGTTCTCCACTCAGTGTATGATGATTATGTTCATCAGTAATAGTTTGTTGATTCTCAATCTGTAAAGACTGTTTCTCGGTAGAATTACCTTGTTGCTTAGTAACACTAGACTGTTGCTCGGGTAGAGTGTTAGGTTCCTCAATGTAAACAAATCTACCATAGTCTTCTGGTTCCTTTTTTCTTTCTTCATAATTATTTTCTACAAACTCATCAACTCTCACATTTGAACTTTCAATCATCTTATTAGTAGCCTTATTCAAACATTTGTAAGCTTTGTTTTTACTAGAATATCCTAGAAATATTCATTGATCACCTTTTGAATCAAATTTCCTATTTCTATCATCGTTCAGAATGTAACATCTACTTCCAAATATTCTAAAATAACTCACATTAAATGTGTAATGTACCATAATTCATAAGGTGTCTTGTTTGATTCTTTCTTCAGTTGAACTCAGTTTAGTGTGTAAACAATAGTACTAACAGCTTCTCTCCAGTACATTTGTGCAACATCTTTTTCAATCATCAGTGTTCTAGCACAATTAATAATTAATCTATTTCTTCTTTTAGCAATCTCATTCTACTAGGGTGTTCTCAATGCAGATACCTGTCTCTTTATTCCATGCTCATTACAAAAATTAGTGAACTCATCAGAAATAAATTTACCACCTCTATCTAACCTTAAACATTTCAGTTCTTTACCACTTTCTTTTTCCATCTTTGCTTTATACCATTTAAACATTTTGAAAGCTTCAGATTTTTCTTTTAAGAACATGACAACCATCATTCTAAAGAAGTCATCAACAAACAAGATAAAATATTTGTCTCCATAATAAATTTGAGTTCTCATAGGACCACACAAGTCAGTATGAACTAACTCCAAAATAACATTAGATGAATAGTGTTTTATCTTAAAACTGGACTTTGACATTTTGCCCATTTGACATTGTTTGCACATGACATCGTCAAGTTTAGATATGCTCGGTAAACCTCTAACTCTTCTTTTTTTACTAATCTTAACCATGTTGTCAAAGTTCACATGACATAACCTCTTGTGCCATAACCATACATCTTAGCCAACAAACAATAAGTTTCAGCATTGTCAAGATAGAATAAATTATCTTTTGATTGTTCACTAGTACCAACTAATTTTCCAGTTTCATCATAGATTTTCACTTTCCTACTCTCAAATGTATCTCAATGACCTGTATTATTCAATCGTGCTACACTCAACAGATTATAATTAAGTCCTTTCACCCAATATGCATTCTCACATATGATCTTAGACCCTTTTACTTTCACTAGACAAGGTGTATCATTTCCCATTTTCACAAATCCACCATTATAATGTTCAAGGTATTCAATTTTTTCTTCATCACCAGTCATATGATGTGTACAACCACTATCTATAATCCAAGTATCATTCTTGCTAACTTTAGAAATAAGTGTTGTTTCAACATACCTTTCTTCTTCTTCAGAGTCTTCTTTTAAAGCCACAAATACCACTTCTATGTCTTCATCAGTCTCGATGTCAGTGTCATCATCATCTTCTTCAACTAGGTAACATGCCTTCTTGCCTTTATCTTTGTAGTCTCGGTTATCTCTCTTTCCATATTGTCAGTTGCCTCTATGATCTCGATTATCTCTTTTATTATACTTTCTTTCATTAGATCTTTCATTTGTTTTCTCATCTTCTTTCTTGTCAGGACATCTAGCAGCAATATGACCAGTCTCTTTACATTTAAAACATACCAAAGGTGGTTTACCTCTATATCTTCCTTTAATTTTTTGTAATCTTCTAGCCATTAATGCTTCAAGTTGATCAAGTTCATCATCTTTACTTTCACTATCACTTTCATTTCTAATCTTATGTTTGTTACTTGATTTGCCAATTTTTAGAGATGACATAAATGCAGATTCAACAATAGGTACAATAATATTGTCATAGTTTCTAAGCTCAAATGCAGTCAATCTACTAATTAGACTATCAAGTGAAATATTATTACTAGGAGCTTCTCTCATTTCATGAATTGCAGAAACTCTAATAGCATAGATAGGTAACAAGGTTCTGAGAATTTTACTTACCACAGCGTCTTCATCAATAATTCCACCTTGTCCTTGGATAGCATTCACAACCTCCTTGACTCGGTTTCTATACTGAGTGATGTTCTCACCTTCTTTCATCTTCATGTCATCAAACTTACCTCTTAGGCTTTCAGCTTGAGCTCTTAGCACATTTAAATATCCTCCATGAAATAGTACAAGCTTGTCCCACACCTATTTTGTAGTTGTACATGTCTTAACATCTTCAAATTCGGCATTTGATAAAGAAGAAGCAATCTCAATCATCATAGCATTGTGTTCATGTTTTTCTTTCATCTGATCAACAGTCAAAGGTGCAGTGGGTAAGATAAACTCATTTTCCAAGTAGTACAATGTAGAATCTCCAATCCCTAATAGGTATAACTTCATTCTGCTTTGCCATGTTGAGAAGTTGTCTTTGTTTAGCTTTGGCACCTCTCTCTTATACATCTTGTTATCTTTTACTTAAGTCCTTCAAACTTTTCCTTCAAGCACTCTATGCTCTGATACCAATTGTTAGATAACTGAGAGGGAGGGGGGGGTGAAACAGTTAAGTCCAGTTATCCTACAGTCCCAAATACTTCTAGATGTATTAAACAAATCTTTCAAACAATTTAATCAACTCCATAAAACTTTAACTGTGCCTTTATGTTCAATTACTAAATAGCAGTAAATTAACTAGTGTATATACCGATCAAACCAATTATATTAATGTGTAAAGTAAATAACAATTCACCACACCCATACACATATGACACTTTGATTTTAATGTGGAAACCCTGTTAGGGGAAAAACCACCTGGGGATCGGTAACCCAAAAATAATTTCACTCTTCTAAAGTGAGCTCGGTTAAGAGCCAACCCTGTTAAAGGTTACAATAACATACTGTAAGGTGCGACCTGGTTAGAGGGTTTATCACTAACAGTTCTCTGTGACCAAACATTCACTATGGGGTCAACAAGAAAACTATCAACATTCATTGAATGTCATATTAAAATATAAAGACTGTTAAGTCTCACTTAGTTAAGATATTTATCTGTAGCAATGTTTAGAATGCAACAGTAATAATCTGATTCAAATACAACTTTCTTTTGTAGATTTTCAGATCTATGCTAAGCTCAAAATACCTCTGGCCAATATATTCAATTCAATCTCTTTTGTATCCTCCAACTCTATTCTGCTCAGTTAATTCCCTTTCTTTGACACTCAGTGTTGTTTGTAGAATGCTCGGTTTTATCTTCAACCTATTTGACTAGCTTCACATGAATGCAATCTTCTCATGCACATTTCATAATTTATTATGAATCTCTTGTCTCCTTTTATAGACATAATAAACCATTTTATTTCCATCCATAGATTTTGCCTCTTAATCTTCACTGTTGATTTTTCCACTTTAACCTTCCTCGACACTTGTGTCAATAGCATGTTTCAATCTCCATCATCCGATCATCCTTGAATTTTATCATCTATTTGATCATGATAACAAAATTTATCTTTAACCTCAGAATCATCCATAATTGTCCAGCTCATATTTAGTCGGCAGTCACATGTTCCATTTAATTCTTTTACTCAGTCAATACTATACTTGGTTAACACTATACTCGGTATACACTACACTTGCTCGGTGTACACTATTTCAACTCGGTGTATACTAAGTTCTTCATTTACCGACCACATAAACTTGTTCATTCTCAATCTTCAATCCATAACAGAATTATGTAATACAATCAAATCACTAACATAATGTCATAGACTCATCAATAAGTTATCCAATGAATACCATATCCATATCTTCCTCATACATATCATCTTCATGTAGATGTCTCATTCCTTCATCATTATTTCCTTCTTCAGATGTTTGTAACTATCATGATAAGTACAGTCAAAACTAGTTGACATCAATGACAATACAATAACTGATTTAATGTGTCACATATAACTTAGTAGCTTGGTGATCATCAATCACTATCTTTTGATGTATCCAATCAGTTGTCAAACGAGCAATCTCTCCTTTAAGATATTCAATCATTTGTAGTCTATCAATTTTTTCTTCAGAAACTATTGGTTGTGTAATGTAATGAACTTATGTATTTGCTATAATTTCTAAATAAGAAGCAATTTATGCTACTTTTGTTTTATCAACATGGCTAGATAATAATGTTTTGTATGTTTATCTTTTGAGGATATAGATGTTAACCATGAGTACTCATTCAAGTGGGCCCACTTGGTGGGGAATCCTTCTACTTATTTTTTGTACTTTAGCTTTACTCTATTTTTGTTCATCTGGTAATTGATTGTTCCTGTAGTCATAGAAATGCCAATTAGTGACTATTCTTGCAACCAAGATAGAAAAGAATAATTAGGTTAGTTAGTTAATAAATTGTTTCTTTAGTATAACTTTAGGTTAGATTTATCCATGGAAAGTTATAGATAAATTTATTTTTGCATTTCCTTCATGGTAGTCAATTTAGTATTTTTTTGGTTAAAGATAAAATAGTATGGCTTCCAAGATTCTTAGTGCACATATTGTGTTGTCCCATTTCAAGTATATGTTCCTAGGTTAATAAGTAAACGAGCCTTGATAATATAATTTTATAGTTATCAGATAGGACAAAATGTCCCTGACTTGAGGTATTATGCCTGATTGTTTATATATTATCAAGAGCCAACAAATAGAATATTGGTTGAACTTAAAATATTTTCCAAGGAAATTTTTTCTATTGCTACTATGTCCTCTTACTGATATCTCTTAAGATTTTATGGTTTGGCCCATTTCCTTAGTCTATGTGAGCTTATTTTCTCCTTCAATGTGTTTTCATTTGTTGCTACGTGCTTGTCCCTTCTTAGTTACAACTCTTCCTTGACTTTTGGAGTTGTTTTATTTCCTTATCACTAATTTATCTTTAGCCTTAAATGCATATTGATATTCTTCCTCAACCATAGTAATCCAAAACATGCTCATCTTTTCCTAAATATTGAATCATAAGCTATTTACATACCTAGCTACTTTCTCCTTATCAATCTCATGTTTTCCCACTCGAATGGACAACTTATAAAAATCTTCAGGGTATTCATGGATGCTCATATCATTTTTATTTAGTGTCTACAACTTTTTAAATAATTCCATTTTATAATCTACTAGAATAAATTTCTTCTTGATCTTGATCACCATTTGATTCCACCTTGTTATTCTTGAGTCCCCATTCATTGTCTAGTCCATTTGCATTTTTTTCCACCATAGTTCAACATTTCCTTTCAACTTAATTTGGGATATCTTGACTCATTTTGGATCGATAAGTAGGAGATATTTTCCACAGCAAGTCAAATTGTGATATTGCTATCAGGATTCAACTGTGTAGTTTTTGAGTCAAACTCATTGACCCATGTTTCATGAGTAGTGGTTCACATGAACCCATCTCTGATGAGAATGAATGGAACACTTAGAACTCATTGGATCTAGGTGATGCTCACAGAGGTGAAGCACCGAGACTTCCCGAGAGGTCACCCATCCTAGTACTACTCCAGCTTGAGCGTGCTTAACTACAGAGTTTCCTCCATGGTTAAACCCACTCTAATTGCAACCCCATTTGCAAAACCTTCACCAAGTGTTGTACCTTATGAACCACTCATTAGAAATCCCCTTAAGCTCATCAATCAATAAGTAGGAGATATTTTCCACAACAAGTCAAATTGTGATATTGCTATCAAGATTCAACTGTGTAGTTTTTGAGTCAAACTCATTGACCCATGTTTCATGAGTAGTGGTTCACATGAACCCATCTCTGATGAGAATGAATGGAACCCTTAGCACTCATTGGATCTAGGTGATGCTCACAGAGGTGAAGCACCGAGACTTCTCGGGAGGTCACCCATCCCAGTACTACTCTAGCTTGAGTGCGCTTAACTATGGAGTTTCCTCCATGGTTAAACCCACTCTGCTTGCAATCCCATTTGCAAAACCTTCACCAAGTGTTGTGCCTTATGAAACACTCATTAGAAAGCCCCTTAAGCTCATCAATTAATAAGTAGGAGATATTCTAGTTTCCTCCACCTCAAAATATTCTTCCAACTCTCTTATCCAATCAATCAACTCTGTTGGATTTAATGTTCCAGAAAAGCTAGGTACATCTATTTTTTTGCTCCTTGCAATTCGTGAAAGAACCCTCAAGAATCAATATTTTCCCTCTACATTTGGTTGTTTTTATTCTCTTTCATATTCTTCTATGTCACTTTCTTCTCTATTAATATAATTTACTTCTCTTTCGATAACCCATCACACCTCATTTCGTATGTCCTTCTCGAGATCACTTTTGATCAGCTCCCAAAACCTCTCCAACATCTATATCCTTAGCATTCCTCCTTGAGGAAACATCTTCAATATTCTCTCAAACAATAATTTCAACCTCTCTCTCCACCCATTAGTCCTAGTGTAAATTTTCTCCCTTCGATGAATCTGCTTGCACACTCAGGAACAAAGGTTCTAATACCAATTGATAGGAAAACTTCCATATTACCAAATAGTTGTAAGTGAAATATGCCCTCTAGCCTACAGAAAGTCAAAAAATCATTGTAGTGACAATGTTTAGCATATTACTGGCTAACAATATAAGACATTAAGAAAAACATGCTAATACTTTGCACAAGTCTTTAGAAACACATAAATAGAAGATATGAATTTATTGTTCTATTAGTAATATAATGAGAACTCCTATAAGAAAAGTCTAACTCCCTTGTTATGGTGTCATGGATTTACACAAGTTTAAGTTCCTCTTATAGGAACCTCCCAATGTTGGAATAAGCAACTTGACCAATTATAGATCATAGACACTTAGAATAATATGCAGCCACAATGAAAAGAAATAGAGCATTCAAAAATCCATTTGCATTACATAAAATTGAACTTAAGAAATCGATATTTCCTTTATTCTACAATCAAAATAAATTCACAAGGCTTATCAATCTTCCCCTCAATATATACGAACAAAGAGATTCCTCAACCAATGTTATGCATCCAACCATAGCATCTTCAGTGTCATTGCTAATATCTACTCTAGCCCCTGGGCTCTCTACGCATTACCTATTTGTGCTTTCAATGACGATGGTCCTTCCACCATTTAGCCTTTCAAATTCCAACTCACAACTCCCTAAGAATTTTTTTTTGTCTTTCCCTTTCATCAACCCCCCTATAACTTCCATCTCAAACCAATTCCCCTAACCTTTAACTACCACCATTTCTATATGTGTCTAGTGGCAATTAAAGACTAAGCCAAACTAACCAAATACCTAAAAATAAAATAAAAATTATTTAACAAACCAAAATAGAAGAAAAAAGGTGATGATTAAACCAAAATTTAGTGGAAGAATATGATGCACCTACATCAACTTCTCTTGAGAAAGGTAGTCTTGAGTTTAGAAGATATCCTATTGCCCCTATTAGGCCATTCATTAGCGCACAAAGTGAAGAGTTTCAAAATAAATCTCAAGTAGTTGTTGTCCCTGAGGAACAAGTTGCAATAAAAATAGGTCGTTGACCTAGAGGAGAAGGAAAAGGCTCTTGAGATTATCGAAATTGAACATAATGTAAAAAATGTTGTAGAGAAAGAATTTTCATAGCTACATCTCTACCTACAAGATTTTTATTGTCAATCATGCCTACCATTACGAGGGATGACAATTTGAAATATGTCACTACTAATACTTGTGAAATAAGAGCCTTGGCATGTCCAAAAAATTTGGCTGATGATGATTTTGTCAAGGCCCAAGTATTCAAAGACATTGTCACGAGGGTAAAAAATGTAGTTGAAGAATAACGTAGATCCTTCCTAGTGTAAATGTTGCAACAAGTTGATTTTTGAAAATGGTAGAAAGTGCAAGATAGTGTATTGTTGATGATACTAAATTGGGATATCAACAATATATTTTCTTTTGATACAATAAGGATTCACAGATAAAAAATTTGCAAACACTAAGGAGTAAACAAAACAATCTTTTATTGTAGGATAAGGGTTTAGACCTAAATTTTAGACCTTGGCAATTTGGGCTCTAGATCCAAATACAAAGATGCCCAATGTTGTCAATAAAATTGAGGATTTGAAACGAGAAATAATAATAAAACTTTTAGATACTCCCATAAGATACATCATTGGCAGTTTATACCGCCCTGTATAGTGAAGCCACAGTAAAAAAAATTTGCAAGTAGAACATGATGCATTGAAGAAGAAATGCATGAAAGTGATTGCTAAGAATAACTAATTAAGGTCTTACGAAATAGTATCCATAAGTGCACTTGTACCTATCATCTATGCTCCATCTTTTCCCTTAGATAGGAAACATATGCTTAAAAGATCAAAGGATTGAACAAGCAAATGAAGAGAGAAAACAAAGACAAAATGCAAACATGGGTAAATTGGTATCATATTTGATTGAATATAAATTATTCAAATAATAGGAAATGTTGATGATACACGATAAGCATATTTAGATTTGAAGGTTGTCTTATCCAAGCATGAACTAGATATGGATAATATCAAAGAGATAAGAGATAGATGGATGCAAAAGAGTGCAACAATAAGGCAAATTGCCTAAGTGTCCAAATTTGATCCCAAAGATCTTATAGAGATAAGATAAACAAATGAAATGATAGCGATCCTTGGAGAGGAAATTTCTTAAATGATGAATATTGATAAGTCGATAAAGGATAAAATTGGATCAATTGATTCAATTAAAAGGATAGTTAAGTAAGATATTAAGGATAAAAGGAGATTTAAGTAAGATATTAAGGATGAACTAGGTCTGATGAAAATCGTAGAGCAATGGAAAGGTGAATTTAGCACTATAGGCCCTAATCCTATTTTCTCTATATGTGAATAATTATTTAAATATGAGAAGGATATGCACTACATTGGATGAATTTTCTCTTGAGGTGGTTTTTGACAATTTTAGTAAGGAAACTAGAGCAATTTTCAATGCAACACATAATGAGAAGATATATAAAATTCAAGAGTTTCAATGGCCTTCTAAGAAGATACATGTCTCTTGGGAATATAAATATATTGATTAGGCATATTTTCATTTCAATTGGTCATCAATCCATAATAGTGTGAATCTAGATGAGTAGACAACTTATTTTGCCAATTTTAAGGTGGTGCAACATTTTTAGTCCCAAATAGGTAGTTCAATCATCAAAATTATAATTTTTCATCAACATGTGATCTATTACTTTTATCATACATTTACTAAAAAATAATATTACATAAGTTCCTAGAGTATGCGATCTGTGAAATTTTCATATTACATGTTGTATTAAATGTAATGGTATCAAAGAAATAAAGAAAAGTGCCCAAACCTAGATTTTGCGCCATGGATGTGGGACAAACATCTTTTATACTTGAATCCTTGTCACCCATCTTTTGATCCCAATAGAGGCTCTTTCTCCACAATTATGATTTGGGTTTTCACTTCCATTGCAAAACCATGGCATCACTAGTTTTTGGGAAATTGGAAAAAAATTAAGAAAATCATTAAGAGTTCTAGAGGTACTAATAGCCATCATCGCATTAGATTGCCAAAACTTACATGGAAATAGATCATGTAATGTCCCCTTTTTGGGATAATATGATTTATGATTGGATTAGCCTATTATTGGCCCTCATAGGCTAAGACCAATGGTTAGAAGGTCCTAGTTTGTAGTGCAGGAGGCTTGTTCCCATTCTGGAGGTCAAAAGTGTTTAGGATTGCTCTTCGTTTGGTTCAATTTGGTAGATTTACTATTTGCAGTAAGTGACTATTTCAAGAAAAGTCAGGGTTACAATCTATAGTAGGGCATCTGAGTAGGATATGATTGTAATGCATAGTTGGTTTGATCAAATAACGAGGGATTTACTATTTATAGTAAGTTAGTAGTTAATAGAGAGGGACCCTTACCATTTTTATTAAGGCAACTAAGTTTATAGTGGACACAATGGTTCACTTCCAAGTTTAGACAGAATTGAAAAAGAATGATTATTTGTGGAGTTATGTAATTATTAATAAAGTGTTTACTTTGTTATAAAATTGTAATTATAATATAAGGTATTAAAAATCACTTTATGTGTAATGGGTCCATGACCCTCATTTAAGTGATTTTAAAGTGCATTAATTAGTTATAATCTGGAGGCTAAATATCAAAATATTTTAATAAATTCATGTGCACACATTTCATATTAGTTTAAATGATATTAAATGATTAAGAAGTCTCTAGAAGGGATCAACCAACTTTGAGAAGTTTATAAAAGGGTTCAAAAAGAAAATGAAACTCATTATTATTGATCATTTTCAACACTTGGCCTTGTGCTTTGGCATTGTTGAGGTGAGGCCTAGGGTTTTGTTGCGAATTGGTCTTGGAGAGCACAACTTCTCTTTGATTCAATCATTTTGAGGGTGTGAAAGATCATCTGAGATTTGTTAATGGATGGCTTTATCTTAGAAGTCACATTGTGCTTGATTAGAGTTATTTTATCTATATTTTTAGAGGTTACTTAGAGAAAATCATAAGTTATTGAAGATACGAATTATTGAATTTCTTCATTACTGGTTGTGCCTTCTTCATTGGCACGTGAGAATCATTAGTGTGAAGATTGGAAGAGATAATCTACAAATAATTTTAAGGGTTCCATGATTTAATTTTCATCATATATTGGACGGGGTTTGATGATATTATTTCTACTATATAACTATTGTAAACTTTATACTTCATGTTGGTAACCATGTATGACAGAGGGTTTCAAGGCATATCTTACCTATAAGTTCATGAATTGTAACTCCTACATTTTCAGGGTATTGTTGATTTAGATAATAGGGGATATTTTATCAAATGGGCTATCAATATTTTATGAAAATATTGACTGATATAAATGTTAAAGTAACAATATCCCAATCAAATGAGAGGGGGGGTGACTCAGTTGATGTATACTTATTAATCCTAATTCCAAATATAAACTGTATGCACAAAGAAAAATAACCATAACATAAGTCAATATTATTTTTGAGGAAAACCTTGTTAAGGGAAAAAACCCCAGTGGGGATGGTACCAACAAATTAGTACTATGAGTATAATAACGTGGCAAAGAGTTATAGTCTTGTTAGCGGTTGATCAAGTACAATAGTATAGTCCTTGTTAGAGGACAAACCTAGTTAGTAGTGACAACCATGTTAAAGGTTTTACAAGATGTCTCACAACCTTGTCACTTGACCAAAGGAAGGTTAAATCCACTCACTATCCAATGATCACAAAGATTTATAATAATAATATCTGAACTGGCTTCTAGAACTAACCTTTGCCAAGATAGTTTCTTCCTTGTTACTCAATGCACCACCTCTACTCTATATTAGCAGTCCATGTAGCCCTCAGGCTTTCATGTTATTCATACACCATAATCATAAGGAAAGACTTCCTTATATACAAGTTACATACATAATTCCTGGGTCGGCCAATTATAGGACCTCTCATTAAACCATATTTGATTAATGAAGAACGCGCTACCACTCCTAGATCATCTTCCAAATGAATCTTCACTGGAGTACATGCCACGATTGACATCACCAAATACACAAGTACTCTACAATCACATAGTAGACTCTCTCATGTGTCTTCTAACATTCCTTAAGTTCGTAAGGCTTAATCCAATTTTGCACTGAAGATATACTTCACATACTGAGACCAACTCTGTGAGTTTCCCAGTCATTGTCCCTATAACCAATCTTTGTCAAGTCATCCACAACTTGAGAAAATGAGCATATAAACATATGAAAACATAACCACATGTAGTAAACATGAAATTCTACCCAAATCTGAGCTCGCAAGAGCTAAGTCATCATACACTATCCGTACAATCCTCTGTAACCTGTCTATCCAGTCCGTCTACAACTTTTGGATTCTCTTATTGAAACATATGTTGACATCAATGACAAAATAATAAAGGCCAAGAATTCCAATAGTATTTCCAATAATATCCCCATTTGGCATTAATGGAAAGATATGAGAAAAATCATCAATCCATAAATATCCTCTACATAACTTCCCCTAAACTAGTAAAGGTTTTTCACCAATATCTCTCCCCCTTTGACATCAATAACAAAGGGTGTCTTTACAAACACCATTTTATGCCTACATTTCTAGGTGTAACTTTTTCAAATCTTCAAGACCTTCAACTACTAGGTGCAAGATCACCTTGATATGATCAGCTATGCTCAAACCATTACTCCCCCTGGAGAGTAGATCTCATAATTAAGTCCGCAAATGATATAGCTCTAAATTATAATGGACTTATGCACTACAACATTTCCTTAATTACCTCCAGGTGGGGTTCTGAACCCAAGCTTACCTTTGAGATATTCAAAGGCATTTTTGATCATTGGTTTGGTGAAGATGTCTATTATCTGCTCCTTTGTGCTTACATATTCAAGCTTCACCTCTCTCTCTTTCACTTTATCTCTTAGGAAGTGATACTTGATTGAAATATGCTTGGTTTTTTAGTGCATTATCAGGTTATTTGACATATTCACTATACTTTTGTTATCACAATGTATGATAACTGGCTCGCCAAGGTTTACACCAATATCTTCCAACATCTATTTCATCCAAACAATCTGTGTGCAGTTAATTGCAACAATGACATACTCTGATTTGGCTATTGACTGGGCTATATAGTCTTTCTTCTTTCTTAACCAAGAAACCAACCTCTTCCCAAGGAAAAAGGCTCCTCCACTTGTACTCTTTTTGTCATCTACACTTCCTACCCAATCTACACTAGTGTATGTTTCCAATGCAAATTATTTTGACTTATCATACCATAGGCCAAAATCAATTGTGCCCTTTAGGTATCTGAATATCCTTTTAACTGTAACTAAATGTGTTTCCTTTGGATCAACCTAGAATCTAGCAACAATTCCAACTGCACTTGCAATATCAGGTCTGGTGTGTATAAGATTCTAAAGACCTCCTATCCTAGATTTGTACTTTGTCCGAGGTACACTTTTTGTCTCATCTAAATTAGACAACTTGTTCCTTGTTACCATAGGATTTCCAACTAGTTTATTGTTATCCATGCCAAATTTATTAAACAGCTCCTTAAGATACTTGGACTGAGATATGAATATTCCATATTTGCTTTGATTTATTTGTATCCCAAGGAAGAACTTTATCTCCCCTATCATATACATCTCAAATTCACTTTTCATTTCTTCTGCAAACTTGTTACTCATAACATCATTACCTCCAAAGATAATGTCATCAACAAAAAACTTCTACTATCAAAATACCTTCATCATTACATCTTAAGTATAAATTATTATCCACATTACCTCTTTTAAAGCCAAGATGTAGTAAATACCTGTCCAATGTAGCATACCAAGCTCTAGGTTCTTATTTCAGACCACATAGTGCCTTATTCAATCTGCAAACCATGTCTTCATTACTTGATAGAGGAAAACCATCAAATTGCTCAATGTAAAACTCTTCTTCTAAGTCACCATTAAGAAATGTTGACTTGACATCCATCTGATAGATCTTGAAATCCTTGTATGAAACATAGGCTAAGAGTAACCTAACTATCTCCAACCTCACAACTGGTGCAAAATTTTCCTCAAAGTCAATTCCTTCTTCTTGTGAATATCCTTTGCATACAAATCTGGCCTTGTTTTTGGTTACAACACCATCTTCATTCATTTTATTTATGAATACCCATTTTGTGCCAATCACATTCTTATCTTTAGGTCTAAGAACCAATTCCAAGGTATTGTTTTTTTGTATCTGATCCAATTCCTCTTGCATTTCTTAGATCCATGATTCATCTATGCATGCTTCATTAGTAGTCTTTGGTTCAACCTGTGAAATAAAATAGATTGCATCCCTGGTCTGTGACCTTGTTCTAGTGCATTTACTACTATCTCCAATGATCTAGTTCTTTGGATGATTCCCCTGCACATATTTAGGTGTCTTAAACACCTTTGTCTTCTCATCTGTGTTGTTATATAACATTAAAATCTCTTGCAACTAGTCTTGATAAGTCTCCTATCCTTGGTCCTCATTTTGACCTTGATTTTGATTTTGATTCCTTTGATTTAGTCCTTCTTCCCACTTTGGATCATGAGAATCAATTTCACAAGTTCTTTCATGAACTTGAAACTTTTCATCAATCCTAACATTTTCACTTTCAAGGCCATCTTCCTTGTTCTCAAATTATAGCATCTATAAGCCTTACTCTTTGTAGACTATCCAAGGAATATTCTCTCATCACTCCTTTCATCAAATTTTCCTATGCTATCATCCCTCTTAATGTAACACTTGCTACCAAGATTTCATAATTACTTAACAGTAGCCCAGTATGACCACACCATAGCTCATAAGGTGTCTTACTAGTACCATCTCTAACTTGAAATCTATTCATTGTATACACTGCGGTGTTAACTGCTTCTCTCCAATGCATGTGTGCAACTCTTCCCTTAATCAACATAGTCCTCGTAGCATCAAGAAATGATCTATTTTTTCTCTCACTACACCATTTTGTTTTGGTGTCCTAGGTGCTGATGTCTGCCTCCATATGTCATGCTCTTTGTAGAAAGTATTAAATCCACCTGATATGAATTCTCCACCTTTGTTTGATCTTAGACATTTGATCTTCAAACCTATCTTTGTCTCCACTTTTTCTTTAAGAAACTTGAATATCTTAAAAGCTTCTAATTTCTCTCTAAGAAATCCCACCCACATCATTTTAGAATAATCATCAGTAAATAGAATGAAATACTTGTCACCAAATTATGACATGGTCTGAGTAGGTCAACATAGATCTCTATGAATCAGATCCAACTTGTTTCTGGATGAAAAAACTTTTCTATGAAAGCTACTTCTTATATGCTTTCCCATTACACACTCTTTGCATGTTGTATTAGTTGGCTTCACAATCTTAGGTAGATCTTTGATCGCATTAATGTTACTTGCCTTTATAATATTATAAAAGTTCATGTGATAAAACCTTCTGTGCCACAACCAACTGTCATCAAATTTAGCAACAAAATAACTTACTTTAGTAGGGCTCACCTAAAAGACATTCCCTATTGGCTTTGTACCAGATGCAATAAGATCTCATTCATCACTTTTGAGTGTACAATGTCCATCCTTGAATTGTAGATGATAACCCTTGTCTACCAATTGCCCAACACTTAATAAATTATGTTTCAATCCATCAATAAAAAAAACATCATTAGTGTTAGTTTTACCATCCAAAGTAATAGATCATTTTCCAATGATTGTCCTAGGATTATTATCACCAAGCCTGAAAACACCACCCTCATACTTTCTTAACTCAACAAGTTTTTCTTTATCACTATTCATGTGGTGTGAACATCCACTGTCTATGATCCATTCAACTTTCTTCTCAACATGAGATACTAATGCCTTTTCTTCACGGATAGGTACTTTCTCTTTGATTGTCACAAAACCAAGTATATCATTTACATCTCCATCCTTGTCAGATGCACCATCACTAACATAGTAGCATTCCTTATCTTTCATATATTTACCATCTTTAGGTTTGTCCTTAGGAACTCTAGTTGGGAATCTAGAAGAAAAATGACCAACCTTATTACAGTTAAAGCACTTTAAAGGTAATTTGCCTTCAAACTTACCTTGACCTTTCCTTTTTGTTCTTGTGATCATGGCTATGATCTTCTCATCCAAACATTTTTCCAATTCTTCAATTTTCTCCCATTCCTCAGCATAATCTCCCAATTCTTCGCTATATTCTCTTATCCTTCTGGAACCTGCAAGACTAGTTCCTGCATTACTATCTTTGTGCAATGTTTCCTTGAATGTTGTCTCAACTTTTGGTAAAGCCTCCATAAGTTCTTCAATTTCAAATGTTGTTAGCTTGTATTTTTCTACAAGAAGTCTTCTACATGAAGAAAAATCAATTTTAACCTCAATCAATTACTTCCATTCCTTTATTGCTCAATTGGTAAGACCTTACAAATTGGACTAAAAGCCATGAAATTTGCTGATGATAACCTATCGCATCAAAGAAATTTCTATATGTTTGAAGATTGTAAAGAAAAGATACAATTTCCATAGGTTTCAAGATTGTGAAAAAAGATACATATTAGATGCCATCTTTGTAGCATAGGCAAAAGTTAACACTTAGATTTTTGTTGTAAAAAATCATTACATTATTGACTCAAAATTTGAAATAAAAATATAGCATTATATTTTAAACTTTTGTTCCATGCAATTTTTTAGAGCTAATTCAATTGATATGTGAATTTGCTATAGTTGCATCCCTTGAAAAATATCTAAAGGGCCTTGTTGTGTTTTTGCAAATTAAAGAATTAAAAACCTAAAATTGATTCGACAAGACTAAGATAGCCTAAATTTTTACAACCACTCTATTTTCATCCATGATGACAACCTTTTTGAATTTGGGTGTCTCCAAATTAACTGAAATTGAGATCACATTCTTGGGCTTTAAAAAATAGCATCAATAGTTATGGGAAGATGATTTATTTCAAAGAAATATCAACTTCTGTACATAAAGCCAAATTTAATTACATGGCAATTTCTGAATCCTTTTATGCATAGCCATACTTGTAATTATTCTGCAATCGTTACATTTGCATCAAAGTTTTAAAGCTATTTTCTATTTTTTTGAAGTTGTATTTTTCCACATTATTTTACTATGATCATTTGTATTCCATGAAATCTCATTTCTTGCAGGGGTAATATTCATACAAATTACATGTTGTCAAAATAACACATCAGTTTTGAGAATATGCCTTAAGAATGCAAATCTAGATATGCTTGAAAGATTAAAAAATCAACATGCAAGAAATAAGTCATTGCATAGAATTCTAATAAAAATACATTACAAATTGATTAAACTAAAAAGGAATCAATGGCTACGACTCCCTAATATAGCTGATAAAAATACATTACAATAGAACGAAAGGGAAATCGAAAATGTGACATAATGCTAAGATGTGAATAACAAGTCTATGAAATCCAATATTATTTTAGGCAAATTACTAGTGATTTTTTTCTATCATCGTTGTGAGCTTTGGTTGTGTTGCTTGGAGTTAACAAATGGTTGTTTCTTTTACATGAGATTTTTCTTAGCTTCTCAACCATTGACTCAAGATTTCCTTCAACATAACTTACACTTGCCAAATTCTTTACATTTCTCTTTGGCATTCTTATATAAACTAATATAAATTCTCATGCATTCTTTCTATTTTTGCATTATAATCACCATTTTCTATTCTCCACTTACATCTCAAATTCTAAAACAAAAAATATAAATACAACGATCTCTGTATTCAAATATAATAGTGTACATCAAAGTAAAATAAGATGTAACAATGGAGGCTTGGTCCATCCCCAAGGACTAGTCTCACCTCATACTCGCCTATCTGTGAACCCCAACTTGGAAATATGTAAGCCCAAGGAAAGATGCAGTTGGTCACATGGGTATGAGTCATAGGGATACCCCGAGTTACACCCCAAAAAAATATGCAACAAACATGCATTTAATATTCTCTACTCCAGTTGCATGCGTTTAATATTCTTCATCATTGTTGTAAAGGACATGAGATCCTAGGACTCTTTGACTACCATTGTAACTGACAATTATTTTATAGCTATGTATGCAAAAATATTTAATCAATGTAGTCATACTTAAACATGCAAATGTTAGAGGCATTAGCAATAATAATCATCAAAGCATGAATAAAACTTAAAAACACTAAGACTCCTCGCAACATTTGATAGAGCTTAAACGAGTGAACTTGTAAAGGCTTGTTTGATTTGTTTTCTTTTGGATATGTGAGTGTGCTCTCCTAAAACACAAATAGATTAATCGATTAATCCTCAAGTGATTATTTTCTTGATGGTGTATGAAACTACAAATGCAAGCTAATGGATGATGGAAAGATTCAAGAGCTAGTATGAGGAACTAGTCTCAAAACTTCCAATAATGAAGATGATGAAGATTCAAACTATGAACAAGAAGTAATATGCACTTAAGAAGCTAACAATGATTCATTTTTATCAACATAATTTGTGATCTAAGATGCAAAATAAGAATAAGATTTTCTAAGATATCTCTAAAATTCTCTTAAAATTCTAGAAGTAAAGTAGCATGATAACAATGCAAATGCGAGTGAGTGATTTTCTCTTAGCAAGGGCTCTATTTATAGATTTTTGGGAGAGGTTGAGGAATTGGATGTGGTGGCACCTATGTGGCATCCACATAAGAGTCACATAGGAGACACCTAGGCTAAAGGGGATAGCCATGCAAAAGGTCAACTTGAGACAAGATGAACATTTAAGGTTTGAAGGGACCAACGTTGATCATGTGAATGAAAATATACACAAAATAAATTACAAAAAATAAAATAGAACAGACAAAGAACAAAGGATTTATAGTGGTTCATCCTACTAGACTACATCCACTCTACAAGTAGGGGATTATCTTTTATTTATCTCTGGTTTTATCAGTCTACTTACAACTAGTATTATAATAATATATATGATATGCCTTACGAAAATGGCATGCACATAGTGGAGAGTGGAGAATCTTCAGTTACATAAGAAACTACCAAAAATAGGCAGTGGTTACAAGAAAATAGGCTGCTATGGAATAATGCTAGCCATTACCACAGGTTTGGATTCACATGTAACTCAAGCCCATTACAAACTTGGCTTCACACGTAGTCAACAATGTCCCACTTGAAGACAAGTCATACCAAAAAGAAGAATGCTCATATATATCCCTCGCAGCAAGTTAAGGTCACTTCTTCAAAATGTCGAGAGAAGCTCTACAAAACTTGAACTTCTCCCTTGTTATGATGTCCCTCAAAGAATCCACCTAACCCCATCCAATGACATTCGAAGAATGCAAAAGAACATCTCCTACCACCCACATACAAAACCCAAAAATGCCCGAAAGAAAGCCAAATTCATTGCTAACTATAAAAAATAGCAGAGTCACAAACTTCAACACAAGTCCTTTATCTTCTAGTTCAATATATTGATCACAACATGCATTCTGTCCCAACTAAGGATCACCATCAATTTCATCCGCTTGAGGTTCTTTGGCAACAACCTACTTACTATCATCTACTTGATCCCCAAAACTTTCATTGTCAAGCATACTAAGAAAATCATTAATAACAGAATCTGTTTCAACATCTAATTGATCCAAAGAACTTTTTTGGAAAGTCCATATTTCATATAACCCTATCATACCAGGTGATCTTTTTGAATTCCTTAACAATAGCATCTAGAAGCCCATTATGTTCATCAAACACAAGAGGACTATTATTTGCATAAGTTGCAATCTTTATTCCCAAAAAACTAGATAACATTGATGTTAAAGTGCCAAGGAAATTCTCCACAAAACCAAGAAATAAAAATATAAGAGCTCCAAAACACACAGTGAATACCCCCAAATCCTTGTATTATGTAAACAAGAATGATGTGGCCCCTTTTGAGATGGCATTTTGGATATCTACACATTTTACAACAACCTAGAGACTGTCAATTCCCTCCTTATTGACCTCCTCCAGCAAATGGTCATTGTAACCATTCGATGCCTTCGAGGGCTTCACTTTATCTTGAGAAACCAACAACCACTGTAGCAATGCAAACCCTATTCCAATGATCACCACCACTGGAATCAGTATTTCTATAAGCATTTTACTTAGCAGCGGACCCCCCATTGTTGAAAGCCCTACTTTTGTTGTATCTTTATCGAGGTTTAATTCAAGACTTTCCAAATCTTTCATAGTCCTATCTTCTCCTTCAACTTCTCTCATCTTTGCTTCAACCAACTCTATTCTAGCTTTCTCAAACTCAACCTTCAAGTACTGCATTGTCTCTGTTAGAGCACCCACCTCACATTTAGCATTTATTAAGTCAGTGTTGGCTTTTACAATATTTGCACTTATGTGTCTTAGGAATCCAATGCTTGCGCACTTACAGGTTCTTTTGCTACGAATAGTTCCTTGGTCTTTTTCAAATCTTCTTGAGCCTCTGCAACCTATTGTTGTAGCTCAGATGCCTTGGTTGCACATTTCTCTTCCAAGAATAGATCTTCATTTATACATGACACAACTGCATCAAGAGTTGAGGAAGAAATAAACTCATTATCCTCCCCTTTAACTGAATCCTTCTCATTTTTGTAGCCATGCATTGCATTGTTGTCAACAATTTCTACATTTTGCATTGGTGAAGTTTCTTTGTCACCTCTCCATTGGGTCCATCCAACACTAATATTTTCACTTTCTTCATCCCACCAATAGACACTATGCTTTGTTTTAGCTTTCAAATTGTTCATCCCAATATCCTCTTTCACAAAATCATGGCTCATGCTTACAACAAGGTCTTGTCCTTCAAAAGAACATCTTTCATAGCCAAATAAACAACAATAGACATTTTTAGAATCATTTTTCCAAGATGATATAAATGATTCCCTTCATCCTTCATCACACACCTGACCGAATTCATCCAAGGAATTTTTACTTAATTTATCATTCCCAAATACAGAGGCATCTTCCTCAGAAGAATCTTGTATACTACAAGAATCCAACATACTAAGGAATTCATTAATAACAAAATCAACATCCTCATCTAATTGATCTAAAAAATTATTCAGAAGAGTAAAGGCTTCACATAATGACAAATCTAAATTAGGATGAGTAACTCCCTCTTTATTTTGACCTGCTAGTACATATACGAAGGATGGAGAGGCGAGAAATGAAAAACCATTATCTAATTCCCAAACATAAACTTCTTCCATCTCTATTCTTCAGCTCTAACCATGCTATGATACCAATTGTGAATGCAAAGCTACACAAAATAAATTACAGAAAATAAAATAGAACAAACACAGAACAAAGGATTTATAGTGGTTCATCCTATTGGACTACATCCACTCTATAAGAAGGGGATTCTCTTTTATTTATCACTAGTTTTCTCATTCTACTTACAATCAGTATTACAATAATATATATATGAGATGCCTTACGAAAATGGTATACACATAGTGGGAGAGTGGAGAATCTTCAATTACATAAGAAATTGTCAAATATAGGCAGTGATTACAAGAAAATAGGTTGTTATGGAATAACTCTAGCTATTACCACAGACTTGGCTTCACACGTAACTCCAGCCGTTACAGACTTGGCTTCACACGTAGCCAACAAATCACACATGTGTGAGAAACATTGGAGAAAGGAGTAGGTGACAAAGTTGTAAGAAGGGAGTTGGATAATTCAAGGAAGTTGGGTGGGTTTCTTGGGAAGAGTTGCTCACACACGTGTGAGCAACTCATTAGCACTAATGAGGTTAGGAATTGCTTTTTAAGTGTGATTAGTGGGTGATTCACAATAGGGGTAGGTTTAGCAAGCGAGGTGGTGGGTGTAGAGTAGGTTTTAGGTAGGGATTTAGATTAATACAAAATTAAATTTAGATTAATCCAAGCTTAAAAGAATATTAAAATGTGGATGGATTTAAATAAATAACAATTTAGTCAAAAAAGGATTTATGGGGGGACATGTATTAAAATAAATTCAATACATTAGAAAATGAACTTGATTTAATTAAATAAGTAGATGAATATAACATGAATAATTAATTAATCAAAATTAACTATAATACTTTAAGGAATAATGTATTTAAATACTTTAGAGAATGAACTTGATTTAATTAAATAAGTAGATGAATATAACAGGAATAATTAATTAATCAAAATTAACTATAATACTATGGGAATAGTGATTAAAATAAATTCAATTAATAAGGACAATTTTAGACGTCTACAATAGTGAACATCAAACTATTAGAAATATAAATGCTAACATTAATGAATGATGAAAAAATAATCTCATCCATGTTGAGATAGGAGGAAAAGAAAGGGTGTTCAACATTTTGTTATCGAAAGCATTGTCATCTGACAAGTGCGTATCCTTTTGGAAACAAAACCCGAAAGACATGAAGAAGATTCAAAATAAAATAAAAATTCAACTCTATTAAATAATTACCATTATAATTGTTTGGTTAAAGCCAAAGTGTATGTGTCGGGTTGTGCAAGATAAAGAGAATAAAAAAGTTGAAAAAATGGTAATACAAGGTCATTCGTATTCTCCAATTTTATTACTCATTTAAGTGGTCCTACTATTTTCAACATTTTTTCATGCAAATTTTTGAGTTGGTAGTGGAATTTGAAAGGTTTCTTTTTCTTACACTATTTTTTTTGGACGACCTCTTATAAGGAGGTTTGATGCCACTGTAGGATTACCCTCTTGACGTAATTAATGGTGAGCACCCCAAATATTCAAGTGTCCCCACTAAATAAAAGAAGAAAATTCTAACATCTATTAGGTTAAACATAGCCTATGGGACAACCTATTGACCTCAGTAAATCAACTCTTTTCCGATGCAAGCTAATCATGAGAGCACCCATATTCTCAAAGTTCTCCTCGCCAAATAAGTTATGCCAAGAGCTAGCTGTTAAAATATTCATAAATATGTTTGTCCTTATAAGCAACACATTCAACAATAAAATGGCATTCAATTTTGTTGGATTTATAATTGAAAGTTAAGTACTGAGAGGGGAGGGGTGAATCGGTACTCCAAAAACTTTTATCAACTATTCTGACCATTTATCGAATCAAAAACTTTGCACACAACACCATAAAACATAAATATCAAATCATGAAAACATAACTCATAATACAATAATTTTTGGTCTCTCAAAAACCCTTGGTCAGAGGGAAAAACTGTGGTGGGGATGGTACCCACAGTCCTTCACTACTGGAGTAAAAAGGTTGCTCAGTTAGAGCTACAATGTTTAGCTACTTTTGATAGCTTACCCTGTTAGGAGTACAAAAAGACTTATACAATCTACCTTGCTAAAGGATTTTACAATCTCTAATCTAAGAGATGTACCTTGTTAAAGGATTTACAAAATAAGACCTATTAGGGCCTACCCAATAGTGGGATTTTACAACTCTGATTATAATATAACTTAGCATAAAATCTGTCTGTAGTAATGCATCAACAAATGTTGTTCAGACTCAATATGCTCAATAATATCTTTACGTCATTCTTTACTTCAGTACATTTCAATCACAATTCAATTTGTATACTCGGTAACCTCAAATCTGATTCACCTTCATAGTTCAGTTCTATTTGCTCTATACTTGGTAGCTTCACTTCATCATTTCATCACCATCACATCAACTTCACATTCTCCTCTTATTGCTTATCATCCTCCCACTCTCTCTGATCTGCATACATTGTTCTTTATACACTTGATCTAGAAGTGGTGGAAATGTTCTAGATTCTTCTACTTAAACAATGGTAGATTTGTTTCATTTCCAATGTATATATTCCTTTCATTTTAAATTTGTGGATCTTACCTTGTAATCATGTGCAATCATATTATTTACATTTACAATGTTTTACCAAACGATCTTCTTGGAATCAGTAAAATATTTTATGCTTGGTGTCCAGATTCAATGTATTTTCCATAATCTGTTATGTTAGCCTGTGTTACTTGGTAACACGTTTTGTTCTTTCTCGGTAACATGTACTCTTGGCTTGGTAACTATCATGCACTGCTCGGTGCCTATCTTTCTTTGCTTAGTGCTTTTCACTCATTTTCCTTTACTGAAATTGTCTCTTCCTTTACCGACTTCATTGTTTGCTTCACTGATTGAGTCCTATGTCTCATTCTTCTTTCACAGACTACTTTGACTATGCAATATGACTTTGACAATACTAATGACAACAAAATAATTCTTAATGACTATCAATCTCCCCCTTTGACATTAATTTGACATCTTTGTTAAAAACTTCAAAGTCATTCAAAATTGTGTCCTTAATCAAAATTTGCTCAAAATTGTGACCGTGTATAAACTGTTAATAACTCCCCATGTGATAAGACTTCCTTATACAATACAAACTCTATTTACACACACACACACACACACATCCCCCTTTTTTGACAAATATGCCAAAAAAAAATTACTTACTCGGATTAGGTGGTTGAATCTTATAAAAAATATTTTTATACCTCTTCTTTGCATCTTCCAATGATATTTCTCATGATTCCTTCAATGTTTGTAGTACAAAAATCTGCTCAACAATATTTGTTTCTAATCCAATCATGTTATCCATGGCACTGATGCCTCGGGTATTGACCAATTCCTTGGCCTTGTGTATATGTTTCTGTAATGATTCAACTTGGGGAATCAAAGTTGCTTGCAGATCAAGAAGTTCCATCCTTATCTTGTTCTCTTCTCTTCTTAGTTCATGTTGCATTCCCATTAAATGTTTTAGCCTCTTGTAGTAAACTTGAAGTGATCTAGGCTTGGTTGTAACATGCATCAGCTACTCGGTCAACTCTTTCTCAATAGAATCAACTTTCTTTTTAATCTCCTTAGTGAAATTTGATATCAAACAAATCTTATGAAATAATGAAAGAATAGTATGCAACTTATTTTCCAACTCTATAATTAACTCAGAAAGTGTTACCTTATCCAATGCAACATTCTTCAATATATCCTCAATAATTTTATGTTCCATTTTCTTCTCATGGACTTTCATGAGGTACTCGGTGGTCTCTATACCAGGTTCTTTGATTTGCTTTGCCAACTCTTCTAGTTGACTCAGTAGGCTGCCCTTCTCATTGACATTTGCATCAGGAACAATTTCCTGTAGTATATCCTTGACACTTTCTAACATACCAGTCTTTTGTTTCTTTGCTAAAATTTTGTCCTAGGCTACTTTCATCTTTAGTAGATCTCCAAATTCAGATAATTCTTTAGGACTAAGTAAGAAGATGTCTACCTTGGGTACTATAATTGGTTGACTCAAATGAACTTGCTTCCTTTTTCTTTTCTTTTTCTTTTCAACCATAATGCTTTCACCAGTAGAAATTTTTGGGGAATGTGATGTCTTCATTGCACCAGATGTAGTAGTAGTTGTGGTATCATTTGATCTTTCTTCTCTTTTCTCTTCTTCCTTGTCTTCTTTCTTCTCTTCACGTTTCTTCTCTTCCTTCTCTTCTTCTTGTTTCTCCTCTTTTCTTCCTTCTTGTTTATCCTCTTGCTTCTCTTCTTGTTTATCCTCTTTCTTCTCTTCTTTTGGCTACTTTTGCTTCTCCTTCTCTTGTTCTGGTTGTTGTTGTCCTATAGTCTTGATAGAGGTAACCTTCTCAGTATTCTATTATGTGGTTGTCTCAGTTTCTTTAGGTTCCTCGATTTCTTTATGTTATGTCTCCTTTCCTTGTTCGGTGGATTTATCTTTTGCATCTGTAGGAATTTCTTTAGCAACTTTAGAGATAACATCATGAATCTCAAAATAGTCATTCACTTTTTGAAGAATTGGATTCTCATCCATCAACTCTGTTGTAGTAGTAACATTAGTTTCATGTATTCAGTGTCCTTGTCCTTGGTATCCATCACATTTTCATCATGTCTCATTTATTTTGCTGGATCTTTGTCTGTGATATCTTCAATGATCACTCCATCTTTTTCTTGTGTCAAATCAATAGGATTAGACTTACCTTTTTGTACCTCAGTCTCGGTTGACTGGTCTAGAAAATAAAATTTTCTCCATATTTCATCAGTTTCTTTCTGTACTGCTTCTAGCTCTTTGACCATGATCCTTAATGATCTTCCCTTAACAAGAAATCTATTAGAGTGATTTTTCAGTGCTTCCTTGATGTTGGGTGCCGACAAATCGGGTACAATTATTGCTAGGGATTTTTCCCTCATTTGTTTCTTAGATGTCATTGCATACTTCCATCTAGCATCGATCTTCTTATAAAATTCACCAGGTAGTCAATTGGAAACTTCAATCGACATAGTTCTGAATTTGTGTAGAGTGAAAACAACTAGATCCTCTATTTTTACCTTGTCTTCATCACTCTTCTTGTCATACCTAGCATATCTTATTCCTGTAAACCCTCCATACTTCTTAAATTTTTTAATGAATTCATCTAAGTTTTTTGGTCCTGGGGGCTGATTCTGCACAACTTTAAATTTACTCAAGTCTTCAGACTCAGTTTCACTATCTTCTTGTAGTTTCAATTTTCTTCTCAATTTGGTAGTTGTTTTCTTTTCCCTCACATAAGTTTTTGTTTTTGGTTGCTCGGGCTTAGATTTCCTCTACTCCCTCGATGTAGTTGTAGACCTTGTCACTGGTCTTATTTCTTTGGGACTCGGTGATTCCTTTTTCACTTTTGTTTTCTTTCCCTTGACTTCAGATCGATCTGCCTCATCTTCTTCAATACTAACTCCAAGATTTTCTGATAAATCATTGATCATTTTGCTTGTTTTCCTTTGAGCCTTAGGTATCAAGATACCTAGTTTTATCTTCTCCTTGACTTCTTCATAAGTTCCATACCTATTTTCTCTCTTGTCCACAAGTTTAGCTAGTGGGGCTTCAATTTGTTGAGATGTAGTGTCAATATGAATTTCATAGTCCATCAATTGTAGCATGATAGTCCTTGGCTCAACAACTTTCACAATACATGTGTTGGTGTCAACCTCAAAACATATGGTATCTTGATGGTCTTCCGAGGTGGAATTTTGAATTTCTCATGCATCCTTGTTTGAAACTTGGTGAAATAGTCATTCATAACAATATCAAAATTATCTCCCAAACTTTGGATGTACTCATTAATCTGATAGATAATTGGTTTGTTCACATTCCAGATCACATTATCGATAGATGGAAAGAAGTTTTGGAAGTATAAGAATATACATACCAACAAAGAACCCAACTTCAATGTGTTGGTCTTTTCTTTCTAAATAGTGTTCATGTTGTCATCAACTTGCTTCAACAAAATTTCACACAGATCAATATTCATGTCCTTCTTGACAATTTTGTATGCTAAGTCCACAGCTCCACATGGTACACTGTCCACTTGGGAAGATTGGAAGATTTGATAAGATATAACTTTACATGTGAATCTTAATTCACTATCTTCCATAGTTGATAATTTAAGACCTCTTCTATCCCATTTGGATTGTGTCAGCTCACATAGCTTGTTCTTGTCGGTTTGCTTGTTTTTCCTCGGTCTGTCACTGATTAGGTATCCAGTCATGATGTGTAGAGCATCCTTAGTAATATTGACTAGTACATCTAACCACATAAATTGATCATGGACTCGAATCAACACAATTCTCATCCACTCGGTCTTGAATACACCCAGAATGTGCAGGACACGCATTAAACCCTTAGTCTCCAGGTGTATATGTTTGTCCTTCAGTTTTCCATTCTCGTATAGACTCTAGAAATATGTATCAATATCATCTTGACAAATCTCCTCAATTTTGTAGTGGATGAAAGCACAAATATCTTTGATCAAGATAACTCTTGGTGGAATAGATGACATAGCTCCTATCTTGTTTGGTTCGGCTGCTTTTGCGGGAGGAAGCTTGTATTTAGGGTTGACAGGATCTACCATCTCAACAACAATAGGGTTTTGTACTTTAGGCACCATCAATTCAAATGTATAACCACTTGATCGAAGTAGAGTTTTGTGTGAAACAACTCGGTCGCACTTTCACAACTCGGGCATACACTAGAAATCACTCAAATATGCTTACTTGTGTTTAAATATGCTCAATAATCGCTCGAATGCTTCTTGGATGACTCGACTCTGCAATGTGCTCAAATGCTCTTTGAAAACGTTAGGTGAAAATGAATAACAAAGGGGTCTATTTATACTTTTTCCTTGATTAGGGTTTACAACGGCTAGAATTTTAGCAATTAATGCAGTCACTGACTCCCTTTTCATCGGTCACCATACTATACTTCTTTTTACTAAATGAAACAAAATAACATTATCTTTTACCCATCAAACATGAAATAGTAACTTCATAATATATGTCCAAATACATCTAAATATGCTTATATGGATCTCTACACAAATGTTAGGAACCGATTTATGATTTGAAATTTGACTCATAGTTCCTACACATACCTTTAACCAATTAAGTGAAGATAGGTGCACCCGATTCAGAGGATGAGGTGTCATGATTGATCCAAATGATGTTCCATCATCTAGAGATTTCCTTTTCCATATTTTATTCACCTGGTTTCTTATTTCTTCAACATTCACTTGTGTTGTGTCAATTGTCTTTTCCTCGGTTGAAGCTTTATCTCAGTGCCTGTAATCTTTGGCTAGATGACCTACCTTATGACACTGAAAACATGTCATTCCAGGGTTTCTCCATGTTCTATTATTTCTACCATACATCAATATGCAATTTATTGCAATATGTCCATATCTCCCACACGTTGTACATGAAATTCTTGTGTTGTAGTCCCATGGTATTGTTGAGCCTTGTCAGTTGGTTGTTGTATTCCATCAATTAGGTACCCATTTAACATTTTTTTTTATGACCTGTAGTCTTCAGATTTATGACCATATCTATTGCAAGTATTGTAGTAACCGTTGAATTTTGGCTTCCTTGTATTATTAGAAATCCTTGATCTACACTCAAATACTTGATGTCCATACTTATTGCAACTATAACAATAATCATCAAATTTAGGAATGGTAGGTGGTTTGCCTCTTTTTCTTTTGCAGACATTAGTTGTATGACTAGGTTTCCCACAATGATAGCAAATTGGCTTCTTTGTCTTCGGTGGGGTAGAAGTGTCTCGGTTGGCAGCTTGGTTTGAGGACTCTCCCTTCTCGGTAGTGCTATTTTTCAATGAACCCAAGTCCAATTGTATCTCTTGATTGTCTCTCACCTCTAAGCTGTTCATCCAGCATCCTTAATGTTTCTTCATTCTGTTTTAGTACTTCATTTTCTTCCTTTTTTGATTTCAGTTCTCTTGTCATTCTTTCAACCTTATAACTTAATGCTTGATTATGAGATTCCTTCTTGGTTGTCTACTGATTTGCATTCACCAGTTGGTCGATCATAGCATAATGTGTGTGTGATTCTCATGATCTCATTATCCTTTTCAGCTAGTCTTGCATCAACTTACCTCTTATCTTCTTCTACCATTTTTTTTGCATCTTCAGCTGATCTTTTTGATTCAAGTATTTCACCCATTCTAATACCTTGTGACTCTTGATCTTTCTTTATCAGGTTCAGCTATTCGGTGAGAGCTTTATTCTTTTCCATCAGTTCTGCAATGGCTGATTCAGATTCATCATTCAAACTACCTTCAGAAGATGTCTCAAGTATCTTAACATGTTCTTGTGTAGATTTCAACTCATCAGATAAACATTTTCTTACCCTCAATGACTTTTCCAATTTCCTTTTCAGATCATCAATCAACTCATATGCATTTTTCAATTCAAACTCAAGATTATCAATTTGCTTAGCTTACTTGTAACTTTCCATGGCTATGATCTTTTCACTTTCAGGAGGTTAAACCTTTATCTCAAGAGTCCAAACTCTGATACCAATTGTTGGATTTATAATGGAAAATTAAGTACTGAGAGGGGAGGGGTGAATCAATACTCCAAAAACTTTTATCAATTATTTTGACCATTTATCAAATTTAAAACTTTGTATACAACACCATAAAACATAAATATCAAATCATGAAAACATAACTCATAACACTATGATTTTTGATCTCGCAAAAACCCTTGGTTAGAGGGAAAAACTGCAGTGGGGATGGTACCCACAATCCTTCACTACTGCAGTAAAAAGGTTGCTCAGTTAGAGCTACAATGTTTAGCTACTTTTGATAGCTTACCCTGTTAGGAGTACAAAAAGACTTATACAATCTACCTTGCTAAAAGATTTTACAATCTCTAATCTAAGAGATGTACCCTGTTAAAGGATTTACAAAATAAGACCTATTAGGGCCTACCCAATAGTGGGATTTTACAACTCTGATTATAATATAACTTAGCATAAAATCTGTCTGTAGTAATGCATCAACAAATGTTGTTCAGACTCAATATGCTCATTACATTTCAATCACAATTCAATTTCTGTACTTAGTAACCTCAAATTTGATTCACCTTCACAATTCAGTTCTAACTGCTCTATACTTGGTAGCTTCACTTGAGCAACTCATCACCATCACATCAGCTTCACATTTTTCTTTGACTGCTCATCATCGTCTCACTCTCTCTAATCTTCATACATTGTTCTTTATATACTTGACCTAGAAGCAGTGGAAATGTTCTAGATTCTTCTCCTTAAACAGTGGTAGCTTTGGTTTCATATATTTCTTTCATTTACCATTGGTAGATCTAACCTTGTAATCATGTGCAATCATATTGTTTACATTTCTAATGTTTTACCAAACAATCTTCTTGAAATTAGTAAAATGTTTTATGCTCGGTGTCCAGATTCAATGTATCTGCCATAATCTATTTTGTCAGTCTGTGTTACTCAATAACACGTTTTGTTCTTGTTCGCTGTCGGCTCGATAACTATCATGCACTGCTCAGTGCCTGTCTTGCTTTACTCGATGCCTGTCACTCATTTGCCTTTACTGAAATTGTGTCTTCCTTTAATGACTTCAATGTTTGCTTCACCGACTGAATCTTATGATTCCTTTCACCAACTGACTTTGACAATACTAATGACAACAAAATAATTATTTATGAGTATCAAGTTTTCACATTCCCAATAGATCAAACAAATGATATCTTTGACATACACCCCTTAAAAGACGTTCCAATTTTTTGTTTTGTTTCCACTTTACGCAAACTGGGAAAAGTTCAAAAAAAAAAAATTATAAACAAATCCATCAATTTATTTGTCAAGTGATGCCTTCCTGTCCATCAACACTCTCGGGAAGTTGAGCTTGAAAAATGAAGAATGGCTTACAGGATAGCAGTAAATCTTAAACTGCTTGTGGAACCATTATCGAAAATACCTGTTTTTCCAAACAATCCAAAAGCCCTTCCACTTGGTGAAAAAACCCAAAATTCATGGATTGAAAGGGCGTCATTATGGTCGATGAAAAAGGATCCTGCACTGGAAAAGGCCTTGAAAAGAAACCGGCGCTGGACGATCAACAATCAGCTCAAGAACATTCTTCAGAGATGCCCGCAGCAGTCCGCTTCAGTAAGATTTCTGCAAAACAAATTCAATTCCCTCGACATCAGGCAAGGTAATGTTATCAATTGGCTCAGAAAATATCCCTGTCTCTTCGATATCTACACAGAGAATTTCGAGATATACTGCAAGTTTACAAAGAGAGTGCGACTTTTGATAGAGGAGGAAGAAGACCTAAAAGAGCAGCTGGAGCCTGTCATGGCTGAAAGATTGGCTAAAATACTTATGTTGACCTGGAAAAAGAAACTAAATATTGTGAAATTTAACGACCTAAGAAAATACTTTGGGTTACCCGACGATTATGTTCTGAGTATCGTTCCCAAGTATCCGAAGCTTTTTAGGGTTATTGACTATAATGCCAAGAGAAATAGCTTAGAAATTCAGCTGGTTTCCTGGAACCCTAGCTTGGCTCTTTCTGTTTTGGAGAGAAGAGCAGAGCAAATGATGCAGAAAACAGGTGTGAATTTTTTTCTGGAAGTGCCGATTCTTGTTAGTTGAGAAAGCTGTCTAGTTTTCAATATTGAGTTTTTTATTTTAATTTTATTTACAAGAAAAATAATATCCTTATGATTTTATATTAGCTTTTCAATTTTATTTACAAGAAAAATAATTTCCTTATGATTTTATATTAGTTTTTAATTTTATTTACGAGAAAAATAGTTTCCATATATATAGAGAGAGAGAGAACAAGAGATCGAGTATATTAGCCTATTGGTGAATATTAGTCGCTGATTCTTCCTTTACACAGGGCAGAAGCTGGTGCCTATGTTTGAGAACAGGGCGTCAGAGAGTGATGACAGTCTACAGGCAGAAAAGTTTAATAAATTTCAGGAAGTTCCATACATTTCACCATATTCTGATTGTGAGGATCTGGAAGAAGGATCTGAACAGTATGAGAAAAGAACAGTTGGGGTTATTCATGAATTGCTTTCTCTGACAATGTGGAAGCGGGCCTCGATTGCAAAGCTGGCAAAGTTTCAGAGAGAGTTTCGGTTTCCTCGAAATCTGATCAACATGTTGATGAGGCATCCTGGGATATTTTATGTTTCAAACAAGAATGATAGCCATACGGTAGTTCTCAGAGATGGTTATGTTGAATCTGAGCTTGTTGAGAAGGATCCTTTGGTTGTTGCAAAGGAAAAGTTTGGGGAACTCATGCAGGAAGGGTTGTATGAGTTTACTGAGAGGCGAAGGAAAGCAAATTTGGAGAAGAGAAGAGCAAATAGACCTCTGTGGAAGATGAATAATGATTTTAAGAAGCTGGGAAGAGAGATTTTTGATAATGAAGTAGAAGGGAAAGAAGAGAAGTATCAGAAAGAAGCAAGAGAAAGGTTTCAGAAAGCATGGCCTGGTCCTGATGCAAGATGAGTCCTGCAGATTGCTTATTAACAAACTATGCCACAGACTTATATCCACACCTCACATGAATTCAGCCATTTTGCAGGTTTGCTTCAAATGCATTTTGAGGGAAATGACAGGGTTGAGGACTTGTGTTATTTCTTGCTTTGTATATAGTTTTAGTGTCCTTGTATGCAATACGCTTTATGTAGAAATCTTCATCCTTAAAATTATTTTTGAGCAAACACAGGGGTAGGTATCTAATGCCCTCCTCTATGAGGTTATTATAATTGTACAGGAGAGATCCTCTTATCTGGTGCGCAACAATGAGACTTTAGAGTCTTTTATCATTTGCAGGAGTAGGGTGATTCTTCTTGTGATCAATTGGAGCCTTTGGTCATTGGGAACCAGTTTGTATTGCCTGCTGAAGGATATCGATGCAGCTGTGCTCCAAATTGTCTTAATAAGCATGGGTTAGTGTTTCAGCTCCGATCCTTGTCATCTAAAGTCAAATTATAATTGTAGCGTGCATAAGTAGTCTATGGAGAGATTCCTTACCTGGAGATGAATGAGTTATCAACAGCCAATATCACATGCACACTGATGTTTTTGTCACAGGTATACTTTTTATGAATTATACAATTATGAATTTTAAATTTTTTTAGATTAGCTTCAAGTTGTTTTAGGTTTAAGCCTCTAAGACGCTGTAAATTTAGAATATAAAATTCTTCTGCTTTTTGCAGTTCAGAATAGGGTTTATTATCAATATGTTTAAGAGCTGTTTGTGTAAACCACATTTGCTAGAATGTTGTCTCTTATATGATATTGCTTTTGTACACAAACTGCAAGCGAATTCATATCTGTCCTCTAATCTGGATGTTTAGATTATAGGTTAGCATTTGCAAGGTTTAGGTTGAAATAAATGATTGAATTATTTAATAAATGAAATTGAATCACTCATTCAACCATGCGTAGAGCCATGCATTATTCTATGCTTATGTGTATTTACAAAGGCTGATGTAAAATTATTGAGAAGAGAAAGTGAACTGAGCCCACCTTCACCACCCCACCTAACACCACCGACCTGGAACACCTGGATATGAATTTTAAGGAAATCATCAAGGGGTGGAAGTCATTTCCCAAATCTATTCACCTTCTTGGGGGCCTAAGGCCTACGTCCTAAATCTGGGCACAAGTTGGATGTGTCTAAAACATCATTGTTAGTTTCCAGGATTATCTGATTTTTTTAAAATGGTGATTGGTGGATAGACTTTTTTTTCATTATTTTTTATGAGACTTAAAATGGTCATTTCAATAGGATTAGGCCGATAAAGAATTAGATTTTAAAAAGGTTCCAAAATTGTTGAAAATATAGAAAATACTATTTCATCTAAATCTAAACATCAGTTATATAAAAAATTGAAGCATTTGATTGGTCATCTTAAAAAAATAATTTTAATTTAATGAATAGTATAATTTACCTGACTGCCAGGCAGGAACTACTCATATAATAATATTTGGTGCACTTGAATGGTTATTTAAAACATAATTTGATCCTGATGATACGCCAATCATTTATTCTAAATTCAATAAATATCTAAGTGATAAAGAACATCAATTTTAGTAATACACCATAAGATGGGATATGAAAGCATCCATGTTGGTTAACTCCTCAGCTTTAAAAGATTATAGAACAGGGATCACTAAAGCACAGAGTAAATAGGTAGCAGCAATCTAATAAGTATGAAGTAGAAAATATATTTTTATTCAAACTCAACATACTAAACCATGATATGATATATGAATAGGAGATCTAAGAAATAAATTTCACTGACAAAAATCAATTAGCTAAAGACCCAAAGATACAGTTTGCGATACCCCTCATGGCCATCTTCAGATCCATTTATAAAGTACTATAATTTCCTGCACTGAACTCTAGATTCCATACAACCTTCCAACTTGAAGTAGCTGATCTGGTGGTACTGTCATGGTAGAAATGGTGGACCTATAGTTGTTCTGAAGAAAACGATATATATTGATTATTAATATTGAAAACAGATCCGTCGTTTAGCATTCCTCAGCATGGTCTTTGCCAAGAGATATACAGCCTTTACAGTGTTGTAATGGGCTGCCCTGGTACACAACGTTTTTTAATCTTTTTCCTCTTTCCAAGTGACTGTAATTTTGTCGAACAGTTGGTTTGCAAACTCAATGTACAGATGTATAGATTGTTTATTATTATTGACTAACAAGACACCATGAATTAACAGTTCCAGCGCAAGTATAAGCACAAAGATAACAGCCTATCTTCTTAATGGCAATAAATTATTAAATAGAGCAATATTCAGATTTACTATATATCTCAAAACTGAGTCAAATGCCAATGTTTAATAATCCCCGGAACTCAAGTCAGAATTACATATGTTATGCTTAGCGCTGCTCAAACAGGGATAACAAAATACACATACCACATAAGCTCCAAAATGTTGTCTTGAACCCAATACACTGCCCAGACTTATCGCAGCTCCTTCCTTGTCAAAACGGCACACTCATAGCTATCACAGACCTGTACGGAAATGCTGCAACTCGACTACTGCATAGTCTACAGCACTCCTTAATACTGATTTAGTCTCAGTCAGCTCTGTTCTTCAGTGCTGAAGCTCAGCGTCACCCCCTACATGCAAATATATCTCTCCAAAAAACCCCACGTTCAGCCTGCAAATGGGTACAGCTTGTAACAAGGGTTTGGCCAATAAAAAGTAAACGCAGCTCCTGGTAATGGAACATCCAGACCTGGGAATGTGATCTTCTTTCACTTAAATCGCCGACAGGATGTTTCTCACAACAGCACATGACCTCAGACACACAATAGCTCAATCTTCAAGTTGAATCTACCCAGCAACTGGAAATAGGAATTAAAATAATAAGCTCATACAATCTTCATATTTTTACCTTGAAGCTGACGAACAAATCTCAAGACCATATCTTTCATTGGTGTCAAGATTGATAGCATAGAGGGTGTGTGTCCTCCAAGCCCTAAAAGAAATATTCACCACAATTTCACCAATTTCTTCAATAGCCAAGCATTCCAAAAATGAGATCCATCACCTCTTTTTAAACTCTTTCCCATTAGCTTTTCCCTTTCATCTTGCCAATGTGGGATTCCCATTAAAATAACATTTCCCACTTGATGCAGTAAAAAGTACTTTAAATTATAAAGTGACTTTAATAAAATGTACTTTAATACATTTTGTCACTTTATTAAATAAACTATTTAAATCTTCAAGCATTAAAATAAAATAGCAACCGAACTCGGAAAACCATGTGTGATAGCTTGTTGAAAAGGTCTCGGCGAGACGCTCCAAGTCCAATATTGTGATGCCAAAAGTAATGAACCCTATTGACTTACTATAAATAGTGAGTATCTGGGAACCCTGCCAAATCAACTCCGATTGGCCTGAAATTGGAAATGCCTTGGCAAAATCTCCCTTTGATCCCTATAAAGCCTTGGTTAGCCCTCAGGACCATGATGAAAAGGGCTAATGACATGTTATGTCATGATTGGCTAGAAAGGGGACATTACAGTTCGCCCCCCTTGAAATTGCTTGTCCTCAAGCAGTCTCACCTTTGGATGTTGTAAGATATCCTCACCCTCCCACGTAGCATCCTCAATCAACAGATTATTCCACCGCACCAAGTACTCTCTGATAGTCCTCCGCAGTGTACGCTCTCGAGTATCCAAGATGGCCTCAGGAAACAAAACCAACTTCCCCTCATCATCGAGAGGAGGTAACTTTGTTGAAGGCACCACTTTGTGTCCCAGTGCCTTTTTGAGGCGTGACACATGGAATACATTATGTATTTCACTGGCAAATCCAACTCATAGGCCTCTTACCCTACTCTCCTGATCACTCTGAAAGGCTCATAGTATCGTGGCTTCAACTTTTCTGCACCACTTCTCTTAAGAGAGGACTGCTTGTATGGCTGCAACATGAGATAAACCATGTCACCAACCTCAAATGATCGTTCTACTCTGTGCTGATCTGCATATTGTTTTTGTTGGTTCCGCGCCTTCTGCATATTTTCCTTTAAAGATCTCATGATATCTTGATTCTCCCTCAGCAGGTCTCTGGCCCTAGGCACCCTGGTATCACTGAACAGTAAATCCATAAATGTGGATGCAATGGCAAAGAAGTGCGCAAACTTAGTTAAGTGGTCCACCACCACATAAATGCAATCCTTGCCTTGGACCTTAAGTAGACCCATGATAAAATCCATTGACACACTGTCCCACTTCTCCGGAATGGGTAGGGGCTGCAACAAACCACCTAGAAATAAGTGCTCATGTTTATTTTGCTAGCACGCCAAGCACTCTCTCACATATTGGAACACATCTGTTTTTAGTCCCTTCCACGTGAAGCGCTCTCTCACCTATTTGTAATTTTTGAAGTATCCCCGATGTCCTGTCATAGTTGATTCATGAAAAGCTCTCAAAATCTTCTGCTTAATAGCAGATCCTGGCACTAGCAAAATCCTGTCCTTGTAGATGATCAATTCATTTACCACCAAATGCCTCTCATCCTGCATAATACCATCAATAATACTCGTAGCCCACTTGTCCTTTGTAGAGATCAACTCTCTCCAATCAATTGGTATCACTTCCAAAGCGCACAAGTGAGGTCTCCGGGACAAGGTGTCAGCAACAATGTTTTTCTTTCCTTTGATGAAGACTATGTCAAAGTCATAAGCCTTTAATTTGCTGACCCATTTCTTCTGCCTGTCATTTAAATCTTTTTGTCCAAGGTAATGTTTCAGACTGTTTTGGTCAATTTTAACTTTGAATTTGTTGCCCACCAAATACTGTCTGAATTTAGCCATGGCATGCATAATGGCTAGCATTTCCTTGTATATGTTGTAACTCCTCTCGGTACCTCTCAACTTCTTGCTCTCAAATGCAATGGGGTGATTATCCTGCATTAAAACCACCCTAACTCCCTCTGCTGAGGCATTACAATGGAGCTCGAATGGTCTGCTAAAATCTGGAATGACTAAAATTGGGCAAGTGCTCATTAATTCCTTGAACTTGTCAAAACACTGCTGGGCTTTGTCTGTCCACTCAAATGCATCCTTCCGAGTCAAATCTGTGAGAGGAGTTGCTGACTATGAATATCCTTTCATGAAACGGCGGTAGAACCCACAAAGACCCATGAAACCTCTGAGCTGTGAAAGATTCTTGGGTGGCGGCCAATCTATAATAGCCCAAATTTTATTCGGATCCACATGAACACCCTCAGCACTGATAATGTGCCCCAAATATAACAATTCAATCATCCCAAATTCACATTTTGACATCTTAGCATATAGGGACTCCCGCTCTAGGTTGCTCAACACAGTATCAAGATGTTTTAGATTCTCTTCCCAAGTTCTATTGTAAATAAGTATATCATCAAAGAATATTAGAACAAACCTCTTCAACTGCTTTCTAAATACCTTGTTCATGCATGACCTAAAAGTGGCTGACGCATTAGTCAAGCCAAAAGGCATTGACTAGAAACTTGAAATGCCCATAGTGGCACCTGAACATTGACTTCTCTACATCATCCTCCTGGACTCGTATTTGGTGATAACTTGATCTCAAGTCTATCTTAGAGAAGTTTCAGGCTCCATGTAGCTCATCTATACGGGGAATCAGGTAGCTGTTCTTGATGGTCTTCTTATTCAATTCCCTTTAATCTATGCACATCTGAAAGGTACCATCCTTCTTTTTGACCAAAACCACTGCTGAAACGAATGGGCTCTTACTGGGCCTAATGTGTCCCATCTTGAGGAGATCCTTGTAACCTTTTCAATCTCATCTTTATACCTCTTCAGATGCTTGTAGGGTGTAATGATCATTGGTTTAGCTCCCTCCTTGAGCTCTATCACATGTTCAATTGCCCGATCTGATGGTTTGCCTAGTGGTATATCTCCAAACATTTTGGTGTGTGGTCAACAACTCCCAAATCTGCGGGGGATACTCGTGCTTGTGATGCTCAATGACCTCTGGCATCACCAAAATCTCTATTGCCTACTGCACCTGATCATGCCATATCAATCTCTCCATCCGCCTGAGTGAGACCACTCTAAATCCCCCATCTGATAAGGCTCTAAGTACTACTTTCTTACCTTGATGCTCAAACCCCATCTGCATCTTGTCTAAATTGAAGATGAATTCATGGAGAGACTTCATCTAGGTCGTACCAAGAATCACATCATAATCCTCCATGTCAACCACATAAAAATTTCCCACCATATCATAGTCTCCCATCCGCTTATGTAGGCCAATAATCATGCGGGTGCTCTGTAACTTATGTCCACTAGCCACTATAACTCTGAAGCCCTCATGCCCCCCAGTCTGAAGCCCTATCCTCTTGACCAATCTTTTTGAGATAAAATTGTCGTTTGCACCTGTGTCCACCAATGTGATAACTTGCTGCCCCTGTATTACAGTCCTCACCTTGAAGGTTATTGCCTATTCATTTCCTGGAAGTCGTGCAAGTCTTCTCGCCACTTGATTCCTTTATAGTGGGTTTCTCCCCTTCGCTACTCTCAGAATCAGATTCATGCTAGACATCCTCTTCAGCTGATTCTTCAGCTGAGATATACTCAATCTATGTTGCTTTTACTTTGACTGAGCATTTGTGTGAAGGATCCCAAGGCTCCCTGCAATGAAAACACAATTTCTTCCTCTTAAGGTCATTTAACTCTAAGGTTGAGAGTCGGAAACCCCTTTGAATGATACTTATCTTTTGACGAGGAATGTTCCATGTCCCTAGCTTTCTTGTAGGCTTCCTGTAATGTGGCGGGATTTAGGCCCTTAATCCGTCCCCTCGGAGGTTCTGCAAGCCCATCCATAAACAACACTAATAATCTCCTCTATGAAATATTTGTAACCAAAACTGAAAGTCTCTGAAAATCTGATATATAAGTCTCGACAGGCCCCCATTGCTTCAGTTGAGCTAACTCCTTGAAGTGTAATTTTGGGTCATTGTCAAAGCGCTTAATCAAACTCTCTTTGAACTCCACATATGAGGTAATCTGATCATGGCCCATAGTGACCATGCCATGATGCCACCACTCATGTGCTATGCCATCCAGATGTAACACTACAAATTTAATTTCTTCTTCTTCCAACATTGGGTTCACTGTACCCATGCTCTAGCAGTGGTTTTCTGGATCCATCAAAGTACAGTAAGGTGAGCTTGCTTACCTTCTATAAATCACTATGCTATCCCCTACCACCTGTGCGTGGTAAATGGTTTAGCCTAATATCCATATATTCTTGGAAAGAAATGGCTGCTTGGAATTCCTCTCCTCCATCTTTCCAATCTCTATGAAACTATGCTTGCAACTCTGTAATTTGTGGCTCATTTTCTTGTAGAACTGAAACTCTAGGTCGAAAGGTAGGTATGAGTGGTCTTGAACACATTGTTCTCGCTGGTCTAGTTCCTTGGCCAAAATTTTCATCCTCCTGTCCTCCTCCATTACCACCGTTTTGCCCATTGTGCCCACTATTATTATCTCCATTATTCCCTTCGTTGTTTCCTCCATTATTACCTCCAATATTTAAATTCATTCCTATCTGCCTTGCCATCAATTGCATCATAAGCTCCATCTGTTGGTTCTGTTCCTGAGCCCTCTGTTCGGCCAATTGTTGTCCCTGTGCCAAAGTAGCCAATAACTGTAAAAATCTCTCCTCACCAGGGTCCCTAGCATTGATGTCTCCCATGTTACCTATCTCTTGTTCACCTGTGCCTGTATGATCTTCTGGATTCCTCTGTTCTTCTTGCCCTATATTTATTAAAGCCTTGTTTCTCCTTAAGTTATAGTGATGAGTTAATGGATGCACATTCCAATCAGTCATGTCACTACTTGTTCATGCTAAACCCTTTAGGATGGTAGGATTTTTAGCTCTGATACCACTGTAATGGGCTGCCTTGGTACACAATGTTTTTTTTATTTTTTTCCTCTTTCAAAGTGATTGTAATTTTGTTGAACAGCTGGTTTGCAAACTCAATGTGCAGATGTATAGATTGTTTATTATTATTGACTAACAAGACACCATGAATTAACAGTTCCGGCGCAATTATAATCACAAAGATAACAGCCTATCTTCTTAATGGCAATAAATAGAGCAATATTCAGATTTACTATATATCTCAAAACTAAGTCAAATGCCAATTTTTAATAATCCATGGAACTCAAGTCAGAATCACATATGTTATGCTTAGTGCTGCTCAAACAGGGATAACAAAATACACATACCACATGAAGTTCCAAAAATGCTGTCTTGGACCCGATACACTGCCCAGACTTATCGCAGCTCCTTCCTTGTCAAAAATGGTACACTCATAGCAATCACAGACCTGTACAGAAATGCTGCAACTCGACTACTGCATAGTCTACAACACGAAATACTGATTTAGTCTCAGTTGGCTCTGTTCTTCAGTTCTGAAGCTCAATGTCACCCTCTACATGCAAATATATCACTCCAAAAAGCCCCACGTTCAGCCTGCAAATGGGTACGGCTTGCAACAAGGGTTTGGCCAACAAAAACTAAACGCAGCTCCTGGTAATGGCATGTCCAGACCTGGAAATGTGATCTTTTCACTTAAATCGCCAACTGGATGTTTCTCACAACAGCACATGACCTCATACACACAATAGCTCAATCTTTCAAGTTGAATCTGCCCAGCAACTGGAAATAGGAGTTAAAATAATAAGCTCATACAATCTTCAGATTTTTACCTTGAAGCTCACGAACAAACCTCAAGACCATATCTTTAAATGGTGTCAAGATTGATAGCATAGAGGGTGTGTGTTCTCCAAGCCCTAAGAGAAATATTCACCACAATTTCACCAATTTCTTCAATATCCAAGCATGCCAAAAATGAGAGCCATCACCTCTATTTAAACTCTTTCCCATTAGCTTTTCCCTTTGATCTCACCAATGTGGAATAAATCACTTTCTTGTTAAAATAACATTTCCCATTTGATGCATTAAAATGTACTTTAATATATTTTGTCACTTTATTAAATAAACTATTTAAATCTTCAGGCGTTAAAATAAAATAGCAATTGAACTTGGAAAAACCATGTGTGATAGCTCGTTGGAAAGGTCTCGGCGAGACGCTCCAAGTCCAATTCTGAGATGCCAAAAATAATGAACCTTTCTGACTATAAATAGTAAGTATCTGAAAACTTTGTTGAATCAATTCTGATTGACCTAAAACTGGAATTGCCTAGGGAAAATCTCCCTGATCCTTGTAAAGTCCTAGTTAGCCCTCGGGACCATGATGAAAAGGGCTAACGACATGTCATGTCATGACTGACTAGAAAGGGGACATTACAATTGTTTGCCAACTTGAGCTGCTGAACTCCTTATGTTCAGCAACAGAGTATATATCTCCTGCCATTGAATTTTTTATGATCATTTATACTATCCTTAAGCTCTTCAATTATGATAAGATCTTTTATGCTTTTGATGACTTGGGTTAGAAAATCCTTTGCTTCCACGCTTGGGGTCACATTTCTGTAACCATATTGTGTGAGGCTTCTATAGACACCCTTATGTCCAAATTTTCCCACTAGAAACCTCTCCTCTAGCAACACTGTTGTTACTTGAACAATCCTTATGGTCAAGATAATCATAATTTCGTGAAGAGAACTTTATGCAATGCTTCACAATTGGTGGCAGTCCATTATTGAGGTCACTGCACAATGAACACACTCCTGGAGTATGTGATCCTACACTGGCAACCAGCATATGAAGGTCTTCTGTACCTAGTTTTCTCTCTGTTAGATGCCCATACTTGATCTGCCTTCCACAATTCCAAGAGTACATTACAATCATAAGAAAGACTGAAACTGTAAATGACACCCAACCTCCTTATTGCACCTTGTTCAGCACTGCTGATAGATAGACCCCCTCAATGAGACCAAATACAATAAGGAATGGCAAAATAAATAGAAAATGCATGTTCCAAACTTCTAGCATCATTAAGTTTGCCAGAACTGTTGTAATGAACATGACTCCAATAACAGCAACTCCTGCGCCCCAATATCAAGTAAAAAAACATATATATCAAATACTGGAAAAGATATAAAACTGCAACTACCATATTCCATGATGTTATAATGATGTAAGGGTTGAGAGCCTACTAGTCAAGAGTATTTATTTCTTTACTTGGTGATCTGAAAAGTAAATTTGTGTCTTTGTAATTCAATAAGAATAAAGCAGGTTCTGAGAATAATTCATACCATAGGCATTTCTTCTGGACCGCCCTTGAATCTGACCACAATAGCACGACCAACAACCACAAGGACATAGTTAACCTCAGGAGAGTAAATTTGGTCATCATTTTTCTTCGACGTATGCACCATCTTCACCCAAAAGCAGTCATGAGCCAGAGATTGCATTATAATTGGGAAACTTGGTGAGATCAATGATCGACCAGCAACAGTAGCTGATAATGTTGCAATAATAAACATGGGCCAGTACACTTCATTTGGCATTGCAGCATAAAATGCATTTTTCATGTCTCTTGGATTCTCAATTAAGTAAGCTGCTCGTCCAGTGTATGTAATAATCAGGGCAGGGTATACCAAAGCAGTGAAAGCAATCTACAATAAAAAATCAAGAAATTTCAATAAGAGTGCAAAGTAAATCAATTAGAGCAAATTATATATAACTATAATAATTATTTCACTTCAAGTCAGTGGAAAAGCTGGATGGATCCCTTAGTGAAGTGGTCCAAATCAGCAAAGATCGCCTCAGCAACTGGTTTGAATTAGATATAGAAGACAAATTCAGGCTAGCTCGCTTGAAATCCTTGCTTTTTCTCTCTTTTACTAATGGAGGAAGAGAGAAAATGTAATATAGAAGTATATAAGCATAAAGGAGTACAAACCTGTTATACACAAGACAACACCTTAAAGGAGCGTTCATCCACCTTTCTGTTGATTTTGGAAGAAATAGACAATGCAGTAGGGGTTAAGTCCCTTGACCACTGCTGGGTAATGCTTGATTGTATTGTATATCCCGATAAGAGCATTAGTCACGAACCAGATAATCATTACACGTGAGAACACAAAACTCACCTTACCAGTGCCAAATCTTTGAAGGAGGAACAGTAGCAGCTGAATTACAACTGATATTCCTACGGCAGCATCTGCATATGAAAAAGTAAGACAATGTAAATTATACGAGGAATCAAAAAGCCGAATATGCCATGACCTTATATATTTAACCCAGTAAATAACACCTTATTAACTTTGTTATTAAGTATTTGGCAAGAATTACTCATGATGAAAATATTAACCATTTAATCCACCAGTTTGAGGTAATCTCATATAACGTATCACTTGAAACATGCAGATAATAATGAAAGATTAAAGAGTTAACGACATAAAATAAGTTTGATTTGCGAAAATAAAACTTTCCCTTAGAGTCTAAATTATTCCTTAATTAGTCAGCTTGTTTTCCCTACTGAAAAAATGTATGTGGCTATCATAACAATTCTTCAGGAAGTCAAATTGCAAAACTAGATAGGTTAAATTTAATAAAATTAAGTATTAATTAAGCATAATCTTGATAGGTAAAATATTACATTTTAAATTTTTTTTAGATAAACCTTGTAGAGCTTTTGTGTTTTTTGAAAAAGTTATTGAAGATTCTTGAAGCTTGGGAAAAGAGATTTTACACACTGTAAACTCATTAGAATAGTTTTGAGAAATTTGTCTATAATATTTTATGTGCTGTAGAATGGCAGTCTAGCATTATCTAGTCTTGTATCCAAGCTTTGGATCTGTTGTTAGAGTGACCAATGAACTCAAACATCCAAGATCGCCTGCTAAACCAAAATACGCCTTAAGTAAGAGAGAGCAGCAAGAACAAAATATTGTTTGATTATAGACACAATGGATTAAATTGAATTGGATTAAATTGAATTAGACATTACATTACAAAATTTACATATGATGCCTTGCTCATAACAAGGTTGATAGGTAGGATGCAATGTGTCTTAATCTTATGCAATGGGATAACTAATACAATAATTATTAAATGGCCCAAGGCCTGAGAATTAAATACCAAAAGATAAGATCGAATTGACATTTAAGACTTATAAAAAGATTCTTAAGATCCTAGTAAGCTTAACATGTGAGTAGGACCTACTAGTGCACTAGATATGTAAAATACCTTATTTACAACAACTTTCCCACCTCCCGTGCCTCCTTAAGAGTAACTTAAGGAGTTGTAGACATGCAAATGATGCAAAACATAAAGATTATTGTGGGTCCCGACTACTAGGCCATGTTAGATAGTCATTTACAATGGACACTCACAAACAAAACAAGGTAGAAAACCAATGGGGCAAAATTGCTCTCTAAAAAAAAGAAGAAAAGAAACAAACATAAACAAGTGATGAAAGAGTGATGAATGGATGACTCAATGATATACTCGAGGACTACATCCATAACAAAGATAAGGAAGGAAAGAGAAGGACCATGTAACTCCCCCACAATATGAAATATCCGTAAAAAATAGTGAATGCTTGGAACAAAACATAATCTGACGCCTACAAACAACATTTCTCCCTTTGAGAAGAAGATAGATCAAGTACAAATGTAGGAATGCTTCCCATTTTAGATAAGAATTGGTAGGAAGAAGAATCCATATTTATGATGATCTTGTCTATGAAATCTGCTCATGTGTTGCCAAGTTCTTTGTAAATGATGATACCATAATCAATTCAGGTACATGCCTAATCAATGATGAAGGTGACAAACTAAGATCATGTAGAAAGAGACATTGAACAAGCTTTGAAGATAAATATAATGGGACAACAATTATGCCATGATTTTGATCAAATAGTGAGACAACCCTTCAAATTTGACCTCCAAATCTAAAATATGAGACCCCACAAACAAGTGTGAGATACTTGTCATGTAGACATCTTGCAAATATGTACCTGAAAGACTTTGATCCACTTGCTACAAAGAATCATTGGAAGCTTCCAATGAAGCATCTCTAAAATCAGATGTAGCAACAAAAGATGTGATGCAAGGCAGGGCAGGATGAAGGGCCAAAGGCACACCTTAATCACAACCCCCTTGCAGAGATCACACACGCAGAAGCAAACACACAATAATGAGAGAGAGAAAGTAGAAGAAATCATATATTATTCATCAAACAACCTCATACATGTCGGACTGTAAGGCCTTCTCGGTTATGGCCAAATACATTCAATTTGATTACAACAGTCCTTCAACATGTGAGGATTCAGTCTTCAGAAACTATCTTCTATCTTCTAGGACTTGACCTCCTATTCCTCATTTGCCACAATGCCCTCCCTCTCTAAAACTACAAACAACAACTACATTAAAACAAGAGGCTACCGAAACAAGTTGGCCTTCAGATCCATCACTGGAGAAAGAAACGACCAGATCTAGGTCCACACGCTTCCCAATGATCGATACCAACATTAACTCCGTGACCAAAATTCAATGCACAAGTCGGCCTCAACATGAAATCAAAATAAACCACCGGTGAGCAAGGTTACCGAGCACCAGGAAATAACTTGACAAACCAACCGAACAACTCGGTCAAAGAAGGAATCGAGCAACCACTGAGCCAACTTGGTCAAAGAAGGAACCGAGCAAACTGAACAACTCAAACTTATTTTTGGTGACACAGGATTGCTAAGGACCCGAGATGCTCCTGCATCAGACACCTGAGGTTGTTTGAAATGATTCTCCGAATCATACAGTAGGTACAACCCGAGCTGAATCCAACTCAGATTGTGAAATCCACGAACTGTCTTCAATTAGTCCGTTCTTCCATTTTACCAAATACTCCATGTATTATTTTCCTCTTGCGCTTTTGCCAACTCTTTGTTCCAAAATCTGCTCAACTTCTTATGTCTGCTTCTTAGGATAATCATTCGGTACTGTCATATCTTCATCAGGTTCATAATACTTATACAAATATGCAATGTTGAATATAGGTGATATATCCATGTCATCGGGTAATTCAATCTCATAAGCATTTCCACTGTCAAATCTCCTCAATATCTTGCAAGGACCAAATTTCTTCATTTTCAACTTCCCATATGTTCCAACATGAAATCTACCTTTCTTCAAGTGTACCATAACTTCATCCCCAATTGCAAAAGTCTTATGTCTTCTTGATCTATTTGCTCTATCTTTGTATTTCTGATTACTATTCTCCAATTTATGTTTCACTTTCTCATGCAATGAACTCAACAAAATCTTCTCCTTCAACACTTCTCTTTTCTTTACCAACAATATCCTTCAAATCTGGTATACCTCTCAGTTGTATGCCATTAACAATCTCAAAAGGTGTTTTTTCAATACTCCTATTCATTGAATTATTGTACACAAACTCTGCTTGTGCCATCATAGAATCCCAATTACTCGGTTTATCTCCAACTAAACATCTCAAAAGATTACCCAAACTTCTATTTACAACCTCTGTCTGTCCATCAGTCTATGGGTGAAATGTAGAACTATACCTCAACTCGATACCCAACTTTTTCCAAAGAGTCTTCCAAAAGTATCCAACAAACTTATTGTCTCGGTCAAAGATGATACTCCTCAGTAATCCACGCAATCTGACAATTTCCTTAAAGAAAAGATCTTCTATATGCACTGCATCTAATGTCTTTCTACAGGGTATAAAATGTGCCATCTTAGAAAATCTATCTACAACAACAAATATAGAATCATTACCTCTTACTGTCTTTGGTAAGCCAAGAACAAAATCCATACTGATATCAATCCAGGGTTTCTCAAGAATAGAAATCGGTATATACAATCCAGTATTTTTACTTACTCCCTTTGCAACTTGACGAATTCCACAACTTTTCACAAATTTATAAACATCTTTATACAACTGTGGCCAAAAGTATTTTTCCTTAAGCAAATTCAATGTTTTGTCAATACCAAAATGTCCAGCCAAACCACTACTATGTTTCTTCTTTATCAAATTAGTTCTCATTGATCCTCTTGGTATACATAACTGAATACCTTTAAACAACATACCTTCTTGAATGAAATAGTCTTTCCATTTAGTACTTGGTTGATCTTGAATAGGTGCTCTGCACTTCCTCCATGGCTTAGAAAAATCAGGGTCAGTTTCATACAATCCTTTCATGACACCAAAACCAAGAACTTCAATTTTCATCTCAGTCATCAAAGATCTTCTTCTACTTAATGCATCAATAGCTCGGTTAGTGACTCCACTCTTATGTTTTATCACAAATGTATAACTTTGCAAATATTCAACCCATTTCATATGTCTCTGATTCAACTTATTCTGACTACCCAAATATTGTAAAGCCTTATGATCAATATACAACACAAATTCACTCGGTATCAAATAATGTCTCCATTTCTTTAGGACTTGAACAATAGCATAGAACTCTTGATAAAATATTTTATTTTTGTGTCATTCAACTTCTCACTAAAGAAAGCAATAGGTTTACCTTCTTGACTCAACACAACTCCTATTGCACTACCACTTGCATCACATTCAACTTGAAATACCTTATTGAAATTAATTAAAGCTAACATAGGTAATTCAACAACCTTCTGCTTCAAAATCTCAAAACTTTTATCAGCTCCATGTGTCCACTTGAATTCTCTTTTATCTCCTCTCATAGTCTCAGTCATAGCATTACAAATTGAACTGAAATTTTTAATGAACTTTCGGTAAAAACTTGCTAAACCATGAAATGATCTTACCTCACTAGCATTTTCAGGTGTAGGCCAATTCAAAATACTTTCAACCTTTTCTGGATCCATTCTCAAACCATCAACTGAAATCACAAATCCCAAATACACAATCTCTTCTTTCACGAAGGAACACTTTTTCAGATTAATCAACAACTTTTCTTCTTTCAATTTTTGCAATACTTGTTTGATATGCAACAAATGCTCTTTTTTGGTCTTACTGAATTTCAGAATGTCATCTAGATATACAATCACAAATTTACCCAAATTTTTTTTCAAAACCTCATTTGTTAATCTCATAAAAGTACTTGGTGCATTAGTTAAACCAAAAAGCATAACTAACCACTCATACAAACCTTCTCTTGTCTTAAAAGTAGTCTTCCACTCATCACCTTCTCTGATTCTGATATAGTGATATCCACTTTTCAAATCAATTTTGGTAAAATACTCTGCTCCAGTCAAACTATCCATTATGTCATCCATTCTCGGTATAGGAAACCTATATTTCACTATTATCTTGTTGATTGCTTTGGAATCAGTACACATTCGCCATTCTCCATTCTTCTTAGGTGCCAATACAACTGGTATTGCACAAGGACTTAAACTTTCTCGGATCAAACTCTTCTGCAACAATTCTTGGATTTGTCGGTTTAATTCCTGATTCTTTGTAGGTGTTAACCGATGTGGTGCCTTATTCGGTAAACTATCTCTAGGAATTAGATCCATACAATGATCAATACTTCTCTTCAGTGGAAAACCATCAAGTACATTATAAAAAATGATCTCCTTATACTCGGTGATAATCTTATCAATCTCTTCATGGATGTTATCCACTGTCTTCTCACTCGGTTTGTTAGGAATCATAGCAAAACACACATCATTCTTCTTCAAATCCTTAACAAACTTTCTTCCTTCCATCAAGAAAACTTTCACAGATGTACAAACACTACTAACAATTTCTTCAATCAAAGGCAACAAGATTTGTCTTCTCCCATAAGCCCAAATAGTATATTTATGCAATCTTCTATCATATATAGCATGTCTATCATATTGCCAAGGTCTACCCAACAAAATATGACAACAATCCATAGGCATGATATCACATAACACCTTATCATAGTACTTTCCAATTTTCAAATTCACATAACATTGTTCACTTACCAATAGTGTATGCTCATCTTTGATCCATGAAATTTGATAGGGTCTCGGGTGTTTTAACTTTTCCAATTGCAATTTTGTAACCGTTTCTTCAGATGCCAAATTCTCCGAGCTTCCACTATCAAAGATTACCTTCCACACTTCATCAGAAACTCTACATCTAGTCTTGAACAAGCTTTTTCTTACCGAATCTTCCTTATTACTTTCACTCCAAAGTGCTCTCCTGGCCATCAAGTTCTTCTCTTTCTTAGGTTCATTCGGTGAGTCTTCTTGCACCAAAGCATTTCTACTGCTACCGACCTTCTTACTTGCATGTGTACACTCAAATGACCTATGTCCTTCTCCACAATTGTAACAAGCTCCTCAGAATCCACCTCTACTATAACCACCTTGGTAGTTACTGCCTCTTCCTCTAGAAGAACTTTCACCTTTCCACTCGGTCTTACCTTTATCCAGATTTGTTTTGTCTTGATCAGATCTATTGTTTTCACCATAGGATCTACCTCTTCCTCTTGGGAATCTACCACCTCTTCCTCTCTGTCTTTGTTCATGTCTTTTGTTCAATTTCTCCTCAGCTTTCAAGGCAAACTGATAAGCTTCCTCAATGCTTTCCAACTTAACCAAACTGATTTCCTCTTGAATAGAAACTCTTAACCCATTCAGGTACCTAGCAATTCTTTCCACTTCATCCTCATCGCGTCCAGATCTGATATCTAATCTATAGAATTCCTTAGTATAGTCTTTTACCGAGCTATCTTTCTGTCTCAGACTTTGCATTCTCCTCACTAGGTTAATCTGATAATCACATGGTAAGACCTTACCCTTCAACTTATTCACCATCTTATTCCATATCTTGATTTTGTCTTTGCCTTTCCTTTTTCTGTCTAATTGCATATGTTCCCACCACAAGGATGCATGGCTTTTCAATTTTGTGCTTGCAATCTTCACCTTCTTTTCCTCAGGGACATTTTCATACTCAAAATACTTCTCCATCTCATTGATCCAATCCATCAATTCATTCGAATCTAGCTTTCCACTATACTCTGGAGGATTGAAATGTGGTGTAGATTTCAGATTTGTCAATGCCTTCAACAATCTTTCTTCACCCTAATCCATCACAGGTGCAGGTTATGCTTCACCTTGCTCCTCTTCAATTTCTTCATCACTAACATCTTCAAGATGTCTTCCTCGACTCTGGGCTATCTCAACAGCTTCTAACCTAGCAACAATTTGTCTTAACATATCTGCCAATCCTGGATCTGCATCTCGCCTCCCACGAACCATCTTGAAAACCCTTTACAATTGTAGGTCAGATCGCAATCTGCTACCCTACAACAATTATCAACTAGGGCTTGCAAGTATGAACCCTCGACCTAAACTCGCAAGTCCAGATCTAGATCTCAACTTTGCTTTGATACCACCTGACACAATGCAGGGCAGGATGAAGGGCCAAAGGCACACCTTAATCACAACCCCCTTGCAGAGATCACACACACGAAAGAAAACACACAATAATGAGAGAGAGAAAGTAGAAGAAATCATATATTATTCATCAAATAACCTCATACATGTCGGGCTGTAAGGCCTTCCTAGTTATGGCCAAATACATTCAATTTGATTACAACAGTCCTCCAACATGCGAGGATTTAGACTTCAGAAACTATCTTCTATCTTCTAGGACTTGACCTCTTACTCCTCATCTGCCACAATGCCCTCCCTCTCTAAAACTACGAACAACAACTACATTTAAACAAGATGCTACCAAAAAAAGTCGGCCTTCAAATCCATCATTGGAGAAAGAAATGACCAAATCTAGGTCCACACGCTTCCCAATGATCGATACCAACATTAAATCTGCGACCAAAATTCAATGCACAAGTCGGCCTTAATAGGAAATCAAAATAAACCACTTAGTGAGCAAGGTTACCGAACGCTAGGAAATAACTTGGCAAACCAACTGAACAACTCGGTCAAAGAAGGAACTGAGCAACCACCGAGCCAACTCGGTCAAAGAAGGAACTAAGCAAACTGAACAACTCAAACTTGTTTTTGGTGACACAAGATTGCTAAGGACCCGATATGCTCCTGCATCAAGATGGATTCATGATATCAATAAAAGAGGAAGCTTCAAGAGAGGCCTCTTGATCATCAATATGCTCAAGTGTTGCATCATATTCAAGCTCTTCTAAGGTATCATCATCAAGGGTAGATTATCGGCACAATCAAGTGGAATGTGGTAAATTTGATATAGGATCATTTAGGAATGGAGGACAGTATGGATTGTCATAGGTCTCACAAATCTTGGTCCAAATTGTAATGGGCACTTGATTCTTGCGATATGCTTGTAGATCTCTCTAAATGTGCTAGCATAGATATTAGTACCAATCAATCTTATAACGCGATCATTTTTATTACCCCAATTTGATTACTTCCATTTTGTCTCTAGCTTAAGGACGAGTCTATAAATATGAGGAAAAAGATTGAGCCTCCTACAATGTGTCTAGATGCCTTTTTGTTAAGGCTCATAATTGTCCTTAGTCAAAATGATTACAGAAGGATGAGTTGCATAATCGATGATTATAACAATGATACACACCTCAAATGATAAAATTAGAGATCAACACATGAAGTAGGGTTGAAATGAATTAAAATTCAAAACTATAGAATTTCTAAGTGTTTTTGGGGTAAAAAATCATGGTTAAGGTCAATTTTGGGTCCTAAAACTACCCAAAAGTATCAAAAACATTCAAATGGTTTGAAAAAACAATTGATAGAATGAAAAAACCATGGTGAAGTTATCATACACCATGTTAAAACACAAATAGATTCTACAATACGGTAATCTTGCACCAAGGTCACCTGGGCTCACTATGTCACATGTCCTTTACAACTAGCCACTATTTCAAGTGTGTGATTACAATGAAGAAAGCCATCAAATAAAGGACCTTTAACTTATAAGAGCCAAGAAGAAACCAATAATCTAAGATGTACATTTCCTACTCTAGTGTCAAGCTCATCGAACTTGCAATATAAAAGATTATGAGAATACATCATATATTGTTAAAGTAAACCATTGACTTCCATCCAATGTTTAAAATTAAGTAGAACCATATGATTGAGCATACATCTCGTACAAGAAGGATATATCATCACTCCATATCATTCAAATACATTGTCATTCTATGAAGTATAGATCCATTTGGTGACATAGTGTGATAACATGCAAATATACAAAATGTCATCAAATCAAGGTGAAGTCTACGAACATCACTGGGGTTGATTGAAAACCCGTACTCTGTCCCCCAATGACGGTTGGCCATGCCTCTCAACCATGAGGAACCCTTAGGCCCTCTCCCACCATGCTCTAGAGATAACCATATGGCCCAATCAACACACACACACAACCAAGCATGATATAGGGCTAATCACATACACAAGACACTCAGGCACAATGAATCACAAGAGTTACACAATAGACTAAAGACATCCTTAAGGAGACACCAAGGTAGCACACAATATACTCAACATCATGTCTACATTTATATTCCAAGGCACAATGTTGGCATTGCTCACGACATACACTCCATTGGTCAACAACCAAGAGTGAGGATCCACTTGGATCCCTCATATATCTCATGTGCCATCTTAAGGTTATTACACGAGCACTAAAGACCCACATATCACCACAAGTAGGCTTTCATGAAATCAACAATGGTAAACCACTTAACCAAACCATAAGCCCATATACACACTTTCCAGAAATGGCCTCCAATATGAGCACCATTGCAACAAACAACAACAAGAGTATAAAGAGAACCTAGCATTCCATGATCATGCCAAACATAATATACCTTTAAATTATGCCCATGGATCCATGAATACCATCCAAGTTCCACTTCAACACCTACCAATATATGAATGAATGAATTGACGAAAATTGGTTGCATACAAGTCACAAAATGGAGAAAACACCATAACTCAAGCTGACCAAAAGAGATTAATTGATATTAAAGAAATCACTAATTCCATCCATAGAAAGAATAACAACATACACCCACACCCTATTTTCCATCCAAAACTATTTTAACGTGAAATTGACTCAAAATCGAGTGAATGCAAGTCAACATGCCAAAACCACTAAATTTTAGAACGCCACAAAACAAAAATATGAGAAAACCCATTGTTCCTCAATGGTTTCTAATCCCAAGAAAACCTTCAATTCAATTATATCAGTCTCTTTCAAATATCTAAATATTCTTTTGACTATAGGCATGTGTGATTTATTTGGATCGATAGAAATATTACAACAATACTTATTGCATGAGCAATATCAAGTCTTCTATGTACCACATATTGTATCTTACCAATCATTGATCGGTAAAGGGTTTCATTCACTTCCTTTGACTCATCTTGTGTTGACAATTTACAACTAATAGCCAGTGTTCCAACTAGTTTTAACTTTTTCATACCAAATGTCTTTAGGATCTCCTTGATGTACTTTTGACTATGTGACGTAGATCCCATTTTTGACTTGTTGAATCTGTAGTCCAATAAATAATTTTATTTCTCCATTCATGGACATCTCAAATTTCTTTCTCATCTCCTCAACACAATATTTGCATAATATTTTATTTCCTCCAAAAATAATGTCATCAACAAATATTTCAGAATTAAAAATCTTATCATTACTATCACATTTCACATATAAATTTTTGTTGTCACTTGTTCTTTGAAATCCAATCTTAATTAAATATGAATGTAACCTTTCATACCATGCTCGGGGTGCTTGTTTCAAACCATATAGTGCCTTGTGAAGTTTGCATACCATGTCCTTATTAGTATCCTCAACAAATCCTTCAGGTTGTTCAACATAAACTTCTTCTTCAAGAATACCATTAAGAAATGCAAACTTAACATTCTATAAACTCTAAATCCATTATAAGTTACATATGCTAGTAAATTTCTAAATCCTAATCTAGTAATAGGTGCAAAAGTCTCACCATAATCAATATCTTCTTCTTGTCCATACCCTTTGCAAACCAATCTTGCTTTATTTTTTATTATAGCCCCATGTTCATTCAGTTTGTTTCTAAAGATCCAATTAGTACCAATAACATTTTTATCTTTAGGTCTCGGTACCAAAGTGCATGTGTTGTTATTTTCAATTTGGTTTATCTCTTCTTTCATAGCTTTAACCCAATCTTCATTATCCAATGCCTCATTTACTTTTCTTGGCTCAAATTTAGAAATCAAACATGTGCTATCTCTACACTTACTTCTTGTCAAAACTCCAGCATTCTTCTCTCCAATAATTTTGCTCGGTGAATGGTGTCTTCTCTCATACTTGGCTAGAACAGGCTCAGTAGACTGTGGCAGTTCTTCATTTTCAGCATTTGATGGTGGCTCTCTCTATTCAGCTTCCTCCTTGATTTGTATTGTTGGTAAGGTATCAGGAACATCAGGATGAATATATACAAATATTTGATAGTCCTTGGGTTCCTTTTTTCTATTTTCATCATTTTTCTCTGCAAATTCATCAATCCTTACACTTGCACTTTCCACAATTTTGTTAGTAGACTTGTTTAAGCATTTGTAAACCTCTCTCTTTGTAGAATATCCTAAGAATATTCCTTCATCACCTTTATGATCAAACTTCTCATTTCTAGCATCCTTTAGAATGTAACATCTACTTCCAAAGACTTTGAAATAAATTACATTTGATTTGTGGCCATACCGGATTTCATATGGAGTCTTGTGTGTACCTTTCTTCAGTTGTACTTGGTTTAGTGTATAAGTTGTAGTACGTCTGACTACTTCTCTCCAAAATGTTTGAGACACACCCTTCTCAATCATCAATGTCCTTGCATAATCAATAATGGATCTATTTCTTCTCTCTGCTATACCATTTTGTTGTGGTGTCCCCAGTGCAGACTTTTGTCTCTTTACTCCATGTTCATTACAGAAAAGTGTAAACTCATCAGATGTAAACTCACCTCCTCTATCAGATCTCAGACACTTCAATTTTCTTTCAATCTCCTTTTCAACTCTTTTCTTGTACCACTTAAACATTTGGAAAGCATAAAATTTATCCTTCAAAAATATGACATACATCATTCTTGAATAATCATCAACAAATAAAATTAAATATCTATTGTTGACATATTTAAGTTGTCATTGGTTAAGTCAAAGGAAAACATCAATCCCATTGGAGCAACGATACTCTTTAGTATGCACTGGTAGACCAAACAAAGTGTTATCAACCGGTCCTATGAGACATACAGGAAAGGTATGACCAATCGGGTACAAGTTTATTACCAGTTGAGTGCATGATAATCCGAACCAGATTATGTAGAGTGGTCTCAGTTAAAACCAGATTATACGGAGCACTCATAGTTGAAACTAAAGTTATCTTTTTAACTAGAGTTTGCTTTATTTCTTTTACATGTGTTTCAAGGTAAACTCAAGATCATTTTGCAAGCTTTTTCACATACATGATTTATGGGTGAGTTTAAAGCTTGGCGGACTGTGAGAAATACTGTTTAATAAGAATAATGTCTTATAAATACATGCCATAGTATACACAAGGTGTGTTGTTGAATGTTGAGAGCGTACAGAGTAGGAGAAGGGGAATCTTCTGAGAAGTGGAAGACAGAGAAGGGTTCAACAGCCAAGCATAGCAAAAGGGTAACAAGTATGATCTGATTAGACAAAAGGTGTCATAATAGATCATTGTTTTGAATTGTAAGAGAAGATTCAAATCCCTCAATTAGGGTGAACCCTAATAGGTTCTTGTATAAATACCTTCACCGGGTAACATCTTAAGTGGTGTTGAAAGTCCTCTTATCAGGAAACTCCTAACAGGGTCAAAATCTTAACAGGTCTTCTATCAAATCCCTTTACCGGGTAGCACTTTTACTAGTGCTTTGTAAGCCTTTAATAGGGCACCTTTATTACTGCAGTAGTAAAGTTGTGGGTTCTGTCCCACCATGGTTTTCTACTTCTAACTAAGGGTTTCCATGTATATATGCTGTGTTGACCTATGTATTTCTATTTCTATTTATGAGTGATTAATTATATTCTTTTAATTCTACAAGAATAAATTTATAAGGATAAATTGGAATAGAAATTGTATTTACTGATTCACCCCCTCTCAGTAACTGGTTAGGATTAACAATTGGTATCAGAGCTCTAGGTTCTGAAAGATATAAAGCTTAACCGCTTGAGGAAAGATCATGGAGGGTTACAGGTATCAAAAACAGCTTGAGGAAGTGAATGGTTTAATTGCCTCTCTTGAGAATAGACTGAGGAGGTCCCTTGCAAAAAGAAAGGGGTTGGCTCTGCAACTGAGTGAGAGCAATGAAACAATTGAGGAACTCTCTGGGAAAAGTGAATCTGATGAAGCAGAGGAGGCAGTCTCTGAGATTATGGAGAGAAATCAGAGTCTAACCAATCAGATCTCAAATTTGAAAAGGGAACATGAAAATAATGCTCTAAGAATGACTGAAATCATTTAGAAAAAGAGGAAAGCTGAAGATGAAAGGAATAGTGTCGTGAAATCATTGGCAGCCTCTGAAAGAGAAATAAATCTAGCAGAAGATGTAGTAAGGGAAAGTGATCTTGTTTTTCTTCAACTTCAAGAAGACATGTAGATAATTACACAAGAGAATGTAAACATGCAAACAAATTGGCATGATAAAGATGATGTATGCAAAAGGTTGGCTATTGAATTGTATCAACTAAAGGAACAAATGAAAGTTCTTGAAGAAACAAATGAGACACTTAGAAGATACAATGAGAACTCAGAAAAGATTGATGAGCAACTGAGGGCTCAAAGAAAGCACAAGGATCCCACATGACTTGGGTTCACTAGTCAAAGAAGTAAGGAAACCGGTGAGTCATCTGGAGTCAAGAAAGGCAAGATGGAAAATAAGAAGAAATCAATGGAAGACAAAGGTAAGAAGACCTTCAAAACCTCTTGCCATCACTGTGGTAAACTAGGTGATAAAATAAATGACTGCAGAAAAGCACCGGTAAAACAAATTACTTCTAATAGTTACTATAGAAACTGTTACAGGTATGGCCACAAGACTTCTGAATGTAGGTCTCATCCCAACAGTGTGTCTAGTAGAAGTAGGGGAAGCTTCAAAGGTTACTGCTATGCATACAACAAGTTTGGACATGAGGCTGATGAATGTAGATCTAAAACTATGTCATTCAGATCCCCACTGAGATCGATATTCCCTAAGAGAAATGTGAACCAGAGAAAAACTAATTGTGCTAACTGTGTGCTCCGAATTAAATTGGGAAAAAAAATTTGAAATCTAATTTTTCAAATTTTACTATGTTTTAGTAAACTGCATTTTTTGAGGGTCTTTGGTGCATTTCTGGGCTTGGATGATGTGCGAGAGTAGTAACAAAACGTTCTTACTTTCAAAATTTGATTCTAGATAATTTGAATACCTTTCTAACGCATCAAACAGTTCGCAATTCCGAGCTAGGACTAGAAAGTTATGCCTTCTCCAAGTGGACCTAATTTTTATATATAGTTTTTTAATAATTTTTGATAGTTTGAATAGTTTATTTATAATAAATATTATAATGGCTCTTCATTTCATTTTCAAGGGATTTTGATGACCCTTGGGATCCATCAGACTTGTATAAACTCAAATATTCGAATAGAATGGATAAGTTTTTGGTTTGCAATCTTGTTGTTCTCAATTTTCGTGTTGAATTCTACAATACTGCAAGTATCACACTAGGTATTGTAATCTGGTGTGATACCTGCAGTATTGTAGAATTCAACACGAAAATTGAGAGCAACAAGATTGCATACATGGCCATAATAACTCTCGGTGTCATTCACCTAAGAAAAGACGGGTAAATCCATGGAGAGAAATCGAGATGACTTGTTACAACTGTAACAAGATTGGACATCTGGCCAAGGAATGCAGAAACTAGCCAATGAACAAAAGAAGAGGACTGGTCAAACCGGTGAATAAGACCCTGTCTCCCAGTCAAAAGGGAAACAAGGGAAAAAAGACTGAGAAAGAAGTCAAGAAGATTTGGTTCAAGAAGGAATCAAAGAGCTCTGTTGAGGAGAAGACAGAAGGAAGACCATCATCTGCTGATGGTGATATCTTTTCAGCAAACTAAGCCTGAGGGTTTAGAGGGAACCGGTAGTCCGCCTACTGTTCCCGGTAGAAATGGTGAGCAATAAAATAACACAGTCAAAAAGTGTAACTGAAAGAAGTCACCGGTCTATCATGTGAACCGGACAGGTAAGTGTAGACATTTCAACCGAGTTTTGATCAACAAGTAAATACATGAAAATCGGTTGTCGAAGAAAAGATTAGGTAAGGTAATTAATGCTATAGTTGTTAACAATTGTTACCGTTTGGTATTTACCGTTATACCCTAAATCTATATAAGGGAATGATGCTTACTCATTTCACTTTACTTTGAAAATTATGATTTTTGATTTCTTATGATTGAGTAATCTTCTCTTGCTTTGATTTACGGTCTTTGCTAAGTAATCTTTGTAAATCCGATCAAGAGTTCTCTGTGTAAACCGGTCAAGATACGATGTCATCTTCATCTTCTGTCGTCAATCTAATTCAATGGAACCAATTCGATAGATCTGTTTATGACATCATGCCAGTGTAGAATAGAGAAAATGACATGACAGGTGCACTATCATCGGTGCCTGATGGAGTTTTGCTGACTGAAGATGTTATTGCTTTCATTCACGCCAAGCAAGAACTGGGTGAAACCTTCATCCAAAGCCTATATCTTTCACTCTGCAAGGATGGAAAGCTTCAGGATAAATATGCGAAGCTTGTAACTTCAGGATTGATCAATGGGGTCAGATATCCAACCGTGTTTCGACTAGATTGGATAAGATTGGTTCTAAGTCAGGTGCACAAACTAGGGATGTGGCTAGCAAAAGGCGCAATCACATCAATCACTAAGGAGGATCTATGAAGGGTTACTAGTTATAGAGACAAAGGGAAGCTCTTACCCTTAGAACCATTACGAATGCTATAGTTGCAAGGTTAACAAAGTCAAAGTCCGATAGTCAGTTGATGAGTGTCAATGACATAGAGGACGAAGGCATTCGGTTTGCATCTACAGTGATAGGGTACAAAATCTATCAGTCGAGCAACCTCAACAGTGTACCGAGCTGATCTATACATGTCACACACCAGATCATGCACGCCAATGCACAGTATGATATTTGCGACATGCTAAGAGGGAAAATTTTTGAAAATCTGAAAAAGCTAGGGCTTGTGAAGAAAAAGTTTCTAAAATATGGAACTCTACTGGTATGTTTATTCTTTTATTATCAATTTTTTTTTCTAGGTGTAGGAAAAGTAACCTGGTTAGCAGATAAATCGGTTATGATTCAAATAGGAGAAATGGAAAACAAACTAAAAAATTAGTTTACTAAAGTAATGACCGATTACTTTGAGGCCTTCCAGCTGAGAATGCATGCCAGGGAAAGAATTCCCTCAACTATTGTTGATTTATACAAGGATGAGGTGTGTTTTCTTGTCACCACAATCAAATGGTGCACTTCTCTAAGTCATTATATCCAAGGGAATCTATGAAGAGGAAACCTTAGAAAGCGACCTAGAGCTCTTTATGCATGGAGTTGCAAGATTATTTTAGGTTTGCTCTCAACTAGAGCTATTAAGCTAATGACCTTGCTAGTCAACCACACAATGAGAGATTCAAATGAAGACAAGGGAAAGAATGCCAATATCCCCAAGAATCACTATGAAATGTAAATGCAAACTAGATTAAGATGAATATGCAAGCTAAAAATGAGAGATGCAAGCTAAGCTATGGAAATGAAAGTACAAGTATTACCAAACCTTCCTAGTTAAACTAGATGAAGTAATCTAAAGCATAAAGGAAATTTAAGCTAATATGAAGCTATGAATGCCATGATAATGCAAGAAATGAAACTATGATAGCATGAAAGTATGAAAGCCAAGAATGCTCCAGATCTTCAAAAGCTCCAAAGTGACCTAGAAAACTTGCAACATAACATTAGTATTAAAAAATGCATATGAAAATAAGGAAGATAGTTCTTCTTTTATAGGAAATGAAAAAGAATGGACCATGAAGATTAAGAGGCAAAAAGATTTAATCAATGGTGGAGCATCAAAGAGGAGCAATCCATGTGCACAAGTATCCTCCAATGAGAAAATAAAAGTTCACTTTTGTGTTCATATGAGACAAAAAATATTTTTCCCTTTTTATAAAATAAGAATAATGCTTTATTTGTGCAACTTAGGATAAGAGGAAAAGTGGGGGCTTTTTATTTAATAAAAGGGGAGGAAATATTCATTTTAATAAATAAAGACTTAGGATAAAATGGTTAGCCCAAGGCAAATAATAAAAAATGATGAAATAGGATTTGATCAAGGAAATTGATATAATTGATAAAATGCTGATTTTTGAAACTATTGATTCAGGGATTTGATAAATTGTTGAATGGAGGCCCAAAGTCTAAGCGACCATTTTAGGGTTCATACATTTGCCCCTCTTTGACTAATGTGTGATCATTCTAGGAACACGTGGTCAAAGAAGAATTGAAATGTGAGATCGATTTGGGATCACAAAACAACTCAGATGTGTGTTCGACAGATGGGAACACATCAGGACAAAGATAAGCCGACTGAAAGACCAGACCAACACCGCTACTGTTAAGTGATAGTCAAGTCTGAAAATCAAAAGACAAGATCAACACCCTTGTTGTTAAGTGATAATCAAGTCTGAAAATAAGAGATACGAATCAAAAGACAAGACCAACACCGTTGCTGTTAAGTGATAGTCAAGTGTAAAAATAAGAATCTCAAGCTGAGCTGAATGATAAAGCTGAATCAAAGATTTGAAGCTGATAGGTATTGCCCCCTCGGAATTGAAATCGAAATCAGGCAGAGGAGAAGAAACAAATTGATAAACTTGATCAAGTCACTAGAAATCACAATTGAAGATGATAGGATAACCATCAAGCAGTGAATATATGCCCCAGTATGACTAGGTTTGATTGAGAAAGATATAGATTAAAGATGAAGTCAAACCTCAGAGAGATGAAGATGAATGAAAATGAATGAAAGACTAGAAGTTTTGAAAGAGATGAGGATGAAGATGCCTCAGCGAAGATCGCAGGATCAGGCCTCAAATGGTCAGCCAACTGCGTAGAAGAAGGGAGAAATTTGGATTGTGATTTTGACTATCAAGGTGAACTTGGATTTTGGTTTCGATTCCGAAATGAATAGAAAATGATGTGATATGAAAGACAAGAAGCGAAAGGTGAGCGCAGTTTGACTAATAAGTCCGTGAAAGATGAAAGGAGAGCTCTCTCCATATGCAAGATGCAAAACTAACTATCATGAACCTAAAAATGCAAGCTACTATGAAAAAAGTGGTTTACTTGCAAGGTCACAATGCCAATAGACATCTAATAATCATCATCGAGCTTTATTGGTAGCGTCACAAGATCATACAATACACACTAGTATGACTATGGGTATATGAATATGATCTATATCAGATTGATATGTGAAAATCTCACCTAAGCACCAAAAACATATAGGTCAAGATGACTAGTGCAGTGAGATTACCTAAATTTGATATGGCAAGATTATACTCGCATCGAGACACAAGGAAAGTCAAGATGACTATAAGTATGCACTTGCGTAACAGTCAAGGATAATACCTTGTAGACCCCAATGTCAAGTGGATCGAGCATAAATGCTAATGACAGTGAGAACCAACAAAATATACCCACAAGCAGAAAAAGAAATAAAACATGTCCTCATGCCCTCAGTCTTTAGCTATGCATCATCGAAAACTTCTTAGGGAAAGAACAGTCATCAAAGAAATCATCATAGATAGCACACAAAGAAAACAAAGTCAAACAAGTCTCAGCAAGTCGAGTGTTTAAGTGCATGTGTGTAGGTCATAGAATCAATCTTTGAGTATCACATTTGCCAGTGAGAGATATCATATCATGCTAGACTGTGGGTAAGATATCTGATAAGTGTTGAGAAACACTTGACGCTAGTGTAGTGTTGAAAAACACAGTTTGGGGTGGTGTTGAAAAACACTGTTTGCAAGATGTCCTAAAGACCAACGCATCCTAGAGACCAAAGCTAACACAGTTATGCCCCCTAGACAAAGGCAAAGACCAATTTCAAACCAAGGCAACAAGGTCAAGGCATGATGGAGAAAGGCTAAGTGTCGAGGACGCATGCTAAGAAACAAGGGTGCAAAGGCCTCAAGTAGCGCCTATTTCCAGGTTTTCACCACTTGGATATTTTTTTAATTTTTTTAATTTTTTTTTATTTTTGCTACCAAGGCACCTATTTCCAGGTTTTCACCAAGGCACTTTTTTTATTTTTTTATTTTTTTGGTGAGACATCAAAGCGCCTATTGCTAGGTTTTCACTAGGATGCTCATTTTTTCATTAATTTTTATGCTTTTTAGGATTTTTAACAATATATCATTTTTTTGGGTTTTTTCAGGATCAATAAGTATGTACAAAAGATGCCCCCAGACAGAATGGGCATCAAACTCCCAAGCAAGATCACATCGTGTAGTCCCAATGTCTAGGAAGGTGGAGGACAAGAGGGATGACAAGAGAATGAAGGAGAATGAAGGGAAGAAATCTTTAAAGGCAAACTCCTCAAAAGTATCCAAGCTAGGGAAAAATTATCATGCAAAGCACATTTGGACAAGCAATGAAAAGCTAGCATAGGACAAGTCATAAAAGCGTAATGCAAAAGAAGGAAATGATGCAGTCCAAAAGAGTAGACATGTCAAGAGACTTCATAGCATTGTGTTTTACTCTTTTTTATTAGATCAAGACCAAAGGGGAAGAGGATAGTGAAAGGCTATAATGAATGGAGGAAAATAAATATGAAGGCTAAACATGAAAGGAATGAAAGCAAGATCATCGTAAGATAGCTTACAAGATAGCCAAATGTTCGTGTATAGGTTAACATTGTCAAGATAAAAAAGAGAAGACAAAATAGATGAAATATGTAGAAGAACTACGCATGATGCCTGATTACCAAGTTTTCATCACGGTACTTATCTAAGGCGCCACAAGGGAGTGGTTTTCACCATAGGACAAATTTATTTCTCTTTACTTTTGCTGCCAAGGTGCTTGTTTCTAGGTTTCCACCAAGACGCATTTTTAATTTTTTTTCTTTTTTCTTTTTTCTTTTTGGAAGAAGGCAAGCTTTTAGATAATTCTCCTTGAAAGGATAAACCATTATATGCCAAGGATTCAAAATGATATGCTCAAAGATGCTAATATGGAAAGGAATATGGAAGAGAAAAATGGAGGATAAGGTTTTATGTAAAGCAAGTGAGGTTGGAAGATAGGAGGAATAGGCAAATGAGGAAAAATGATAGAAGGTAGAAGGATAATGAATGGAAGGATTGTGAAAGAGTAGATGGAAAGGAAGGAAAGATCAATATCAACACACACCTTGAAGGGTGGCGAGAGGATGGAGGAAATGTGAATGAAAGAATACGAGAAAGAATATGGTGAATGTTTAGCAGAGGTTGCGGTTTAGGCACATGGAATGAAAGAATGTTTTTGGAAGAAGATGAGGCGGAAGCCTTTGGAAGCTTGAATGCCAACTTCAATTTTTGTTCAATATTAGACTCTTTCAAGAGAGACTTTGGAATCCATATAGCCTTAGGCTTTTCATTTCTTTTTGATGATTTAGAGAGACTATCTTCAATGATGGATTTTGGAACCCATACTTGTCTTGTATTTTTCTTATTAGATATCTCTTTTGACTTTATGCCTCCATGTCAATTAGAGGAGACATGGTGATCTTCTTTTTTTGATGGATTCTTGTATTTCTTCTTTTTCTTGTATTGAACATTCAAGTTACTTCTAAAAGACTTGGGACTTGTGGAAGAAGGAGTATACGACTAGTTTAGATGGGTGGATGGATGAAAAGGATTCAAGGGTACGCATCTATGTTGATCTTGAGAAAAGATAGGAGATGGAGGGATGTAAGGACCGAAGATGGATGAAAAATTAGGAGAGCTAGGAGGGGAAAGTGAAGGGACATAAGGGCCCAAAATGGAAGGAAGACGTGAAGCCTTTGGTATTGGTGGAGGAGGTCCAAGGATAGATGTGGAAGATACAAAAGGATAATCAATAACCTCATCATCATCTATATAACAACCAAGGACATCAGCATCTTTATAGTGAGCATTAGGATTTGCAATAGGATCATGAACATCTTGAATAGGAGCAACTTCTTCAATAGGATTGTTCAAAGCTTGCAAAGACTTAAGAAGAGTAGAAAGTGGAAGTGAACGTGGAATGGTAGAACAAGAAGATGGAATACTTTGATCTTGACAAGGATCTTTGGATAGCATAAGCGCATAATTTTTTTCTTGATTTTCAATAGGCTTAACATTGGAAATAACAATACTATTTTCAATAACCTCAATGGAAGTAAGGTCATCTTGATTGTCAATAAGCTCAATGGTGTGAGTAGTAGTTTGATCTTGCTTAGGAGATGGTGGAATGAATGCGGAAGAGCACAGAGGATCAAAAGAACTATGAAACAGATGAGAGACATCATGAAAATGATTGTATGACATGGAGGTTTCTTGATCTTGATCTTTCTTTATGTTCTTTTCTTTACCATTTTCAGAGTCCTCTTGACATGGAGCCACTTCTAAGGACAAGGAAGTATGTTGGACTTGCATGAAAGACTTTAGAAAAGATGGTGAAGGACTAGTTGAGGTAAGCATTATAGCATTTAAAGACTTAGGCTCTTTAGGTTTAACATCATTGAAAGTATTTTCAGCCAAGTGAAGGTTAGCTTGAGTTTCTTTAAGAGGTAGCCCTTGAGGATAACTATAGGGAACCGTATGAAAATTAGTGGGATCTTTATTAGATGAAGGATTTGTAAAAGATTTGGAAGACTCAAAAGTTTGAGGAAATGTATGGGTATTGGAGGAAGTAGGGGATGGGAGGGAACCATCACAAGACAAAGGTCCATCATTAACATAATCTTGCTTGAGAGTGTCATTTTTATTTTCAGCATGAGAGTTCTTAGAGGAATGATTCTTATAATATTTATGTTTCAAATCAGCGCGGTATGTTTTATAGTCCTCAGTAGTAGTAGATGGATCATCATCAAGGTATTGTTCACAGAAATCATCAAAGTCTCTTTCAAAATCAGAATCATACAGATCACCATCACGATCTATCCAATAGGACGACCCTTTAGTAAGCATGAGCACACGACGAGGAGGACTCTTAGGAATAGGGGTTTCATAGGTATGACTATATGGTTCATCATCATAGCCATCATAACAGTCATCATAGTCATCAAAGGTGGGTGTGTCACTCTTCGTGGGAGAGGTATCACAAGGATTACTATATTGCTCATATTGAGGAGTAAGACTCTTGGGAGAAGTAGAAGACGAATAAGATTGTGAAGAATAGGAAAGTGAAGACCTAGTGGAGGAAGAAGACTTGGATAATGAAGAATGCGAATAATGTCTAGAAAAATCATGGCAAGACTTGGAAGATGAAGAATTCGAATAATGTCTAGAAGAGTTATGATAAGACTTGGAAGGTGAAGAAGAATCAGAAGATTTAGATGATGAAGAATGTTTAGAAGAAGGAGGTCATGATATGATCATGTCTATGATCCTAGCAAAGGCGTCTGATTCAATCAATTTTTCTTTTATTTTTGCCATAAATTTATCACCCATGAGATTTTTGGAGGAATAATACTCTTCGAATTGAGAAATGAGTTCTAGATCACCTATTCTCAAGAGAGGTTCCATAACAAGGTAGTTGAAATTCATGGTTGTAGAAGAGAAGGAATCAAGCATAGAAGAAATGAATATAAAAGATGAAATAGAAGAAGGTAGACTAGATAATAAGAGGAAAAGAATCAAGAAGACATGAAGAATTTAGGAAGAATCATGAATAAGAGAAAGGATGAAAATGGAAGACTAGGAAGACATGGGAGATGTGGAAGAAAGGTGACCAAGAGTCATTTTTTGCAATTTGATACCATTGAAATTCATTTGGATATTGAGCAACATGTCATAGCACCTAAGATCTGAGATGGACCGACCAAGGAAGACTGGAAGTGACACAAATCAGTAATCAACCAACAATGAGACAACAAAATAACTCTGTGCAATAGTTTCCAGGCAAGCAGTGCGACTCTTGACCAGTGAACGTGAAAAACTTAGTTTTAAAGGCAATTTGGTCAATGTTGTAAGTTTGACAAGTTCAATTTCACAGTCCAGAATACAGTAATAGCAGATAATAGACAAGTTTGCAAACAGTAGGTGATCAAACATGTCATAGAACACTTGTGCAAGAGCAAAAGCAACCTTGCCAAGACAAGCAATTGTGATATCAAAATTGAAAAATCCTATGAATACTACCACAATATTTGCTATTCAAGAACGCTTACACGAGTATATCACAACGAGAACACTTCAAGCACTTTCTAGCCTAAAAAGTCAATGACTCAATACTTAACAACTTGGCCCACACTTGATGTCCCATCGCCTCACACAAAGTGGTTGCCCACAATAGATATTGGCTTTGTCGTGGAAGTGCCAATGACACAACCAAAGGAACACAGATGGTGAGTAATCTTAGGGTGATCCGGGTTATTCCACTTGGATCAATCCTTGCACCAAGAAGCTAAGTGGAAAAATAGGGTGGCCTCTATCTATGATTCTTAATAAGGGCTTCCATTCGTAGTACCCCTCTTGCTCCCCAAAGGGACTCCTTACCTTGCGGCAAGTAATGGACCTCGTGGCCTCAAGAGTACCTTAAGCAATCTTGCTCAATACTTTCCTCATGGTGACAATCCCACAAGTACTCACATCAAACGAAGACAAGCACTACGTCTACCAAGGTTTTGTGTCCTCGATAGCCTTGAGTTTATAGTGGGTTGGAATAGCTGGCAATAAGCTTGTCCCCACTTGGGTCGTTCCTCTTGATTGCTCAAGAGTAGGCCCGCTAAAGGATTCTAAAGATCTAAACAAAGAATGGATCAACTTATGAAATTCAAAGATTTTGTTTCACCACAAGGGTGAAGAGCATACTCCCTTATCCCAAAGCTTTCTCCCAAACACATCAAGCAAATATTCAATTACCCTCTTGCTTTCAAAATCCAAAGATGGGTCAAGATTTTCTGGTTCACCGCAAGGGTGAAGAGCATACTTCTCCTACCACCCAAGAATTCCTACAACAAGATATTATGTTCCTATGAAATGAAACAACTAGTAATTGCCACACTTGAAAATAAAATAAACAACAAGCACTTGATTGAGTTTTTATGCTTTGGACAGCCCTACAAAAATCGTTAGTAGCCCTTGTGCATTTGAAGCTTTGACATGCGTTCTTTTGGCAAAATATTTCAAGCAATGAGAGCACCTACAAGCACAACTTGTTAGCCCCACAATGGTTAACACATCAAAAATCAGATAATCTGCAAAGAAAATAGCTGATCAAATGGAAAAATTTGAAAATCAAATCAACATAGTTGGATTAGGCTCAGAAAGAGCTTTCCAACGATATATCACACTTAAATTTTCGATACCGTATGTGAAAATTTCTAAAAAATGGGTGCTAGTTTTCCAAAGTGGCACGGATTCTGAAAACGCTAAAATTTTCAAAAAAATTAGAAAACTCAAAACTCAAATCACTACCGGGTATAGGTGATAGTACAGTCACTAGAAATGTCGTGCGACACTTCTTTGTATATGGGGCCGATAGTTTATTCTGGTGCGACAGTTCGCCTTACCTGCAGGCGACAGTTTATACTAAACAGTGCGACACTATTTGTCAAACAATGCAACACTTTTAACTGGTAAAGTGTCACCCTGCTATACAAGAAACTGTCACACGACACTAGAAAATTGTCGTACGACACTCTGAGACAGAAAAATAGAGAGTCGAAAATGACGCTAAACTATGACGAAAAATTTCCAAAAATGCATGAAATGAAAGACAAAACCATAAAGCTTTGCCCCATGGTGGGCGCCAAAAATGTACACACTCAAATGATGCACTTCTCTAAGTCATTACATCCAAGGGAATCCATGAAGAGGAAACTTTAGAAAGCAACCTAGAGCTCTTTATGCATGGAGTTGCAAGATTATTTTAGGTTTGCTATCAGCTAGATCTATTAAGCTAATGACCTTGCTAGTCAACCACACAATGAGAGATTCAAATGAAGACAATGGAAAGAATGCCAATATCCCCAAGAATCACTATGAAATACAAATGCAAACTAGATTAAGATGAATATGCAAGCTAAAAATGAGAGATGCAAGCTAAGCTATGAAAATGAAAGTACAAGTATTACCAAACCTTCCTAGTTAAACTAGATGAAGTAATCTAAAGCATAAAGAAAATTTAAGCTAATATGAAGCTATGAATGCTATGATAATGCAAGAAATGAAACTATGATAGCATGAAAGTATGAAAGCCAAGAATGCTCCAAATCTTCAAAAACTCCAAAGTGACCTAGAAAACCTGCAACATAACATTAGTATTCAAAAATGCATAGGAAAATGAGGAAGAGAGCTTTTTTTTTATAGGAAATGAAAAAGAATGGACCATGGAGATTAAGAGACAAAAAGATTTAATCAACGGTGGAGCATCAAAGAGAAGCAATCCATGTGCACAAGTATCCTCCAATGAGAAAATAAGAGTTGACTTTTGTGTCCATATGAGACAAAAAATGTTTTTCCCTTTTTATAAAATAAGAATAATGCTTTATTTGTGCCACTTAGGATAAGAGGAAAAGTGGGGGCTTTTTATTTAATAAAAGGGGAGGAAATATTCCTTTTAATAAATAAAGACTTAGGATAAAATGGTTAGCCCAAGAAAAATAATCGAAAATGATGAAATAGGATTTGATCAAGGAAATTGATATAATTGATAAAATGCTGATTTTTGAAACAATTGATTCAGGGATTTGATAAATTGCTGAATGAGGCCCCAAAGTCTAGGCGACCATTTTAGGGTGCATACATCGATCACTGTATAATTCAGGATGTGGAGCCCATAACTGAGTACGCACTGGAGCTTGGTTATGAAGTATCTACCAAGCTAGCCAAGGCTTATGTAGAGGCATTACAGGAGAGTGACCTAGATCTCTCTTCATACCGGTTTGAGACTTATGAAGAAATTTTGGAAAATTTGAAGAATAAGTCTTCATTTAAAGAGCCTAAAAAGGTACATGTGAAGAGGTTTCTGACACCGAAGAAGAAGAAAACAGTAACGGAAGAACCCAAGGTTCAAAGGAAAAGAGCACAACTGGTGTCCAACAAGCAAGGGGAAGAACATGAAGAAACATAGACCAAAGATACAAATACTCTTCACCGAAAGAGGAAATTTGTGAAACTGGTGAAAGAGGATGCACTGAGAGGAAGAAAGCCAACCATTGAAGAATTTGTTGAAAGAATTAAGGAACAAGGTGGATTGGGGACAGTTGGAAGGAGATATGGTCTAAGCAACGAAGAGGACAAAAGAAAAATAGAAGAAGTTGTAGTTCACTGTCTCTACAAGTTCAAGTACACTCCAACTGAGCTTCACACAATAATACCAGATGATTTATTGGAGATCAGAGAAGGAAGATGGAAGCCTTCAATTGACAAGGAGAAAGAGCTAAGGATAAAAGATCTGCTAGAAGTCCAAAATCATCTAACTTTGGATGAAGCAACCCAACAAGTGGATGTGCACAAGCAAAGTTTCTTGATATGAAAAAGGATAAATCAAGTGCTTATTGGAGATGTGGACAAGGTGCATGAAGAAGGTGTTGCTACTTGGACAAATCTTCTTCAACGACAACACTAGGCAGAAGAAGAATGCCATAAAACCATAGAGCCATCGGTGAAAGATACCAGGAAAGGAAAGGGTATAATGGGGGCCGAGACTTCAGTCAAGGGAAAACCTGTAGAAGAACCAGTAATTGTTGACATAACTGATGATAAAGATGACGATCTGACTCCACCAACTCTTCTTGCATCCCCAATAAAAGGTAAGGCTATAACCTTAATTGTAGACATCATAGTAGATGAAGTTATGGATTATGGCAAAGTGTCCAATGCAGCCAAATAGTTCAGTGTGTTAGTAGAAGAGGATAAATAGAAAATAGAGGTTGCCCTGTTGGAAAATTTCTTAGACTTAAATAGAAGTCCTAGAGATTATAGGGCTAAATTTCCTTGAGAACTGAATCAAATAATTATGGTTAAATGGAGAACTAGTTTGGCAGCCAACAATAGAATTGCAAAGGAAACATTGACATAGGTAAAACCAAGTCTCAGTGAGGAGACAACTAAACTTCTAATGGAGGAAGTGTCAATGAATTTGGACATAGAGAACATGGTCACCAAGATAATCAATGGATATGCAAAGGATGTATATCAAGAGACACTTGAATTCTGGCAGACTTATGACTTTAGTACTCTGAAGATAACAGGTCCACAAGATGAACCTCGGAAAGTATTGGAACCACCGGTTCAATTCACTGCTCATGAACAACCTTCAACTAGTGAGAAACATGTTCCAACAGAAATGTTCACAACTAGTGAATGCGTGAATCTGGGAGAACAAGTTCTACCAGAAGAACAAGTACTAGGAGAGTCATCAGATAAGATGACTACTGAAAAAGGGACAAATGAGGAAGAAATTGTTGTGGATAAGAAACATGCAGCTGAGGAGCAGCACACAGAGCCTCCACTGGAAGAGAAAGTACATATTAAAGAGGAAGTTCATTCGAAAGAAGAAGCTCATCCACAAGAAGTACATCCAAAAGAAGAGGTACATCCAGAGGAAGAAGTTCAACCGAAAGGAGAAGTGCATCAACAAAAAGAGGTACAACAAGATGATTTACCTCAACAAGATGATTTACGTCAACAATAAGAAGTACCTATCAACACTAAACAAGAAGAGCCCGTGGAAGAACAATCGAAACAAGAGAATAAATAGAAGGAACTGGTAGATGTTCCCAACTCATCTTCATCAAAGAGGAAACTAACTTTTGCAACCGAATATGAAGCTAAGAAAAGAAAAATTAGTGAAACTTTGGTTGACATAAGCAAGATGTCAACTAGACAACTCAAAGAACTCACTAAGAGGAAACATGACATGGTCCTCTCTAGTGTAAGGAACATCTTGTACAATTTTGTACCGGATGCAGACATTGATGAAGATGAACCTGTTATTGATCAATTTGAAATATTGACACAAGCAATTGGTGAAGATGTCACCGCTTCGAAGACAATATCCATTGATCACTATGAGAAGCGAGTAGAAATTCTACATAATCAGGTTGAAGAGTTCTGTATCTACAAATACAAGAGTACTCCAGCAACAGATACATGATGTAGGAAGTCTAATCACAAGGACTTCAAACTTTGAAGACTTTGTTTAGGATATCACTGAGAAGACATCCAAAACTTTAGAAGAAATAAGAGTTCTTTCATCCAAGTTTGATGTAGAGAACACATCTGCAACATAATATAGCAGGGAAATGACAAGTCTTTCTCTCATTCTGAGAAAGGCATCTAAAGAAAGAACAAAATGAATTTAAGATCTCATTGGATTCCAATTATTTCTTTCCCCTACATTTGATCTCATGCAAATTACTACAACCGAGGCAGAAAATCTGATCAAGGAACCGAACTACAAAATAGTAGAAGACATGGAAAACATAATTGTATCACTGCAAGCAGCACACAAAAACTTGGAGCATGTCACCGGTTTATGGAATCCATTTCTTCAATCAACGAAGAAAATGTATAAGGATATCTTCACAAAGTTATAGATATAAAACAAGTCATTGAAGCTGTAACAACCCTTTGTCCTATGGAGGCAAAAATGGGAAGAAGATCAAGACCTAGAGAAGATTGTTGTACCGATCGATAAGTAGATGTTAGAGGCAATACAAAGGAAGAAATAAGAAGAGATACAGAGGAAGAAAGAAGAAGAAGATACATACAACTGTGTTTGCAAGGGAAGTCTACAAGACAAGTGATGTAAGGTGATGTTTTGCCACCAATGCCAAAGGGGAAGATTGTTGACATATTTAAGTTGTCATTGGTTAAGTCAAAGGCAATCATCAATCCCACCGGAGCACCAATACTCTTTAGTATGCATTGGTAGACCAAACAGAGTGTTTTCAATTGGTCTTATGAGACATACAGAGAAGGTATGACCAACTGGGCAAGTTTATTACCAGTTGAGTGCATGATAATCTGAATCGGATTATGCAGAGCGGTCTCGGTTAAAACCAGATTATACGGAGCACTCACAGTTGAAACTGAAGTTAGCTTTTTAACTGGAGTTAGCTTTATTTCTTTTACATGTGTTTCAAGGTAAACTCAAGATCATTTTGCAAGATTTTTCGCATACATGACTTATGGGTGAGTTTAAAGCTTGGAAAAACTATGAGAAGTATTGCTTAATAAGAATAATGTCTTATAAATACAGGTCATAGTATACACAAGGTATGTTGTTGAATGTTGAGAGCGTACAGAGAAGGAGAAGGAGAATCTTCTGAGAAGTGGAAGACATAGAAGGGTTCAACAACCAAGCAGAGCAAAAGGGTAACATGTATGATCTAATCAGACAAAAGGTGTCATAATAGATCATTGCTTTGAATTGTGAGAGAATATTCAAATCCCTCAATCAAGGTGAACCCTAACAGGTTCTTGTATAAATTCCTTCACTGGGTAACATCTTAAGTGGTGTTGAAAGTCCTTTTACCAGGAAACTCCTAACAGGGTCAAGATCCTAACACTTCTATCAAATCCTTTTACCGGGTAGCACTTTTACCATTGATTTGAAAGCCTTTAATAGGGCACCTTTATTACTGTAGTAGTAAAGTTGTGGGTTCTGTCCCACCGTGGTTTTCTCCTTCTAACCGAGGGTTTTCATGTATATATGTTGTGTTGACCCGTGTATTTCTATTTTTGTTTATGAGTGATTGATTATATTCTTTTAATTCTGCAAGAATAAATTTATTAGGATAAATTGGAATAGAAATTATATTTACTGATTTAACCCCCCTCTCAGTAACTGGTTATGATTAACATCTATCACCATAGTAGCTGTGTGTTCTCATGGGTCCACACAGGTCAATGTGCACTAATTCCAAAATTCCTTGTGTAGTGTAATATTTTCTTGTAAAACTTGACTTTGTTATCTTACCAACTTGACATCCATTGCACATGACATTTTCAGGTTTATCCAATCTTAGTAGACCTCTTACTCTATTCTTTTTGCTCACCTTAATTTAGTTGTCAAAGTTCACATGATAAAATCTTTTATGCCATAACCATACATCCTCAACTTTAGCAAATAAGCAAATTTTTGTAGAAGTATCGAGGTAGAATAACTTACCTTTTTATTGTTCACCAGAGGCAGTCAGACCTCCATTCTAATCAAATACTCTTACCTTTCCATTTTGAAATTCCATTCGGTGACCAATGTTATTTAGTTTTGCCACACTCAACAAATTGTACTTTATTCCTTCAACCCAATAGACATCATCACATTGTGTATTATCCAACATAATTATAGAACCTTTACCTCTCATAGGATATTGAGAATCATTAGCCAATCTAACATAACCACCATCATGATCTTCCATAGCAATGAACTTATGTGTGTCACTAGTCATATGATGTGAACATCCACTATCAATTATTAATGTGTCATTCTTACTAACATGAGAAATTAGAGCTTTTTCTTCTTCATACCTTTCTTCATTAGAATCATCCTTTATAGAAACATACTGTGAGTCCTCACCGTGTACCATCATTTTATATAAGTCTATTTCCACCTCATGATTATCTTGATGATACATTATTTTGTTATGTTGGACTATTTGGACACAGATTTTATATTTTTGATACTATGTGATGACCTATGATTATGTGGATGATGATTTAGGACTTATTTTTATGCTTGATTATTAGGTCTTGATGTTATGGTATTTGATGAATTATTTAATTTAGAATATTATGCCTTAATTTTATTTTGATGCAAGAAATATTTATGTGAGATGATCATGGTTAATGAATTAGGTTCATTGATATATTGATGTGTTCTTGAATTAACTTGCTTTGAAATTAAGAAATGCATTATTGAAAATTATGTGATTTTCTTGTGATAAAGTGTCGATGCAATTGGATTGTATGATGTATTTGAGTGTAATTATTTATGATTTTTTTTTATATGTATATGTCATTTGATCTTTCATGAGCTACTGATATTTCATCTAGTGTGCAAGAAATGACCATGGATTAAATAAGGGGAATTTAAAGATGGATGCATGTGGAAATCTTGTAAAGTCAAGGTTAACTCCAAAGGGATAAATAACCTCGTTGTAATGTAATAATGTTGTAAAGTGATGTTTGAATGTATTATTTAAATTGTGTTTATTTTTATTTTAAATTAATGTCTACTTGGCATGTCCTGTGTGTAGTGATGTGTTGTAACTTTATGTGGTGTCAATTGACACGTGTTTGTGAGTTGGCATGGCCAACTACATTGTTTATTAGTTGTCTTCCACCTTTGAGTCACCTTCTAGAATCCCAAAGTTAGGTATCTTGGTTGTTAAGCCTTGGGAGGAAATCTTATTTCAAATTTTTGTGGGTCAACTCTTACTGGACTTTTGAGAGGTTAAAAGTAGCCCTAGGGGTTAGCTAGGTTTCAAACAAGATAACCCCATAGGTGTACTTTGGGTTGGGGGTCAAATTTTGACCAATAGGATGTTTTTAACCCATTTTTTCCTCTTCTAAAAATATCTTTTTAGAATGTGACGAAATTGGGAAGTGTGTCATGTCTTCCTCTCTTTGCAATTTTGAATTTCCTTCTTGTTGGAGAGAGAACCCTTGAAGAGTGTGTCCAATCATATTTGAGGTTAGGTAGGGTTTTCATTATTAGTGGGATGGAGAGGAATTTGGTAGGTTGATTGCCCACTCTCCAATTTTGGAGACTTCTACTAGACTTAGTAGATTTTGGTGGACTTAGCAAAGGAAGGCTTGTAGGAAGGGAGCTCTTCTCAAACCTGTTAGTATTTTCAGATTATAGCAAGAAATATACAATCTATAGAGGTCTTTCAAATACTAAGACACATGATATAATAAATAATCACAAAGAAGGAGAGATAGTACCCGAATAGTATCTCTAAAATCAAACTTAGGAAACTTCAAAACTGAGCCTTCAACTCCCTTTGGATGAGACTCGAGTTAGCGCACCTAGGGATTTTTTTGACTAAGATTCGAGATGTCATCAATCAACACTATGAGATAGGTTTGTCCTTCAATGTTGACTTGATGAAGTATGGAATGCTTTCCCACAATCAACCCCAGATATGTTATCACGCTCAAATCAAAACCCTCAATATGCTAATCTATCTTGATCATGAATCTGATCCAATTCCAAGTGCTAGGTCTGCCATAGTTTCCTGATGTATAGATCACACTATATATGCCCTAGATCGCACTATATATGCCCTAGATCTGCACCTCATCAATAGACAAATCGCCTATATTTCAAGCCTTATTTGCATGTATAGATTGCACTATAAGGGCAGAACTAATTCGCCATTAGTGAGGATAATTATTTTTATCAATGCTGGTGTAGATTAGTCCATAAATGCTGGTTTGATTCGCTCCATAATGCTGAACTAATTTGCTCCATAACCTGCATATTAATTCTCTCCAAGCATTGATGAAGAGGACATTCACATGTTATGTTTTTGATGTGTTTGTACTTCATAAAAAACTCCAATATATATGAGCATTATTAAATAAACTCTTCCACCTCAAGGTGACTGACTCCGGCCCTCCCAAGTAATTTATTTTATTTATAATAAAAATAATAAATGCCTTATTATTTATTATTATAAAATCACACTTCCACATATATATTAATTAACCAAAGGTGTGATAATAAAACTACATATCCATAATTTCTTATTATCAACTTGTTCTAATTGATCTTAGCCGAAAAGGCCATAATATTAACACTCCCTCTTGGACTTGAGGAAAAGATCAACCCATAGGACTCAAGCTTTGAACCTATCTATCATCCTTGATATAGGTAATAAAAACATAACCATATTGGATATCTTATCCAATGATATCATAGATCTCACATCTATGAAGGTAGGTCTTTATCTACCAGATGAGAACACATATGTTCTTCATCATTCCCCAACTATTCATCTCATATTCATATGAGAATCATCTTTCCATGGTAACATCAAGTCATATGATACTTACCAACTGGATGTGGATTTCCTAGATCCACGAGTCTCCACGACTCAAGAGATAGAATATCAAGTCCATGATATTCAAGGTAACATCAAGTCCATGATGTTTACCAACTAGATGTGGATTTCCTAGATCCACGAGTCTCCATGACTCAAGAGATAGAATATCAAGTCCATGATATTCAAAGTAACATCAAGTCCATGATGTTTAGAGCATTGGTCTAACGAATATGAAGTCCATGATATTCACCAAGTGTTCAGAGTAATGATCTATCGACATCAAGTCCATGATGTCCACCAACTACTTAGATGTGGATCCCTGATCGAAGAGATATCAAGTCCATGATATCATGAGCATTGGTCTAACGAATATCAAGTCCATGATATTCACCAAATGCTTATAGTAATGATCTCCAAACATCAAGTCCATGATGTCCACCAACTACTCAGTAATGGATCCCAGATCCATGGGAAGAATATCAAATCCATGATATTTTACAATTCATAAGTATCTTCAAATGAATCATATAAGCAAAATCTATCTCATGAATCCACATAAGCATAAGAATAACCAACATAAATCTTATCTTATGAATCCATATAAGCATAATAATAACCAACATAAATATTATCTTATGAATCCACATAGGCCTAAGAATAAACAACATAGATCTTATCTTATGAATCCTCATAAGCATAAGAATAACCAACATAACCAGGCGCAAACTAAATGCAATATAATCATATCATGAATATAGACTTAGCTATAAATAAGGTATGCTCCTGCATATAAAATATGCAAATGTAATCATATGCCAACATAAGCCAATGCTAGCATATATCATATAGTTTCCTACTATATAAGCAAGGTAATATAAAACACATGCCAATGTAAAATATGCTTCACATGCATACAAACAAAACAATGTATGTTTCCATCCATACATCAACTTAATCAGCCATGTGCGTAAAGTATGCACATACATAACAAAAATATGTCAATGTAAGATATGCTGCAACATAATGTATGCTTCTCACAAATATGTGTTAATAAATCAGTTATGCGAATGACAAATAATCAGCAAGATATGCAAAGAAAAAGCTATGCTAATCAGCTGTGAATGTTCCCATACATATGTCTAAGAAAAGTATGCATCCATGCATAATGTATGCTCCTTATATATGCATAAATCCAACAAGTCAAGGTATCATAATGTATGTATCCAATATAAAACAATTAATGTTCTCAACATATACCAAAGTGAAGTATGCAGTCACACATACATAATGTTGTAAAGCATATCACAATATACTAAAGAAAAGAATGTGCTTCCTACACATTCATAATCAGCTAATAACAAATAACCAGCCATGTCAAATAATGATGTCAATAGGAATGATCTTGCACATTCATACAAAGAGCAAGGAAGGAGTTTATACTACAAAACTAGGTTTAAGTGAGCCCATGATTAAACCCCCTCTTAAGCTTAGCTTTACCTTATAATGTCCACAAGGTTAGACTCCCTCTCAATTGTATGTTTCCAGATATTTTGAAATTTACCCTAAGAAGGTCAATCGTAAAATTTCAAAACATGCAAGAATGTAATGACATAATTTTACCAATATCTTTTCAGCCAATCATGAGGTGGTTTCACAACATAGAAACTAATATTAGGCGTAGAAGGCTAAAAGACCAATGAATTTGCATAATTACAAATCCTAGATCTTGATGCAAATAAAAACCCTCATAAGATGTAAGGTTAAATTACTATTTTCAGACCAACCCCTAGTTGCCATAGATTTTTTAATTTTGAAAGAGTTAGATTGAATTCCTAAATCTGAAAATGGATCTTTTACTCTACCTAGGCTCTGATACCATGTTAGTATTTTCAAATTATAGCAAGGAATATACAATTTATAGAGGTATTTCAAATACTAATACACATGATATAATATTTATAATCACAAAGAAGGAGATATAGTACCCAGATAGTATCTTTGAAATTAGACTTAGGAGACTTCAAATCTGAGCCTTCAACTCCCTCTAGATGAGACCCAAGTTAGCCCACCTAGGGCTTCTTTTGACTCAGATTCGAGATGTCATCAATCAACACTATGAGACAGGTTTGTCCTTCAATGTTGACTTGATGAAGTATGGAATGCTTGCCCACAATCAGCCCCAACTCTGCTATCACGCTCAAATCAAAACCCTCAATATGCTAATCGATCTTGATCATGAATCTGATCCAATTCCAAGTGCCTGGTCTGCCATAGTTCAATGATGTATAGATCACACTATATCTACCCTAGATCGCACTAGATCTATCCTATATTTGTCCTAGATCTGCACCTCATCAATAGACAAATCACCCAGATTTCAAGCCTTATTTGCATGTATAGCCTTATTTGCATGTATAGATCACACTATAAGGGCATAACTAATTTGCCATTTGTGCGGATGATTATTGTCATCAATGCTAGTGTAGATCGGTCCATAAATGCTGGTTTGATTCGCTCCATAATGTTGAACTAATTCGCTCCATAACCTGCATATTAATTCACTCCAATCATTGATGAATATGACATTCACATGTTATGTTTCTGATGTGTTTGTCCTTCATCAAAAACTCCAATATATATGAGTATTATTAAATAAACTCCTCTACCTCAAGGTGGCCGACTTGGGCCCTCCCAAGTAATTTATTTTATTTATAATAAAAATAATAAATGCCTTATTATTTATTATTATAAAATCGCACTTCCACATATATATTAATTAACCAAAGGTGTGATAATAAAAATATATATCCATAATTTATCATTATCAACTTACTTGTCATAATTGATCTTAGCCGAAAATGCCATAATATTAACAATACCTTCATTGCCATAGCTTGGAGAAAGGTTGGTGCCCTTTCATGGAAGACTCTTTTATTTTACTTGTTTGTAAACACATATTTTTGTGTGTTATTGTTTATGGTTTTGTGAAGCTTTATGCTTGCTTTTCATGGCTTCTTATTTTAGTGTACTGCTGGTTTTGTTTTTGTGTTATTTTTTTATTAGGGTGTGCAAGGCTAAACTCACCCTTGGGAGGGAAGAAACCCTTGAAGGGTGAAGGGATTTAGTTAGAAATGCCCATTTAGTGTAGAGTCCTTCCTCATGGAAGAAGGGGATGAGGCATGGATGTATGGGCTCCATGTTGCCATTTTTGTTATATTCATATTTGGGGTCATAAGGGTTGTTACTTGTGTATGGAAATGGAAGGAATGGTACTTTTGGTTATGGCCTTGTGAAGACATTGGTTATGATTTTTGAGCCTTGTTGAAGGCATAGTTTCATATTTGTATGGCTTCTCCTACTTGGGTATTTTCCACCTTCATCCCTTTTATGGGTCCAAGGTGACCCATTGTGTAAAAATCTTTGGAATGTGAATTTTATCTGTTTAAGTGTTTGTTATTTTTTATGGTATATGTGTGTTTGAATGCTTGTATGTACCCTCATCCATCTTTGTTTCCCCAAGCTCGGGGGTGGCCATGAAATGGCCTAGGTTGTGAGGCGAGCCTCCATGGTCTCGTGGCTTCTTTTTTGCAGACTTTCAATGGATAAAGCTTGTTGGTTTTAGTGAAGAAAAATAAGATTTAGTCAAATTTTACTTGCAGATTTTTATGTGTAAAATGTGATAAAAATCCATGTGTTGAAAGTTGTATAAAAAGGCCATGTAAATGCCTATTAGAATGTAAAATGCTTGTAAAGAATGTACTTTAATGATTCTCCATTATTTTCTATGTATATTCTAAGGAAAGAAATTGAAAAAAATGTGTATTCCTATGCTTGAATGCAAAAGCTAGTTTGTTGGTTTGTTTCTCTTCATGCATGAAAAAGTTAAATCTTTCCTATGAATGAAAATCTCTTCCTATGTATGCAAGTTTATTTCAAGGATGTGTTGAAAAAGAAAAGAATGTAGCTTTTTACCCTTCCTATAGTCTAGTAGAAATGATTTCATTATCATGTTATGTTAGTTTAAAAAAAAAACATGTATAAACACCTATGTATATATACTTGGATATATATACATAGATGCATATAATCTTTTGAATAATATTACTATGTTGATGCTTTAAAAAGAACTAGATTTTCTATTTTCATCAATGTCTAAATTTTACCTCAAAGAGGTATATACATCCTTTTGTACACACACACACACACACATACACATATATATATGAGAATATATATATACAAGTTATATATAATAATAATAGTAATAATAGATGGTTATTCATGAACTTTCATATCTCTCTTTTATTATATATATATATATATATATATATATATATATATATATATATATATATATATATATATATATATATATATATATATATGTGTGTGTGTGTGTGTGTGTGTATGATATTATATATATATATTAGTATATAACATAAATATATATATTTATATATCTATAACATCATATATATATATATATATATATATATATATATATATATATATATATATATATATATATATATATATAATATGATATTATACATATATTATTTAATAAACTAAACTATATTAAGTAAAGTTAAAAATGAAATTTTATAATAATAAAATTTAAAATATAAAAAAAAATAGCAAAATTTTAAATGGCCAAAAGCTTTGCAGGCGGCTCGGGCGGTGGGACTGTGCCCACCGCAACCCACTAAGGGTGCAATGACACAACCCGACCACCATCCCCTTTGGGGGTGGTGGACAGGGGAGCTCCCGCCACCCCAAATGGGGTGCAGAAGGCACAAGTCCCCACATCCCATTTGGGGGTGCGATAGCTCAACCTCCACCCGCTAGACACTGTGAAATGGGCGTCGGATTGCATATGGCCGCCGACAGCCCAACTAAGTTTAAAAAAAAAAAAAGAATAGCATACTTTAGTATATAAAAAAATCATTTAAATAAGAGCATTAATATATCTAAACAAATGTTTATGTCTGCAACATCTTACAATGTGGTAAAAGTATGAATATTTATATGACTGTAAATAGAACAGTGAAATAACTCTGTGTTTTAAACAGAGGATTAATTTGAAGAATAAAGAAAGATTAAGGTATATTAATAACAATAGTATTAAATCAAACTAATGTAAAAAATTTAGAACTAAAATTAAAACTCAATGTTTATACCTTGTTGGATATTGGAGTTGACATGGTGATCCCATGTAAAATATGAATATGCTCATTTGTAGAAACCCTTGGCATATATACACAAGTATATATGTGTGTATATACACACTTGTATACTTGTGTGTATACATTCTTGCCTTTTCTCCATCGATGTTCCAAGGACAAACCTGCATCCACAAAATAGAGAAATTAGGGTTTTGGCCATGTATTATTTTATGGCCTAACCCTAATTTCAAAATTAGGGTTAGGGTTGGCTTTTGGAGCTAATTTTAATTTTAAAATTTTAATTATGATTTTTCATTTAATTCTGGTTTAGTTTTAAATTACTGATTTTTATTAATTAATGACTGTTGACTTTACACATTCTCTTTTGAAATTTAATTTTTAAAATATTATTTTATCTAGATCTTGAGATTGCAAAAGATTCCATTTTATTATTTTATTGGGATTTTTAATGTCTGGTCATTGGATGATTGTTTTTACTTTATTTCAAATTTAATAATATTAAAATATTGATTAAATGGACCTTATTAATATTTTAATATTATTTCTTGAGATTTGTCATTTCCAGATTTAAAATATAATATTTAATTATTATTAATTTTTATTAATGTTTTATTATAGAGTTGGTGATTATTTTAATATTTATTTTTTAAAGTGCTTTTTATTATTTTTTAATTAAATAGATTATTTTAGGGGAGATTAATTTAAATGACCTAGGTGGGACTTAGATAAATTATTTCTCCCTTAGCATTAATGTTTAACTTAATATTAATATTTTTATATGGTTTTCAAATCTTTTTTTGGATTAAATCAAATTGATTAATGAACTTTGGAACTTTATATCTTAATTAAAATTATATTATCTTAATCTAATATATTTGAATATTTTTATATTTTAATGATTAATAATTTCTTAACCCTAGTTTTCGCTTAGGGTTATTATCTTGTTCTTATATAATATTTTATTTATCTTTCGATATTTTGCATTTTGATCCTAATTGGTAACCTGGTTCTCGTTAGGAACCATTAGGGTTACAATTACGATTGATTTATCCTTTGTTTTGAATTGAACCATTTTGGGTGTGTTGACCCAACCTTTGACTTTTCAATATTTTCTAAGTTTGAATTTTCTCCTTGGTTTATCCCTTCTATTAACTATTATTTTAAACCCGGTTAGGGTTTCTTAGAGACCTAGTTAGAGTTTCGTAGACTGATGTAGTTTGATGATTAAGGGATGTTGGCAAGCCAGTGCATGCCATGATACCCCTTGTGAGTTAATATGGGTTGGTTGTTGCGTTTCATTTCATGTTGAGTGTTCCTTAGTGTGTAACCTTGTTGGTTATATATGCTTTAAAAAAAATTGTTGTGTGTTTTGCCCTAATTTTTGGGCATGACATTTTGGTATCAGAGCTAGTTTCAACTCTAGGAACCTAAGCCCATTGCATTTTCAACCCATCTTTTATTTTTACCCTTGTGTAGGATGCCTCCAATCATGCGTAGTGGTTGTCACCATGGGCGAGGTGCTAGGGTTGAGCATGTGGCAGCATATAATGTTGAGGAGTTAGCAGAGGGAGTAGGTGGTGAGAAGGGACCTCCCCCTGTGCCACCACCAAATCCCAACAAGGATATTTTGAATGCACTTCAGAATCTCGCCAGTATCATCATAGATAGATTGCCTCTAGGAGGTCAGCAGCTTAAGATCCAAGAGTGGAGTAGGAGCCCTCCTCCTAGACATGTTGAGGGTCAGGAAGATCTTGAGGGTGAGTTTGTTCACATGCCAGAGCCACCACCAGAGGTAGTGCATAAAGCACCTCGAGATGCATGGGATCAGATTAGGAAGCTTCTTCACCTACAACCACCACCTTTCATAGGATCTATAGATGGGATAGAGGCTGAGACATGGATTTTGAGCTTTGAGCATATTTTTGGGTTGCGTCCTTATGAGAGAAACCTAAAGGCACACTTTGCAGTGCACATGCTAAGAGGGATTACTTCTACATGGTAGAGGCAGGAGGAGAATAAGAATCACTTGGTGATAGATACCCTCACATGGGAGACTTTTTTAGAGAGATTAAGATCTAGATACATGTCAAAGCACTTCAAGCAGTGCCAGATCGATGAGTTTCATGACCTTCAGTAGAGGGGTCTTACAGTGGCACAATATGAGAGAAAGGTTCTCGAGCTCCTTCCATACGTTGATTATATGAAGGACGAGAAACTGCAGATCAAATGTTTTATTAAGGGGTTAAACCATGCTATTTATGATAGAGTGCACATGGTAGCTCAAGGAGACCTTTGATACACTATAGAGAGGGCCATGATAGTTGAGGAGATCCATAATATATCTCATGATGCACGGGATAGGTCTCAGAATTGTAATCCCACACCATAGTCTTCTAGTTTTTAGAGATCCCATTGGAAGGGAAATCAAAGGCATTCATTAGGATCTTGTAGAGCCCTTCAACCACATGAAAATCAAAAGTCACAACAAAGTCAGAGACAGAGGCCTCCTCAAGGTCAGCAGGGCTCTAAGCCCAAGCAATGGCATTTGTAGGGTCCTCGACGGGATCAGAGATCTCAGACACAATATGCACCCCTAGCTAGGACTCAACTGTCTTCTAGAGGTGGTTTCAGTGGATCCAATATGATAGGGCGACAACAACAGTCTAGGCTACAGGGGATTCAAATTCAGGCTTGAGATCCATGTTACACTTGTGGTGCTATGGGACACATTGCTAGAGATTGTCCATCAAGTCATCAAGCTGGTAGTCAAAGGGCGATAACTTCAGAGCCTACAGTGGGAGACATGGGGAGATCTCATTGAGTCTTTACATCAATTGATAACTGCCAGGCTAAGCATTAGGCCACGATTATTGAGGCCACAGGTAGGATTGGAGGTAGTAGCATTTCCATTCTTTTTTATTCAGGAGCTACTAATTCTTTCATTACTCCTTTTATAGTGGAGTGTTGCGGGCTAGTGGAAGCTAGGCAGGATATGAGTTGGGAGGTTAAGTTAGCCTTAGGTACTAGGGTTTTAGTTAATTCCTTGGTGAGAGAATGTCAGATGCAGATAAGGGACATGAACACCATAGTTGACCTTCGTATCACACCGCTTAGATCCTATGATGTTGTTCTTGGCATGGATTGGCTTTATTCCCATAGTGCCAAGATGGATTGTAGGCATAAGAGAGTTGAGTGTGTGGATGATTATGGTATGTCCTCATTGATTTTAGGGGTGCAGAGGCCCATATCTCTTTGTGTGATTACCGCTATGCATCTTAAGCAGTGCATGAAAAAGGTTTACCAGTTGTTTCCATCATTATCAGTGATAGAGAGGAGGATTTGTAGAAGGAGCCTTCCCTCGATGACCGTCCCATTTTGAAAGAGTTTGTAGATCTTTTTCCCTCAGAGCTACCTAGTATGCCTCCACCTAGAGCAGTGGATTTTCATATTGACCTAGTGCTAGGAGCAGAGCCTATATCTCGAGAACCTTACAAGATGACTACCCACGAGCTCAATGAGCTCAAGATTCAATTGGAGGAGCTCTTGGAGAAAGGGCATATTCATCCTAGTATATCACCATGGGGTGCACCTATCATCTTTGTTAAGAAGAAGGAAAGATCTCTTAGGTTGTGCATGGATTACCGACAGTTGAATAAAGTGACCTTTAAGAATCGGTATCCATTTCTTAGGATTGATGATTTGTTTGATCAACTTTAGGGTGCCCGTGTATTCTCTAAGATTGATTTGAAATTAGGATACCATCAATTGAGGATTGTGGAGAGTGATATCCACAAGACTGCATTCTATACATGTTATGGCCACTATGAGTTCACTATGGTTCCTTTTGGACTCACGAATACTCCTGCTATATTCATGAGTCTCATGAATAGAGTATTATGCTCATTCCTAGAAAGATTTGTGGTGGTTTACCTAGATGATATTTTGATCTACTCATGAGCATGAGGAGCACTTGAGATAGGTTTTGTAGTGCTTGAGGGATAATCAGTTATTTGGCAATTTGTTGAAGTGTGATTTCTTCAGGTTAGAGGTTCACTATCTTGGGCATGTAATATCAAGAGATGGGATTACAGTTGACCTATCTAAGATTAGAGCTATCATGGATTGTCCAACACCTACCACTGTGACCGAGGTCAAGAGCTTCATGGGTCTTGCAGGCTATTATAGACAATCTGTTGAGGGGTTTTCTAGAGTGGCACATCCTATCACTTCCCTTTAGAGAAAGGGGAATTATTTTGAGTGGGTAGAGAGTTGCGAGAGAGACTTTTAGGAGATCAAGAGAGCACTCACTAGCACACCTATCCTTACAGTGTCAAATCCTTCAACAGAGTTTGTGGTTTGCACAAATACATCATTAGATGGGATTGGAGTAGTCTTTATGTAAGGTGGTTGAGCGATTTCTTATGAGTCTAGGAAACTCAAGAATCACGAGCTTAAATACCCTACCCATGACCTTGAGCTTGCAATAGTGGTGCATGCTTTAGTGAGATGGTGACATTTCCTTTTGGGACATCGATTTGAGCTTCACTTGGATCATCAGATTTTGCAGTACATATTCACTCAGCCGAATCTTAATGCTCAATAGAGGAGGTGGATAGAGTTCCTATGCGAGTATGAATTTGATGTCCATTACATCAAGGGTAAGGAGAATGTGGTTGCAGATGCCTTGAGCAGGAGATGTCACGAGCTTTCAACTATGACTTCTAGCACAGATTTGAGAGGACATATTTTACAACACTTTCCTGAGGATGGATTTTATTCAAAGGTTTGTCAGATGGTTAAGGCTCAGAGACCCCTTTAGGGGAAGTTAATAGATTATACCCTAGAGTCTGATGGCCTTCTTCATCATAGGGGACATATTTATATACCTTATTATGGTGGGTTGTGTGACTTCATTATTCTTGAGGCTCGTAGAGCACCCTATGTAGCTCACCCCGAAGTCAAGAAGCTACATGTAGATTTGAGGTAGCTATTTCATTGGCCAAGTATGAGGTTTCATATTGCTAAGGTTGTGGCTAGATGCCTGGAGTGTCAGAGATTTAAGGTGGAGCACTGTCATCCTAGTGGGCTTCTTTAGCCACATGAGGTACCCAAGTGGAAGTGGGATATTATATCCATGGACTTTATTGTTGGTCTTCGTATGTCATCTCATCACCATGATGCTATTATGGTGATAGTGGATAGGTTGACCAAGGTAGCCCACTTCTCACCCATTCATACTACTTTCACAGCACCTGCAGTGACACAAGTATTCTTGTGAGATATCGTTAGACTCCATGGCATTCCACGTAAGATTATATCTGATAGAGATTCTCTCTTTACTTCTTCCTTTTGGAGTGAGTTGCAGACAACTTTGGGCACCAGGCTCAATTTTAGTATAGCTTATCATCCTGAGATAGATGGTTAGATTAAGAGAGTCAACCAAGTGTTAGAGGATATGCTTCACATGTATGTGATGGATCATCAAACCAGATGGGAGGATTTTTTGCATTTGGTGGAGTTTGCCTATAATAATGGGCATCAGTCATATTTGGGTAGGCCACCTTATTAGGCCTTGTATGGTAGACCTTGTGAGACACCTTTGAGTTGGGATAGGATTGAAGATAGAGTAGTTGTGGGGCTGCAGTAGGTCAGAGAAATGGAGCAATAGGTAGACCTGATCAGGCATCGTCTTAGAGAGGCTCAGGATAGGCAGAAGAAGTATACAGATGCAAAGAATACTGATTGTGTCTACATGGTTGGCGATAGAGTCTTCTTGAGAGTGCGACCACATAAGAGCCCAATCCATTTTGGAAAGAGTTCTAAGATCACACGTCACATTGTTGGACCTTTTGAGATCTTAGAGAGGATAGGCCCAGTTGCATATCGTCTAGCCCTGCCACCTAGCCTGTCACGTATCCATAATGTGTTTCATGTTTCTATATTGAGGAAATATATCTACGATGAGTCTCATATTATTGATTGGGATGCTTTACAAGTGGAATCAGATGGGTAGCTAGTGCTAGATCCCATACGTATTTTGGCTCACTATGGAGCCCATAGGTTAGGGTCCAGTGGGATTACTATGATGAGGTTACGACATCATTGAAGGATGCAACACAGATGGGAGCACAGTATCCCCATCTTTTTTATGAACTCCAGAAGGAAGTTCATTCCTAGGGGGAGAGGATGTGAGGCCTCACCCCGTACCATCATTTCATAGTAGTCTATTTCCACCTCATGATTATCTTGATGATACATTATTTTGTTATGTTGGACTATTTAGACATAAATTTTATATTTTTGATACTATATGATGACCTATGATTATGTGGATGATGATTTAGGACTTATTTTCATGCTTTGATTATTAGGTCTTGATGTTATGGTATTTGATGAATTATTTAATTTAGAATATTATGCCTTAATTTCATGTTGATGCAAGAAATGTTTATGTGAGATGATCATGGTTAATGAATTAGGCTGATTGATATATTGATGTGTTCTTGAATTAACTTACTTTGAAATTACGAAATGTATTATTGAAAATTATGTGATTTTCTTGTAATAAATTTTAGATGTAGTTGGATTATATGATGTATTTGAGTGTGATTATTTATGATGTATTTTATATGTATATGTCATTTGATCTTTCATGAGCTACTAATATTTTATCTAGTGTGTAGGAAATGACCATGGATTAAATAAGGGGAAAGTAAAGATGGATGCATGTGGAAATCTTATGAAGCCAAGGTTAACTCCAAAAGGAGAAATAACCTTGTTGTAATGTAATAATGTTGTAAAGTGATGTTTGAATGTATTATTTGAATTGTGTTTATTTTTATTTTAAATTAATGTCTACTTGGCATGCCATGTGTGTAGTGATGTGTTGTAACTTTATGTGGTGTCAATTGACATATGTGCTTGTGAGTTGGCATGGCCAAGTACATTGTTTATTAGTTGTCTTCCACTTTTGAGTCACCTTGTAGAATCCAAAGGTTAGGTATCTTGGTTGTTGAGCCTTGGGAGGGAATCTTATTTCAAATTTTCTTGGGTCAACTCTTAGTGGACTTTTGAGAGGTTAAAAGTAGCCCTAGGGGTTAATAAGAGTTAAAATAAGATAACCCCATAGGTGTACTTTGGGTTGGGGGTCAATTTTTTACCAATAGGATGTTTTTAGCCCATTTTTGCCTCTTCTAAAAATATATTTTTAGAATGTGATGAAATTGGGAAGTGTGCCATGTCTTCCTCTCTTTGCAATTTTGAATTTCCCTCTTGTTGGAGAGATAATCCTTGGAGAGTGTGTCCAATCATCTTTGAGGTTAGGTAGAGTTTTCCTTTTTAGTGGGATGGAGAGAAATTTGGTAAGTTGATTTCCCACTCTCTAATTTTAGAGACTTCTAGTGGACTTAGCAAAGGAAGGCTTGTAGGAAGGGAGATCTTCTCAAACCCTCATTGTCATAGCTTAGAGAAAGGTTGGTGCCATTTCATGGAAGACTCTTTTCTTTTACTTGTTTGTAAACCCATATTTTTGTGTGTTATTATTTATGGTTTTGTGAAGCTTTATGCTTGTTTTTCATGGCTTCTTGTTTTAGTGTATTGTTGGTTTTATTTTTGTGTTCTTGTTTTATTGGGGGTGTGAAAGGCTAAACTCACCCTTGGGAGTGAAGAGAGTCTTGATGGGTGAAGGGATTTAGTTGGGAATGCCCATTTAGTGTATATTCCTTCCTCATGGAGGAAGGGGATGAGATATGGAATTATGGGCTCCATGTTGCCATTTTTGTTATATTCATATTTGGGGGTCATAAGGGTTGTTATTTGTGTATGGAAATAGAAGGAATGGTACTTTTGGTTATGGCCTTGTGAATACATTGGTTATGGTTTTTGAGCCTTGTTGAAGGCATGGTTTCATATTTGTATGGCTTCTCCTACTTGGGTATTTTCCACCTTCACCCCTCTTATGGGTCCAAAGTGACCCATTGTCTAAAAATTATTGGGATGAGAATTTTATGTGTTTAAGTGTTTACTGATCTTTATGGTGTATGTGTGTTTGAATGCTTGTATGTACCCGCATCCATCTTTGCTTCCCCAAGCTCGGGGGTGGCCATGAAACGACCTAGATTGGGAGGTGAGCCTCCATGGTCTTGTGGCTTCTTTTTTATAGATTTTTAATGGATAAAACTTGCTGGTTTTAGTAAAGAAAAAGAAGATTTAGTCAAATTTCACTTGCAAATTTTTGTGTAAAATGGGCTAAAAATCCATGTGTTGAAAGTTGTATAAAAAGGCCATGTAAATGCCTATTAGAATATAAAATGCTTGTAAATAATGTACTTTAATTTGAAATGATTCTCCATTATTTTCTATGTATATTCTACGACAATAAATTGAAAAAAAATGTGTATTCCTATGCTTGAATGGAAAAGCTAGTTTGTTGGTTTGTTTCTCTTCATGCATGAAAAAGTTAAATCTTTCCTATGAATGCAAATCTCTTCCTATGTATGCAAGTTTATTTCAAGCATGTGTTGAAAAAGAAAAGAATGTAGCTTTTTACCCTTCCTATAGTCTAGTAGAAATGATTTCATTATCATGTTATGTTAGTTTCAAAAAAAGCATGTGTATACACCTGTGTGTATACATTCTTATTTTTTCTCCATCCATGCTCCAAGGCCAAACCTGCATCCACAAAATAGAAAAATTAGGGTTTTGGCCATGTTTTATTTTAGGGCCTAACCCTATTTTCAAAATTAGGGTTAGGGTTGGCTTTTGGAGTCAATTTTAATTTTAAAATTTTAATTATGATTTTTCATTTAATTCTGGTTTACTTTTAAATTACTGATTTTTATTAATTAATGACTGTTGACTTTACACAATCCTCTTTTGAAATTTGATTTTTAAAATATTATTTTATCTAGATTTTGAGATTGCAAAAGATTCTCTTTTATTATTTTATTTTGATTTTTAATGTCTGGTCATTGGATGACTGTTTTCACTTTATTTTAAATTTAATAATATTAAAATATTGATTAAATGGACCTTATCAATATTTTAATACTATTTATTGAGATTTAAAATTTAATATTTAATTATTATTGATTTTTATTAATGTTTTATTATAGAGTTGGTGATTATTTTAATATTTATTATTTAAAATGCTTTTTATTATTTTCCAATTAAATGGATTATTTTAGGGGAGATTAATTTAAATGACCAAGGTGGGACTTAGATAAATTATTTCTCCCTTAGCATTAATGTTTAACTTAATATTAATGTTTTTATATGGTTTTTAAATCCTTTTTTTGATTAAATCAAACTGATTAATGAACTTTGGAACTTTATATCTTAATTTAATATATTTAAATATTAATATATTTTAATGATTTATAATTTCTTAACCCTAGTTTTTGCTTAGGGTTATTATCTTGTTCTTATATAACATTTTATTTATTTATCGATATTTTGCATTTTGATCCTAATTGGTAACCTGGTTCTCGTTAGGAACTATTAGGGTTACAATTACAATTGAGTTATCCTTTATTTTGAATTGAACCTTTTTGGGTGTGTTGACCCAACCTTTGAATTTTCAATATTTTCTAAGTTTGAATTTTCACCTTGGTTTATCCCTTCTATTAACTGTTGTTTTAAACCCGGTTAGAGTTTCTTAGAGACCTAGTTGGGGTTTCGTATACTGATGCAGTTTGATGATCAAGGGATGTTGGCAAGCCAACACATGCCATGATACCCCTTGTGAGTTAATATGTGTTGGTTGTTGCATTTTGTTTCAAGTTGAGTGTTCCTTAGTGTGTAACCTTGTTGGTTATATGTGCTTTAAAAAAAATTGTTGTGTGTGTGTTTTGCCCTAATTTTTGGGCATGACACATACACAACCTCTTCACCTTCATCATTATTTGAATCATCATCAGTCAGCCCTTCTTCAACAATGTACCATGAATTCTATCTTTCTTCTTGAAATATTGGTATCTCATGAATTTGTTCTCTCTTTTGTTTTTATCTTGGTTGTCTCTCTTCTCATCATTGTTTTTATTAGGACATTTAGATGCTATGTGACCTATCTTATTGCAATTGAAACATTTCAAGGGTAATTTACCTTGGTACTTGCCTTTTCCTCTCAGTGTCCTCCTAGCTAGTAAAGCTTCAAACTCTTCTTGTTATCTTTCCTCTTCAAACAGACTATCTAGATAACTCTTGCAACTTTGAAATATTTCACTTGCACTAACCATCACTAGATCTAGAATCTCTAGAATTTCCAATGTTAAAAGATGACTTGAATGAAAAATCAATCTTAGAGGTGGCAGGTAAACTATTATAAAAAACATTTAGGTCAAAATAAATCAACTTACTGATTGTAGCATCCAGTGAAACATGCATCTGAGGAATGGATCTCAGTTCTTGTATTGCAGACACTTGGATGGATTAAGTAGGAAACAATATCCTGAGTAGTTTACTTGTTACATCTTCTTCTTGTATATGTCCTCCAGCACCTCTGATATCACTCACTACTTCCTTCAATATTATATTGTATTGTGTGACATCTTCACCTTCTTTCATTCTCATAGAATCAAATTTTCCTTTTAGACTTTCATCTTTTTCCTTCTGAACATGTTGATCTCCACCATATACTAATGCAAGTTTGTCCCACATTTGTTTTGCAATATCACACACTTTTAGATCATTTAATTGCAAGTCGATGAGAGCATAAGATATCTCAATCATAACTTGTGTGTGGTCTTTCCTTTCTCTTACTTGTTCAACTATCATAGGCCCAAATAGTGGTGGTGAATACTCATTGTCAAGATAGTATATTGCATACTCTCCAATTTCAGATATGTACAACCTCATTTGACTTTTCCATGTAGATAAGTTGTCCTTATTCAACTTTGGTTCCTCCCTCTTATACATCTTCAAATATTGTACTCAAGTCTTTTAAACGTATCCCTTTAGAGTACTTAGCTCTGATATCAATTGTTGGATTACTGAGAGGTGGTGAATCAGTAATAAGTGATTCTTTAAACCTTAAAGCTTTAACTCTGATTCAACTCGGTAAGAGAAACTTCAATATTAATCGACAATAGTAAATTAACTTATCAATTAGAAATAACATGCACATTAGAAATTCAACACATATAACACTAGTATTTAACATGGAAACCCAATTTGTGAAAACCACTGTGGGAATTGTAACCCACGAAATAAATACTCTTCTAAAGTATGCTCGGTTAAAAGCCAATCTTGTTAAAGATTACAATGCACATTGTCAAATGTGACCCTATTAGGGGATTTTACTTAGATCTATTAGGATCTTCACCCTATTAGGAGTGGCCTAGTTAAAGGTATATAAACACTCTCCTATAATTTCACCTCTCTCATGGTTTTACAATAAGACTATTAAGTCCACTCGGTTAAGATATTTTTCTGCTACAAATATTAATAAGAAATAGTATAGAAATTGATCTGTAAATCTGCAACTACCTCTTTCTTAGTCAGATCCTTTGTTCTCTCTTTTTCTTCACTGCATTCCATCATTACTCACTGGCTCCAACACTTCATCAATCTCTTCTATAGACTCGGATTCCAACCTTTTTCTTCTTCAATGCATCACTTGGTTACACATCCACCTTTCAAATTTTCTGTCTTATTTTCCATTCAATTTTATCCTTTATATAGACTCTATTTTTCCTCTTAATCTCCTTTATTACATTTTCCTTTATTTATTATCAACCATTAGATCAACCTCTTGAACTAATTCAATGAATTTGGAACTCGGTAAAACATTTTATCATCACCTCAGATTTTGACCTTATCTTGGAACTTGTACCTTCACTTTTTGCCACTTAGATCTTACCATAGATCATCACCTTGAATTTTCCTGATCATAGATCTCTTTAAATAACTTTTCCTTAACCTTGGAATCTTCTAGATCATTATGGATCATCATTAAATATTGTTTTGATCCTTGTATTTAATATATTTTCCTTTCTTAGTGGCTAACTCCTTTTCCGTCAACCAAAATTTTGTTTTCTTTGCTCGGTAACTAACTTCATGTACTTGGTGTCTTGAATTCCTTTCTCTTTACTGAAACTTACTTTCCTTTTACTGAATGACTCTTCTTGCTTGGTAACTCAGTTGTTTTATTTTCTTTGTCAACCTTTACTCCTTCCGTACTTGTCCAATCTCCTTTACCGACTTGGTATAATCAAATGTAAAGTAGAAAACAACTATACCATTTTTACCTTATCATTGTCCGATCTATATTAGTTGTCCAATTAAGTTCTTCAACTTCACAACTCTTCCACTTCCTCTTTTTCCTTAACTCACTCAACTTATATCATACTTTGAATGATATGGAAACTCAATATAAACCAGAAATTAGTTTCTTGACATCAAGGACAAAAATAACAATTTTTTTAATCCTTCTACAATCTTGTATACCTCTGATCTTGGTCGGTCTTCATCATTATCACCATTAGTTGTAGTTAACAACTCCCTTAAGTTAACAATTATTGTATTCATGGTTATGGCATGATATTATGGTTGTGCTCATGTATGTGAAGCCCTATATGTGTATGCTCATTCTTTTGATTATGCATGGTGTTGTATAATTGCATATGTGTATACCTTGTGTGATTATTTTCCTTGTGTTGTATGAGACACATGGTTATCTCTGTGAGAACGATGGGAGAGGGCCTAAGGATTTATCATGGTCAGGTGGTGTGACCAACCGTCATTGGGGACCAGTGTATAGGTATCAAGTGATCTAAATTAGCATTTTCACACCTCCTCAAATTATGACAACATGGTGTTGTAGCCTTATATTATACCCATGTATTGTATCATTATGTTGTAGCCAGGAATATGTATCCTTACACATTTTCTATAATATAATTGACTCTTGATATGGATAGTGTAATTTTATGCTTTTATGTTGATGTATTCCTCCTCTTATGGTTATTTAAAGATGCTCTTTTATATGTTCCATATGATTCTTAAATTTCCCTGTAAGGATAAACAATATAATCATAAGAGCCTATAGTGGGAATCCTTGCATTTTTAATAGAATTAATTTATGCATTTATGTTATAATTAATTAAATAATCCTTACGGCTAGGTATTAGGCCTTAAATTGTACTTATTAACCTTGATCTAGGGGCTAGGAAACTTAGTCATCATCTTTGTCTACCTGTCACACCTCTGCCTCACTGAACTAAGGTTATTTGAACCCTAAAAATTATTTAACTCTAGATTGGTGTATTTGCTATCAATTTTTTGACCATCAACGTTTAAGATTTTCAACACCTTTGCATCAATATTTAAGCTTCTCAACATCTTTTCTTTCTCAATTAAAGCCTTCGCCTCTTTGGACTAAGACTTCTCAAGCTTGCCAGGGAATTTACTGGTGATCAAAACTTGCATGATGTGGATTGGTATTTATGCTAATCAACACTTGTGTCTACTTTGGCCCCTCTACTAAAATTAGTTTTGTGAGATTTCTTATGGATTACTTTAATTTTGAGCTTGCATATCTAGTACTTTCTAGTTGACCCTTCACCTAATTGATGGTATATGTGTGACCAATTTTGGTAGAATTGTGTAACTTGGCATTCACTTGGATATTTTGATATGATATTACTTCTCTTAATTATGTGTGAATGATGTGTTAAGCTTATTATTGATTTTATTAAATTAAAGTTACATGATGTATATTTAATGTATTTGATGTTAAAAAGAAATTGTTGCCTACTTGTTAATAAAAGTTGGGTTTTTGTCAAAGGGTTCCTTGATTGTTTAATTCTATCTACATTTATTATCAATGAATTATTAGTTTATCTATATAAATTAACATGCATTAAAATATAACATTACTTTATAAAGGTAATAAAAATTAGTAAAATAATAATTAAAATTAGACAAATGTCATTCTTATAAACATGTGTTTATTTTTTTATTATGTATATGCTAATAATGTTTAAATATATTAGGTTAAGCTAAATTTGTTGCCATAAATATATTTTTGATATTAAAACCAGCCAAAAATAGGGGGATGTCCCTTTACAAACTATCAGAGTATCATTAGCAGATTAATCACTGTCAGTAAAATATCAACCACCTAAACTTTCCTCTATCGAAAACTATAAAATTACTAACCATATTAAAACTATAAGCCTCATATCTACCGGATTTTATGAGAGTCTTAATAAGAACCATACTATGCCACACATGGATATAATAACCAGAGTCTAGAATAAACCAATTGAAAGTAAACACATAAAAATAACTACTAATACTATGAAGGCCTCCAAGAAATAAAAAAACCACCAACCAACAACCAACAACCAACAACCATCATTTAATTCTTTTTTCTATGGTTGGGCTTGGAAATCATCATCCTTGCCCAGTGTTCGGTGAGGAACTTGAAAATATCTTTATAATACTCTTCTTCACTCATATTTCCTTTGTAGACCTTCTCCTACAATAGGCAAAGGGTGAACTGTGCATGAACTTCACTATGAAGCGACCAATTTCCTGAATCCTCTTGTCTATGGTCTTAGAATTGTTGATAATCTCTGACACTTTCCCATCCAGACCATCCAAATTATCCATATCAATCAATTTTTTGTCAATATCCTCCTTGATGCTACTAGCTTCTTCCATAATAACATTCTTTTCAATCGTCAGGGTAGGGGAGGGTGAATCAACACAGGTTGTGGGCTTAGGAGCAAGATTGATAGATGTATTAGGGCTCTCAGGGACATGGGTGCAACTACTAGAAATGGGTAAATGGGTAGTTTTCTTTAGTGTATCTTCTTATCCCTCCCCACTCTATATGTCCTTAGTATTAGTAGAAGAGGAAGGCTCCTTAAGGGTTTTTTCTTTAACAATAGGTTTGATAGCCAATATTATAGAACGCCAAGGGGTGTTATCCTCATTAGTGATTTCAACATCCAAGTCGATCTATTGGATGTTAAAATTGACTTTTTTAAGGTTGAGTGGGTTTGGAATCCTCTAGGGGACTGGCTCTTTTCTTTCCCTTATGTTTGTCAACAATCTCGGGCGGAGGGGTAGCATGTGAAGAGTGAGACTCAATTTTAAGGCTAGGATTCTTTAGCTTTAGTTTTTTAGAGCACCTAGGGTCAGGAATGATGCTAGCAGTAGGACGAGACTGGGAACTAGGAGCATTTTGGATAGAGGTAGTATGAGGAGGACAAAGGGACAAATTAAATCTATAAAAATGGTAAATTAAACCTTGATGAAGTATGATATACTTCCTACCCTTATTTTGGGCCTCAATAACATCTTTAACATTGGCGTCCATAGAATGTTGAACGAAAAATGGGATGGAAATAAGTTCCCTATTCTTAAGATGATTTAGAAATAGAAAATGATAGTAATAATACACCCCACAACGACCCTCTAGGCTAAAATATTTCATGATTTCAGAGCACACTTGGTCTCATGGCGGTGACAAATCTTCACGTAGGAAACCACCATGAAGTTTTACTAGCTTCTCATCTCCACGGAAGAACTGATTGAGGCTTACGGTGTCTAAAATTCTACTTTGTTTCTTCCACTTCCTTCCTTCCATCGAGAGGCCCATTGCCTGGGCTATGACCTCCCCATTTACCTCAAAAGAGATACCACCAATAGTGACTCTCCTGTCATCCCATGAAGAAACAAGTTACTTGGAAAGTCTTTCATTGAAACCCATCATAATCTCTATGAGTTTATAGAGACCATTCTTAGTGCACACAAACCAGATAACGAGCTTGGTTTTAAAGTCCCTTGTCTTATCATGTTCAATTCAGAGTTTGTCACCACTCGTATCTTCCTCTGCTAGTGTATTGAAAATAATAGAATGCAAAAAGTTGGAATTGTAGAGCCACAAACTGTCAATGGAAATATCAAGAAGAAAACCCACAAACTCCACGATAAACCATAACAATAAACACTATAATTATTGCCTTGCATTCTTAAAAGAACCCACCAAGATTAATGGAAATTTTTTCTAAGTGAGCCTTAAGATATTTGTATATTAATGAGGCTAAAAAAGCCTTACCATCATCAAATCTAGTGAAATCAGCCCATATGAATAAATAATAAATATAACCTTTCCCAATATTGGTACATGGCAAATAGCTAGAATCATTTCTTGGCTAGTGTGAGTTTTTTTGGAAATAGTTATTATGACTAGGAATGAGCCCACAATGTGGATACCCCATTTGACTATTAATGAGCTCCAAGTTAATATTCAAATTTTGAAATAAACTTAACACAACTCCCATTCCCATTATCATATAAAGGTTACAGTTAATATAATAATTAATCATTGTTAATTGGGTCCTTAGTTTTTTTCCTTCTCAAGGATATCCTTGCTATTCTTTGGAAGAAAATCACACTTTTTCAACATCGTAAGCCTTCCTAAAAAAAACCATAAGCAACCATAGAATCTGCACCACATTTCCCTCTCTACAAGTATGTCTAATAGTTAAGTTATCTAAATTGGCCAGAAGTAATCTAATGTCTTTAAAAATCATTTCAATCTTCCATTCCGCAGTATTCCTAACATTGGTAGATTCTATTATCAATTTAGAGTCTCCCTTAACTTCCAAGTGTTTGATGCCCATAGAAAGGGTGAATTTAAGTCCCCACAAGAGATCCATACCCTTCGCTTGATTAACAATATGATTCTTCAATCTTCCAGCATAAGAAATAATAAGCCGACCATAGTGGTCCCTTATAACTCCTCCCACTTTCCCAACATTGTTAGCCACCCCATAAAATTTTAACTTGTACCATGATGGGATTGGACACTCTCATTTGGTATTTTATCTATTATTTTTTCTGGTGTTGTTGAACACTTTGAACTCTAGAGGGAGTTTCCATTGCTCATAAATCCAATAGTCAATTCTAGTGAGGGGGTTATAAGGATTTTTCCACTTTGTAACAAAGATATTTTCCATAATCATATTACAATAGTTATTGAAGACATTGTCTGGAGGGCTTTCAAAATATCTAAAAATTTGGTTATTTCTTTCCTTCTAGATAATCCAACAAATGTGGCAATGAATTTAGCTCCAGAGATGTTTAATCAGGGGATGTCATGAAGGTGGAGACCAACCCATGAAAAATTGGTGTATATCCATCTAAAACACCCACTGGAGGTTAAGATTTTGGAGGACCTTATTCTATATGTGCACAAGAAAAGGGCAATGGATGAAGAGGTGGTTGATGGTTTCCTCCTCCATTTTACAGAGAATAAATCTATTAGGAAGCTGAAAACCTCCCCTTAGATTATCTTGTGTCAAAAATTTACCATGCATTAGAACCCACTATAAGAAATTAATTTTTGGTATTAGCTATAGATTCCAAAATTTCTTCTAGTAGTTAGTGTCTCCATTAAATTTCAATAATTATATATAGGCAAACTTGCAAAGAATTCCCCAAATTGGGACCCCCTCCAAATAAAGATATCATCATAATTAGACAATGGAATTCTTAAATTGTGAAGGAGAGCTTAAAGTTCCAAAGCTTTAGGCACGAGTTCAAGATGGTCATCGAAGCACATAAGGATATTTTTTTATTTTCCTCCTCCTAGATCAATATAATTGGCAACAAAATCCCCAACCCAACCTTTCAGGGTGTTCATTAGCTGACATAAATAACTTTCTTCTAGGGGTCTTTCCTCAATCCACTTATCCTCCCAAAATCTGATCTTTTTGTCATTCTCCAATTTCCACTTCCTTCTCTAATTATGGTTTTGTATTTGAGAATGTTGTTTCATATCTTAGATCCATTCGAAAGGCAATTTGAGTTCATATTGTTATAGAAGTGTACCGATTCCAATTACCTGGCCCAAATAATATTACACCAATATGCAACACCTTTCACCAAATTCCACCCTATTTTGGAAATCAAAGCTTTGTTCATGGTATTTATCTTTTTGATTCCCAAACCTTCCATAGTCTTTGGTAGGCACATAGAGTCCCAATTAGCCAAGGATATTTGCTTCTTCTCTTCTATGCTAGTCCAAAGGAAGGTTCTCTGGGTCTTCTCAAGTTTTTCTGTCATAGAACCATATATTTTGAATAGAGATAGGAGGTAAATTGGGATGCCATAGAGGGAGGCGAAAAGGAGTTGGAACTTCCCAGAACTACTTAGGAATTTTCCTTTCCATCCAGCCATTTTTTATGAATTATTTCAAGGATGGTATTCCAAAAGGTCAGAGTCACATCTCTAATAGTAAGAGGAAGGCTCAAGTAAGTCCCAGACAAGCTAGCTAGTTGGAAGCCTAGGATGTTAAGAATCTTAGGCTACACATCCACATGAGTGTTAAATAAATAGAGGTTTCTTTTGGTGTAGTTGTTGCATTGACCTAAATCAGTACCATAATAAAATAAAAGGCTCCTCTATTATTTATCCTCAATCATAGATGATTTTCCAAATATAAAGGTATCATAAAAAATTTTTTGTAACATAGAGGGGGGGATAGTAGAGGTTGCCTCTATTCCTTGTATTCTCCCATTAGCAACCAAGCTCAAGAAAATTTCTGCCCAGAACTTCTACAATCATGATAAAGAGGTATGGGGAGAGACAGTCCCCCTTCCTAAGACCTTTCTTAGCTTTAAAGAATCCCCAAGGAACCCCATTAACCAAAACCAAGAAGTGCATTGCCTCCACACATTCTCGAATCGTATCAACAGGTTTGAGCTGAAGCTAAGTTTTAAGAGAGTCTTGTATAGAAAAAACCAATTAACTTTATCATAATATTTAGAGATGTCAAGCTTAAAATCCATATCTAGAACTCTTATTTTTCCCATGGAGTGAATAATTTCTCGAGTTTCAATAGAAGCATCAAGGATTTTTCAACCCAGCAAAAAACCTTTTTTAGTAGGGCTAATAACTTGGTAAGAAGTGGCTTGATCTTGTTCACCAACACCTTCAAGAGAATCTTATAAATGGTATTGCATAATATTATAGGTCTAAAATTAGACATATGTCTCTTTCGGTCCTAAGATTTGGGAACAAGGACAATGTAGGTGTTATTTATCTTCTTCAGTAGTTTTCCAATTCTAAATAAATCCTTCACTTCCCTGGTGACATCAAAACTGACAATGTCCCAGAACTCCTGGAAAAAGGCAGGAGGGAACCCATCAGGACTCAGGGTCTTGTAAGCCCCCATAGAAAAGACAACATCACAGAAATCTTCCATAGAAATAGGTGACATAAGTTATCTGTTATCGCCATCTCCAATAGTAGTTGGGAGGTGGATCAAGAGTCTATCTTGCAACTCTTCATTAATCCTCCCACCACTTTCTGCATACATTTGGATGAAAAAATTGGTAGCAGTTTGACCAATTTAGATATCATTAGTGATCTCTTGTTCATTATCATCAATTAAGATTTCAATTATGTTTCTCCTTTTATGCTTGCTATCGGTGCAGTGAAAATATCCCCTTCTTTCACCCGTTGAATTCCCAACCTTTTCTTCCAATATATTTTCTCCTTAGCCAGATTATCCTTCCATTTGTTCCTACATTCCTCTTCCTCAAGTTGGAGGGATTGAGAAGGGCCGCCAACAACCATAAGGTTTTGGATATGATCCAACTTGGAACATAGATCCATTTTCCTCTTGAAGATGTCTCCAAAGGTTGATTTATAACAATCCATTCACCTCTCTTTTGATGAAATCCAACTTCTCTGAGATTCTAAACATAGTGCTTGGCTAAAAAAATTTATTAGAAACCCATAGCATTGGACTGCTTATTTTAGGATTGGACACCCTAAATGGTTGCTAATTAGATCATTCAGTCTCATTTAATTATTGACCAGGAACATAAACTTGGAATGACATCTGCAAAGTATATGCTTCAAACTCTCTTGATCTTCATGACTAATCTATAGAATTCAAATGCATTGAGCTTCAAAAAATCTATACTAGTACAAGTAAATGAATTATTCTAGCAAAATAAGTAATCACAGATAGGAATTACTCTAACCGCCTATGCTGCAGAAACAATCTACTAGTTCTGTTACTAGTGGCTGTAGGAACAACAAATTTCTACTTCACTTCTGAGTAAGCATGAAAATGATTCCTACTCTAACTAATTAATTCACTCACCAAGTGGGCCCCCTTGGATGAGTGAATAGAAACACAATCAATATAAAAAGATTGAACTCAAACTATGCATTCTATTCATTCGTGGAAAATAAGTACACTTGGATTGAAACAATATTATAGCTACAAAAGCTTCTATTCAAAAAATAGACTAAATCTCAAGAGTTACAACAATTGTCTTATTTAAAGCAAAACTATAACTACTCCCTAAATCCAAGATCACTTCATTAATGAGGGTCATTACAAATACATAATGTCTTATAACAGAAATAACAGTTATCAAGAATAAGTCCTCCTAGAATATAGTGCATTGTGGGTCCTAGATCTACACGTTGTATTTAACAAAAAATGGTATTGACTTGCTCCTCATGCAAAGATCTTGCAGCAATGCCTTAACTTGTTCGACTCACTTGACTTCTTCAACATGAAGGCATCTTGTGGCAACGACTGGCTTTGACTTCTTTAGCACCGCTATGCCAATCTTTAAATACACCATGACTGATCCCTGTGAAATGATTAATGCACACACAACCTTTGATACATACATATTCACATCATTAATATTAGGAGGAAAGTGTTAAGTTCTAATTAATACTCTTGCAAGACATATGGCTACAGGAAGGAAACTACCCAAAAACATAGCATAGGCAAAAGATCATTCATTAGCATATATATTGTTGTATTATGTCATTTATGTCCATTAGTTTCAAGCAAATATATCAAGTTCTTTTATCATCCACATTCCTACTTTATGTCTCTACACATAAAATATACATATAAAACCATAAGTTCATGTATCTTCTTTACAAGTAAAATGCTGAAAAGAAATAAAAAGCATTTAGAAAGATGGCCATTTAAGAGGATCATCATCCCCCCAACTACCCTATTGCTGGTCTCCAGCAATCATAAAGTTATGTATCCTAGCTCTCAGCCTTAAGTCACTAGAAGTATTCTCCCCTGGCTCATCATCAATGTAATTAAAGTATCCATGGTTTTCCCCGAGTCTTTCCCATCTTTGAAATTCTTTGGCCATGCCACGATCTTCAACATTTTCATTGATTTATAGTAGTGGTAGCAGGAGAACAAGAGGTTGAAATCTTAATGGAAACCAATAATTAAGCATTGTCCTATCTAGCATGATGTACCATGGAGCTCGGTTGGTAGAAAGAACCAAATTTTATGGAGAGTGGGGTTCCCTAGCCTTCAGGTCATGTGTCATCCTTATCCATCTCTACCTACAAGCAATGATTGCAGCTGCAACATCATGAGCTGAGTGCTGATCCCAATATGCATAGGCTTGCTCTCTAACTGGGTAAACTTTATTGGCTCCACTTGGATTCACTGTGACAGAAAGCCAATCAAGGAAATTTTGTTTGGAATGCTAAAATTCAGGTCTCATAAACAAGGGCATCTCCATCTCACTGTTCCTATAAGGTAAAGCTTGATGTTCCCTACTTATCTCATTTTGTATTGAAGACATTAATGCTCTCAATTGAACATCCTCGACATAAAGGAGTGAATTCTAGTCCCTTTCTTCTGGTACAACAAGATTATGCAAATATAACTCACATAATAAAATCTTTATGGACATTGGAGCTGATTGAAATGCGTTAGAAAAATCATGGGGTGTTGAAACATAAGGGTTCATTCCTTCTACAATCCTTTTCAATTTGAAATTAATGAATTTTTCCTTAAGAAACAAAGCATACACCGGTGATGGTGATTTGCATTCCATAACTTCTGGAATCAATTTAGTTATCTAATCAACCCTTCTTTTCAATACTTCAATTTGATCTATTTTCTGCTCCAATTGATGATCTTGCTCATCAATGGTTCATTTCAATTTTTCTTTTTCTAATTTCCACTATGCCCTTTCCCATAATAATTGTTGATACAAACTCAACGTTGCAGTTAGGGGTGTAGATAGGTCTGGTGGTGGCATGGGTTCTTGATTGAAAATGTTAGTCCATCCTGGTGCAAGTTGGGGGGTTTTTATTGCATTTTCCTATGTGGATGAATTACCTTTCCACACAACAAGATTTTTTACTATATTATCCCCTTGACAGGATTCAACTGCTCTAGCCAATGTGTCCAAATCATCCTTATTAATTTGTTCTAGCACCTCTTCAATAATATCCTTATTGAGTTCAAGGAATTCTTCAGAAGGTAAATCTTCTGAATCATGAGGAATATCTTGCCTAACAGAGTCCTCAAAAAACTCCTTTGCCTCTTTAGAATCTTCATCACTATCAATGAGGATATTGTCAACATTAGGGTTAACTTCTGCTTCTAAATTCTCATTATGGGAACCACTGTCACTGTCTGCATTTTCTTGAGCCATTGCCTCAGAAGAGGATCTCTCTATAGATTCAGAGGATTCTATATTAACAGTTTGAATAGGAGACTCAACATCCGTGTTGATGTTTGCAAAAAGCCTTACACTTCTTCTAGTATGGGTTTTGGAAGAGCATGGAGGATTCTTGCGTTTCCTCCTGTTGGTAGACACTTCCTCTGTAGCTGCTACAAGAGGTTTTTCTGGTGTTTCTTCCTCATGTGAGGGAAAGGTTTCATTGACTTTGTCACTATCATTCTCATTACTGGGCAGCTGCTCTGGAATTACTTCTTCCATTTCTAGGGTTTTGCCTTTGTCTTTCATGGAGGTAGACCTAGTCTTTATAGAAGGTGGAGTTTCAGGAGTAACATCAATTTTCTTGCTTTTACTCTTCTTTCTACTGGAAATAGGGGTACCAATATCACAAATTCTCTTCCTAGATGTTTTAGGGTTAGAGGAAGAAGCTTCAGGAATGGTTCTTGTTCTTTGAATTACTTTACAAACCCATGTGTTTGTGTTCTTCCTTCTTCCTACACCCCGGCCTCTAGGGCCAACCATTCTAGGCTCTATTTCATCCATTTTTAGAAATTCATTCCAAGTTCCTATCAATTGCTTATTCAGTTCTCTTTCCATAATTAATTTAATTAAGCAATGATAAGAAACTGACTGATCATTTCCTGACTGAACCAAAGAAGCTTGTTTCTTCACAATATTAAACAAGAAGTTAGGTAAATTTACCAATCTGTTGTCGTGGCAGAGATTGCTCAAGATTTTGAAATGCAGACCGTGTAGATTTTTGTAGCACCCTTCACAGGTAAAATACTGAATGATAAATGCAGCTGGCTAGATATAGTCCAAGGGTAATGACACCCTTGAAGTGCCTTTCTTTTTATCAATTTCTAATCGTGGATCACCATGCAAGGTGAACTATGCCCTAGCTGAGCGTAAATCTAGGTCCTTAGTCCACTTTTCTCCTTCCTGTGGAAACCCTGTCACTTCTGCAACAATGTATTATGTGAATTCAATTCTCAACCCTTTTACCACTGCAAACCAATTCTGTAGAGTATTTAAAAACTGCAGAGAAATTTCCTCATCAAAACCTTTGAGGCTTAGACATTAATTCAACCAACCTTTTCTTTGGAACATTTCACAGCTGGATGCATCTCCTAGTAAAACTATGTGATCACTTGGGTCATGCCTTTGAAGATCACCCCCCATTGTTATTGACATAAATTTTTTGCAGAAGCTTTTTACAGAAGCACTAAAATGGAAAATCAAGATTCAAAATTTTACAGACTCAAAGTGTTGCAGACGAGAGCAATGAAGTACAAAATGTTATTTACTCCAAGCAATTAAAAGCATTTTAATGCATGATTTTTCATAATACCTTTGATCGTGTCAAGGCCTGCCACCCTGAACACAACGTGAACATATCATCACAAATTAAGCTCAAACTTTTAATATCTTTTAATTCATTTCAATCATGATGATGCAATCACAAAGTGACATAATGGCTTAACATGATGGCAGTCATCTCAAAAAGATGAGAAATGTATTTTCATCCTTTACATGCTAATGTCTAAGTTTGAAAAATATGGAATATTCCCCTCCCCCCAACTAAGTTTAAGGCATGGGTCCCACCAGGCCAAGACATGCAAGAGTAAAAATTAAAACAACACGTAATCCTAATAAAAATGAATAAAAGAAAATATGTACAAAGGTACATGTCACGAACTTGGTAAGCACTGTAGGAAGAGTGTTCTAAAATATGGCATGCACTGATGGAGTGATGCAATGGTATTGAAAAATAGTAGAGAGAGGAGGTGAGGTGAATTTTTATTACAAAGAAATAATTTCACATAAAATGAAATGTTTATTATGGAGTCCTTGATAAAAATCAAGGATTAGTGGAAATCTGGGTGGAAGACCCAAATACTTCTGCTGCAGGAGTGTTGTTATCATCATGTTGCTGGAACTACAATAGGAAGTCTTTGCGACTCACTGGTTTGTGATAGATATTGAGTCGATGACCATTGACAAGCAATTTGAATCACACGGGATCAATAGTAGACAGCTGAACTGCTCCATTTTCAAACACTGAAACTATCTCATAAGGTCCTAGCCACCATGTTTGAAATTTACCTAGGGTATGCTAGTAGCATGAGTCATGTAGCAGTGCCCAATCACCAATTGAAAATTTATTTTCCTTGATGAACTTGTCATGCCACTTCTTTCTTTGCTTCTGAATCAATTCAATATTGTGAAGTGCAGATTTTTGATACTCATCCAGCCCATTCAACTACAATAACCACTCCTCCTGTTCTCTGGTAAGGTCAATGTCTAGTTCCAATTCCATCTTGAGAGTCTTGTACTGAAAATCAATAGGTATAGATACAAATTTTCAATAAACCAACTCAAAAGGGGTAAAACCAGTTGTTGTTTTCCATGTCATTTTGTAAGCCCAAATAGCTTCAGGAAGGCGGGTAGCCCAATCCTTCTTATGAATAGAAACTGTTTTGGTTAGGATGGCTTCAATTTCCCGATTTGTTATCTTTGCCTTTCCATTGGCTTGGGGATCGTACGGTGAAGATTTACCATGTCTCACTATGTATTCATGCATCAATTCTATGATAAGATTAGAAGTAAATTGTGCACCTTGATCTACTACTATCTCACGAGGTACTCCAAACCTGGTAAAGATATATTCATATAGAAATTATATAACTTTATGATCTTTGGCATGCCGCATTGCTTTAGCTTCTACCCATTTTGTTGCATAGTCAGTACCACCACCTGAGGCTACAAGGGAATTTCATCTGACTTAGTTGGGCATCCCATACATTGGCATCTATCATAGTGCCTTTTATGCTTAGCTGCATCCTTATGTAAGGTAGGCCAATAGTATCATGTCGTAAAGATTTTGTATGTCGTCCTCTTTGATGAAAAATGACCGCCACATGGTTCATCATGACAAGCCCTAAGAATGTCATAAGTCTCATCCTCTCAAACACATCTTCTAGTGACCTGATTAGGACCTGTGTAGAATATTAATCCTGAGATCCATGAGAAATTGAAGCTTTTCTCAACTAGAAGTCTACGTTCTGTAGGTGGGAAATGAGGTTGTGTCCTTCCTATAGCAAGGTAGTTTTCTTTGTCGGCATACCATGGGTTGTAAGTATCAATAGAGAATATGTGCTCATTAGGGAAGCTATCATCAAGTGCTGCAAGATCATTTGGAACTTGTAATCTAGATAAGAAGTCAGCCACCACATTAGCTTTGCCTGGTTTATCAATGATTTTCACATCAAACTCCTGCATAAGGAGTAACCATCTTGCCAACCTGCCAGTGATGGAAAACTTGTTCATCAAGTGTTAGATGGCTGAATGATCAATGTATAAAAATACTTCATAACCAATGATGTAGTGTCTGAATTTATTGAGGGCATAGATTACTACTAGTAATTCTTTTTCAGTGATAGTATAGTTCAGTTCAGTACCTTGTAAATTTTTACTAATATAATAAATAGCATGCTCAACTGTACCTTCCTTTTGTCCTAACACTGCTCTAATGGCATAGTCAGATGCATCAGTGTGAATATGAAATGGTAGCTTCCAGTTAGGTCCTCTAAGGATAGGTGTCTTTGTCAGAACATATTTTAGCTATTGAAATGACAATTCACAGTCATCTGTCCATTCAAAATCTACTTCTTTCTTCAACAGGGTGTACAATGGGGCTGCAATTTGGCTGAAGTCTTTGATGAATCTCCTATAGTAACCAGCGTGACCAAGAAAACTCCTGACATCCTTCTGCTTAACTGGTGTTGGAAGTGTACTGATGACCACAATCTTTGCAGGGTCAACCTGAATGCTAAAGGATGAAAGGTAATGTCCTAAAACAACTCCCTCTTCCATCATCATGTAGCACTTCTTAGTGTTAAGGGAGAGGTTATATTCCTGACATCTTTTGAGAACTTTCTCCAAGTTAGCATACGCCTCCTCAAATGTAGTTCCATATGTAGTGAAGTCATCCATATATATTTCAACATAGTCAGTACAAATGTTAGAGAAAATACTAATTACTGCTCTCTGGAAAGTAGCAGACCTGCATTGCACAATCCAAGTGGCAAGACTGAATAAGAAAATGTTCCCCAAGGATAGGTGAACATCATCTTATCCTGGTCTTCTGGTGATATCTGGATTTGGTTATAGCCATTGAAGCCATCTAGAAATGAGAAATACTTTTTACCAACAAGGTTGTAAGTACTTGGTAAATGAAAGGTAATGGAAAGTGATACTTTTTAGTGGCTTTGTTAAGCTCCCTATAGTCCACACAAACTCTCCATTTATCTCCTTTCTTTGGAAAAATCACTAAAGGAGAAACCCACTACCTTTCAGAAATAGGATATATAAAGCCAACACTAAGGAGTTTTTGTTAGATTAGGTGAAAAACTAATCTCCCAAGAACACCTGCATGCATAACCCTGTCACATGGAAGAAGCAAAGAACAGAAAGAAAGAAAATCATGGAGGCCAAAAAGCCAGAGACATCATATGCACAATATTACATTATGATATTCTAAAACTATTTTGAAATACAAAGAGGTGAATCCTTATAAGAGGAATCACGAAACCCTAAAAGGGAAACCGTAAAGAATAATGAGAAGCCTAAATCTAACTTAAGTGTAGAGAATAATAGACTAATAATTAAATAAATTAATTATTAGCTATAATATGACTACTCTAACACCCCCCTTAAGTGTAACTTAGGGAGAAGCTAAACAACTAAGGACTAAAAGATGCATGAAAAAAAAAATGCATGAAAGAGCAATGGGTCCTGGCAACAAGGCCTGATCAGGTACCCAAATACAAGAAAAAAGAAAGAGCATGTAAAGCATCTCCGAAGCATGAAGCTATAAACACTATCAGAAGTAATTGTTGGAACCCCCATTGAAATAGTGCATGACCAGGTAGAGAAGACAAAGTCTAAAAAGCTGATCAATCGAAGAGGTGACCTCCAAAAGTAGGAATGAGTGAGTGTCTATATAGTAGATGAACCATCTCACTAAAATGCATAGGTGCCTAGCCACTACATCCACCTAGTACATAGGAACAAAAACTGAATACGTAGATCACTCAACCAAACCAAGGAAGCAATAGAACCAATAGGTGAACCCCCCCCATAATGCTAAACAGGGAGAGGGGTGACAGGAACACTGAAATGCAATGCTAGAAACATCTGCAAGAAGAAGAATCAGGAACACCAACAGTGCAATAGAAGTACAAGCATAGGATAAAGGGTGGTGTCATTGACACACAACATTGGCTAATGTCGTGGAAGGTATGCTCACTTGACAAAGGTGGATGAGCACAAAAGGAAAAACATCATAACCCCCCATGGCACTTTATAACTGAGTGCGAGTACAAACAAACACAAGGTGCTCGAAATCTCAGATATGCAGAAGTAGGCACTTTATCTTAGTGCGTTTACAGAAAAAGAAAAAATGCTATAGAAGAGAAGCATACAATGCTCAAAAAGTCAGAAAGAAGAGTGAGCCAGAAGAACAGAAGAAGAGATCCCAAGACTTGTAGAATCCAAGTAATCCGCTAGAGTGTGAAAGTGCAAAACTCGAAAGAGAAAGAACCTAGAGTAGAATCTAGATAAAAACCCCCTGCCACTGAAAAACTCACTAAATCAGCTTTCTGACGATATCTGGTGAGCCCAAAAATGAGTCCGGATGAGAGAGATATGGCTCCCGGAAGGCAAAAACAATCATGGACTTTGACAGAAAAAAATATTATCAAAATAGTAGAGCCAAAAATCCTAACTACCATAATCGAAAAGAGCTCAGAAAGAGCTTCTGATGATATAAAGAAGTCTAAAAAAGACCTCTGTGTGCTCTAGATAGAGCAAAAATAGTGTGGGAGGGTAAAAAAAGGCTCCAAAAAGAGTTTTAAGCCCCTGGGGTTGAAAAAAAAGGGCTCCTGGGCACATGGCACGCACAGGGGGCTAGAGTCGGAGCTCCCTATCACCCATGTGACCGCCGCTAGGGCCCGCGGGGCTTAAAACCCATTGGGCGGTGGCACATGGTGGCGGAGCAGGGGTGCAGTGGCGGGCGGTGACATCTCCGGGGAGTGGAGCAGGGAGCTGGAGCTACCAGTGGTGGGGGCCGAAGGAGCTGGTGGAGGGCTAGCGCAGCGGAGGGCGGCGGCAGGGGCCACGGAGGGGCCTGCGGAGGCACAGCCAGCGGGGGCCGAGTGTTGGGGGTGAGGTGGTGGCGCCAAAGATTAACATTGCATGTGTTATTTTTAAGGCAAAAAATCATTAAAAAATGATTTTTTTAAAAAAAAATTCTTGGTTTTCATGCCCATACGGCACTGAAAACCAAATTTTTTTTTGCCTCAGAGCCACATTGTCCAAAAGGGACAAGTTTTATATGGATTCTAGGGTTTTTGGGCCTTCTGGACACAACTGTGAGGTTGGTTTTTGCCCAAAGTGCCTCAAATTTTTTTTTCTTTTTTGTAGGCAAAAAAGAAATAAAATATAACGTCCTACTTCTGAATCACTTCAACAAAACATAAACAACGAGCAACAAGATGGCTCTGATACCATGTTAGATTAGGTGAAAAACTAATCTCCCAAGAACACCTGCATGCATAACCCTGTCACATGGAAGAAGCAAAGAACAGAAAGCAAGAAAATCATGGAGGCCAAAAAGCTAGAGACATCATATGCACAATATTACATTATGATATTCTAAAACTATTTTGAAATACAAAGAGGTGAATCCTTATAAGAGGAATCACAAAACCCTAAAAGGGAAACCGTAAAGAATAATGAGAAGCCTAAGTCTAACTTAAGTGTAGAGAATAATAGACTAATAATTAAATTAATTAATTATTAGCTATAATATGACTACTCTAACAGTTTTTGTAACTCTATCTTCAATATATCTCTTAGAGTAGGGTTAATTCTTCTCTGGGCTTGTCTAATTGGCTTGAACTTAGGACTTATGTAAATCCTATGGGTACAAAGCTTAGGGTCTAACCCCTTCATATCGGTATAGGCCCATGCAAAGGCTTGTTGACTTTCTTGTAAAAGTTGGAGAAGACTGGTCATCTGAGATGTAGTGAGATTTTTATTTACATTCAACTCCCTGCCTAAGGCAATTTCTACCCTTTTTACTTTATACAACATCATAATTTCTGCAAATGACGATGACTTTATCTCATGAGGTAACAAGGTATAGAGGTAATCAAATGCTGTAGAAAAATTAGGTGAGGCCTACTTGGGTAGTATGGTTTGGAGGGAACAGTTAGGGACAACACAAGAAGATGCGTCAGAGCCATACTGATTGGTGAGAATTACCACTAGTATGTCATCTTCTTCTTGTGAGACCATAAATGGATCTCTTTCAATAACCATGAGTTGTTGTACTAAATTTTCTTTAAGGGTAACATCACCTAGATCTAGCCAGATAACTTGTTCAAGTTCAACTTGGGGTTTGGCTAGAGAATACAGTGTTAGTTTCTTGGTATTTATCCCATCAGATATTGTCATTTTTCCTGAGTGACATGCAATGCAAGCATCCGCTGTGGCTAGCCAAGGTCTTCCTAGGATTGATGGATATCCTCCTAGAGTGGCTTTGGGGGACAAGATTATGAAGTCTGAGGGATAATCCAAGGAATCAAGTGTTACAATGATGTCTTCTACCATGCCATCCAGCTTAACAATGGAATTATCAGCTAACTAGAGTATTGTAGGTGTTTCCCTTAAACCAATGATGCTAAGCCTCAACAAAAAATACCTTGTCATAACATTGATGGATGCTCCTAGATCAATCAAGACATTCTATATTTGTATACCATTGATATGAATAGTAACCATTGGGCTTCCTGGATCAGAGTATTTAGGCATTAAAACTTTGTTTAACATGAGATCAAAAAGCTTCCCAAGGACATGGACAGTGTCAGGGTCTTTCTTCTTTCTACCTAGTTGCTTAATACAGGCATCCTTGATTGCCTTATTATAAATTGGAACTTCTTTAAGGGCATCCAAAAAAAGAATTTGAACAGTCATTTGCTTAAGTTGGTTAATCAAATCAGCTGCAATAGGATTTTCTTTTGGGGGTGCTGATTGGGCCAATCTTTGTGGATAAGGAGGATTTTTCAGTATTGGTGTAGATTGTGGAATAGGTGGAACAATAGTGGTTTGGTTCACAGGTATTTCCTCAGTATCATCAACTTCAGTTATTATAGGCTCCTTAGGTGCAGGAAATTAAGTTCTTGATCTTAAGTGAATATCATTCACTTGTACTAGGGAATAAGCTTGTTGCTTGCTATTAGGATCCAGAGTTGGTTGTGCAGGCAATTTTTTTGGTTTCTGAGGGCTATTATTGGCTACAGGAGGTGGAGGCATAATAGCTTGCTACTGAGGTGGAGGCATGATAGCTTGGTGCTGATTAGGTTGATTGGGTCCCCAATGAGGTTGTTGTTTCCAGTTACCATGTGGTTACCATTGGTTATTCTATTGTGGTTGTTGATATTGGTTGAATTGTTGTTGGTATGGGTTAAATGGAGGTTATTGCTGAAAATTTTGGTTATATTATGGTTGTTGGTTAGACCAATTGTAATTCTAATTTTTTCCTTGAGGGGTAGAATTTTGAGGGTTCTGATTATGCCATTGATTACTATTATTATAACCAAAGTTATTCAAGGGGTCTTGAGGCATACCTTGTCTTTCAGCCAATGGTCAACTTTGAGCAACATAGAAAACCTCTCCATTCTCCTCATCTATAGCTTTAAACTTGGTGGGCATTGAATTGGTGTCCACAGATGCAACTATTTTGTAGCTACAGTTCTTCTTCTTTTCTTTGCAGTGAGAGCAAAATTCGGCCAACATAGCTTCTGCCTCTTCCTTCTTCCTTCTTGCTTGCATATTGTCCAGCTGAGTGACAACATCATTGATGATGTCTTGCTTAAAATTATATAGAAGATTGGACAACTCCATCTTAGATACCCCTGAACCATTGGACTTATGAGGTAAATCTCTGAGTCCTCTAGCTTTCTTCACAGTAGCCCTTGAATAGTTTAGACATATATTCTTTATGTCAGCACAGTGTCTCTACCCGCCATAAGGTCTAAGGCCTCAATACTTCCATCATTTACACCTTTTAAGAAAATATGTTTTTGTGACTCCTCATTCAACTAATGTTGTGTGTTGCACTGCAAGTTGAACATAAACCTTGAGACATAGTTTTCCAAGGTCTCATCCTCCTTTAATTTGGTGACATTTTGAAAATTTCATCTCCCTTCAAATCATGACCCCTAAAATACTCCTTATATTTAGAAAGGAACATATTGCTCATTGTATCCCAATCCACTATAGCATTGGCACCTAACCCCATGAACCATCTTAGAGCAGCCTCCTTATGAGTAGATGGAAACAATTTCAGCTTATGGGCGATGTAATTGTTATACATTGAATTTTCACCCTTAGTTCAAGCTCTCGTAGTCTTGATAACTCAGTATAACATGGGACTCATCTCAAGGTTGTGGGACCTTTTGCTAACCGAGATGAGACCTCCAGATTCTAGGCTGGTTCCTCTTGGATAATCACCCTGATTTTCTCTTAACAAGAAAGTAAACTTTGAGGGGAAAGGGTTAGAAGGAGTGCATGAAAGGAAAATAACAGAAAGCAAATCTATCTAGCCAGGTGATGCACCGAAACTAGGGTTTGGATCTCAGTATAGAGGAATGAGACCAATGGAGGAATCAGGTCTAATAGGTCACCACTCACTAGATAAGCTTGCATAAGTATTTCATAGGAAGGCCTGAACAGAAGACTCAACCTATGACCTGCAAACAAACATCCTCCTCTGCAACTAGGTGTAGGAATGAGACAAGACTGCTAGGGGCTATAGTATACCCACAAAACATCTGAATTAGATCAGACATAGTAACACACAAATCACAGAAAGAGAGAGGGACCAAGAACCCTAATTTCCATTAATAGCATTCATAAACCTCAATCCAATAAGAGATAATGCAAATAGGGAAGCACAAGGACATGAAGGATTGTCACAAACTACCTTTGCAATACTTGTATTATCAATGGGAATTTACAAAATGTGGAAAACCAGAGGGCAGGAAGAAATGCCACAGATAGGTTCCCAAGAAAGAGCCTTTCTTTTTACAAAATGTGAATTCTGAGCACTACAGGCTCCAAAAAAATTATATACATCCCCTGCACGCAGGCAGGAATAAAAAATATCTCCAAATTAGGGCTACATAGATATGCATTATAATAATCATCCCTAAAATAGTCACTTCTAATCATAAATGAAATTGTGCAAATATCTCAACCGATCATATATCTTTCCTTGCGTGCCCATCTCTGCCATGAATGCTCAAAAATCTGATCAGATCCTCAAAAGGACTAAAAAAAATGGCAGCCTAAAAGATCTCTGCAAACATTCTAGCTATAAGCTTTTGGAAACATTAATTCTTAGCTACCCGCGCTTTGCAAACATCTTTGCAGAAGAAAGCCCGCCAAAGTAATCACGCTGCCCTTGTAATAGCAATGGTCGCATGATCACATGAGGCCGAAAGGCTTCATGCGATCACGTGACAACCTTTGAAAACTTGCCTCCGCCTTGCCACAAAATGACACCTCAAGCCCGCAAAATCCGCCACCTGTCAAGCTTGCCACGTGGCCCAATAGGAGCTGACCACACAGCCTTGAAAAGTCAGTGGTCGCATGATCGCATGAGGCTAAAAGGCTTCATACAATCATGCGACAATTCTTAGAAAACCCGCCTTCACTTTCCACAAAAGCTCGGGCTTACGAGCGCACTGTAAACTTAACCCCGATTTCACCTTGGGTCACCTTTCTCCTCTAGTTGCCAAGCCATGTTATCCTTCTTAACCTCGGGCACCTCTTAGTGACCACGCAAAAATCATTGATCTTTGTTTCATCCGATGGTAGTTGCTGAGTCGCGTTACCTTTTCAGCATATTTTTTTCCGTCAGGAGATTACCCGACTAAAAGAAGTCTCATAATCGCCAGATAGAAAGAATATTCTTCTTTTTATTATGAGATTACCTGACCGAACATAGAATCGGGCCCACCTCCAACTGCGTAACCATGCAAAGCTTGCCAAACCTGAGCCCAAAACCACCACATGTCACTCCCCCATTCGGTCCGATCGCCACATCAGCAAACACCTCAGCACCCCGGCACAGACCCACAACAACACCACTTGAAAACATGCTAACCATTGATGGTTTGTCACTTGGTCACATGGGCTCAGGAGAGCCCATGCGATCATGCGACCAACTGCATGAGGCCACATAATAACCGTTGACAGTTTATCACATGGTTGCATGGGCTCGGGAGAGCCCATGCGATCATGCGACAAACCGAGAAATGCAAACCACTAACCGCCGCTGAAGTCCACCGATCCTGCGTGAGTGCTTACCGCTTGTCACATGATCGCATGTGGCCAGGAAGGCCCATGAGATCATGCGACCAACTGCATGGTGCTAACCGATGACTGCCAGGCGTTGGAGTTGACTGCCGAAACCTGACCGTCGATACCGCATCAACGGTTGTCGTATGATCTCATGGGATTGGAAGATCCCATGCGATCATGCGACATTCATCAGATATTTTCTGCACTAAACTGGGACCCACCTATTGGAGTTGCATGCTTAGGGTCGAAAACACAGAAGGGGTGTCGAAAACACAGAGGGTTTTTGAGCGAAGGTTGAAAACACACCAAATTTTCAAAGTGGAGACGTCGAAAACACACCAAACCTTCAGACCAAAAGGCAAAAACATCCTGAGCTTGCAGAGAGGAGGTCAAAAACACACTGGGTTTTCGACACTTGAGCAGAAAACACACTGGACTCTCAACATTAAAAGGCAGAAAACACAGAGAGTTTCGACACTTGAGCATTTCACTTGGAAAACAGAGCTGTGGCCGAAAATGGATGACAGGGAATTTTTTGGGCAATAGTAATCATAACTCCTACAGAGGATGTCAAATTCAAAAAGGAAGGTTTTAGGGTCTTCAGTAATAAGGCCATAAAATTTGGGAAGTGCTGAGGTGGGTATGTTTTTCAGATTATGATTATCATGTTGAGTAGGGATGGGGAAAGGAAAGGTAGGCTGATCCATCCTTGGAGGAGGACTTGGTTGTCATGGTTGATAAATAACAAGAGTGAATGGGTTGTCCTGATACTTAGGTTTAGCAAAGAGGTCATTCAAATGTAGTGATCCTTTAGAGGATGATGGTGAAGGTAGTTGCTCGTGTGCATCAACAAATAGGTTTTCAAATGATTCTTCTTCTTCTTCATTTTCAACTTGGGGTTCCTCAGGTTCAGGATTAAAGATATCAAATGGTTCAACTTGGATATTGTGAGGAAGGAATCTCCAAAGATGGTCTCTTCTTTTGTGCATAAAAGGATTACTTAAAACTCAGTTCTAAACTATGAAAACTAGGAACATGAACACTAAGATAAGTTTGAATTCACACCATCCCTGAAAACGGTGCCAAAAATGCTTGGATAAACAATTGTATTAGAAACCCATAGCATTGGACTGCTTATTTTAGGATTGGACACCCTAAATGGTTGCTAATTAGATCATTCGGTCTCATTTAATTATTGACCAGGGACGTAAACTTTGAATGGCATCTGCAAAGTATATGCTTCAAAATCTCTTGATCTTCATGACTAATATATAGAATTCAAATGCATTGAGCTTTAGGAAATCTATGCTGGTACAAGTAAATGAATTATTCTATCAAAACAAGTAATCACAGATAGGAATTACTCTAACCGCTTATGCTATAGGAATAGTCTACTAGTTCTGTTACTAGTGGCTGCAGGAACAACAAAGTTCTACTTCACTTCTAAGTAAGCATGAAAATGATTCCTAATCTAACTAAGTAATTCAATCACCAAGTGGGCCCCCTTGGATGAGTGAATAGAAACACAATCAAGATAAAAAGATTGAACTCAAACTGTGCATTCTATTCATTCATGGAAAATAAGTACACTTGGATTGAAACAGTATTACAGCTACAAAAGCTTATATTCAAAAAATTGACTAAATCTCAAGAGTTACAACAATCATCTTATTTAAAGGAAAATTATAACTATTCCCTAAATCTAAGATCACTCCATTAATGAGGATCGTTCCAGATACATAATGTCATATAACAAAAATAGCAGTTATCAAGAATAAGTCCTCCTAGAATATAGTGGACTGTGGGTCCTAGATCTGTGTGCTGCATTTAACAGAAAATGGTATTGACTTTCTCCTCATGCAAAGATCTTGCAGCAATGCCTTAACTTTTTTGGCTCACTTGACTTCTTCAACACGAAGGCATCTTGTAGCAAAGACTGGCTTTGACTTCTTCAGCACCACTATGCCGATCTTTAAATACGCCATGACTGATCCCTACGAAATGATTAATGCACACACAACCTTTGATAAATACATATTCATATCATTAATATTAGGAGAAAAGTGTTAATTTTGAATTAATACTCTTGCAAGGCATATGGCTACAGGAAGGAAACTACCCAAAAACATAGCATAGGCAAAAGATCATTCATTAGCATATATATTACTGTATTCTGTCATTTCTGTCCATTAGTTTCAAGCAAATATATCATGTTATTTTATCATCCACATTCCTACTTTATGTCTTTACACATATAATATATATATAACCATAAGTTCATGTATCTTCTTTGCAAGTAAAATGCTAAAAAGAAATAAAAAGCATTTAGAAAGATGGCCATTTAAGAGGCTCATCACATAGAAGTCCCTCGAATCAGAGTAGCCCACCATCTTCTCACATGATCTCTAAAGTCCAAGTGGGAAGTCCACATAATTTCATATCAGAAAGGGAGTGGAATAGAGTGAGGTTTGTCAACCCAATGGAGGAGAAAAAGACTATGATTAGAATTTGTCCTTGAAAGGGCCTTAAGGGAGGCTTTGTAACCAATATCCCATCTAGAGGGGACTAAGAATCTATCAAGCTAAACTTAGATAAGATGGTTACATTTCTTATTGTTTAACCAGGTAAAGGGAATACCTTGGAGGTCCATATCAAAGAGACTTGTCTCACTGATGAAGTTGGCCAAATCCCCCATGTTGTTAGTGGAGTCCAGGAGGCCACCACTTTTTTATGAAGGGAATAGGGGTGTATTAAAGTCCCCAAAAATCATGTAGAGAGCATTCTAATTTCTAATCTTCCATAATATAGTCAGTGACTTCATCCCACAAAAATCTCCTACCAGCCCTAATATTGGGGACATAAATGTTAAACAAATTCTAACTACAATCACCAACATTGAAGGTCACAGCCAAGTAGTTCTGAGAAAAAACATAAATATCATCTTATATCTTCTTTGGGTTCCACATGGTAGAAATTCCTCCAAAATCCCCCATAGCTTCCACATAATAAAAAGTAGCACTTGACCAAAGTTTATCATCAATCATGGAAAAACATTGGTAAGTCATTTTAAATTCTTGCAACAAATAGATTTCAACTTTCAAATCAAGAATATATTTCTTAATAGAAAATTGTTTTGGGGGGCTATTCATTCCCCTAATGTTCCATGAAAGTAACTTCATTTCTTAACCTGTGTTTTACCATCTAGGGTTGTTTTTCGACCACTAGAAATATACTTATCCATGGATTTCTACCTAAGAACCCTGTCAAATGTTCTTCCAACTTTGTTGTAACTTTTTTTGTCCTTGTTTTCTCATTTTGTGTCTTCCATTCCTCATTCTCCTCTGGGGTTTTGCAGGAGGGGGTGATTTCTAGTAGATTTCATGATTACCAAATTAGATATGTCTTCCATAATCATAACATTTTTGGTTGGTTGAGATGGGGACTTAAATAGAACCATATTCATCTGCTTCAATCTACTTGGGGTTGCCTTCTCATCTAGAAGTTTTGGGGATCTGGTATTATTCTTGGTACCAATTTTGTTTAATCTCTTATTGTCTTTAGGGGAGAAATTTCACCCATTCTTAGTTATACACACCAAGAAGGCAACAACTAGATTGGTGGATAAACACATATTTTACACAATGTGGTTTTCACCATCTTCAAGGCCTTCAAAAGGGTTAAAAGGATATGGTTTCACTTGCTTATTGGGATCCACTGGGGATTTCACTAGGTCAAGAAGCCCTTCCATGAAAGGGTAATCTTCCACCTCCACACAAGGTTTTTCCTAATCATCCAAACCAGAGGTCTCGTGGGTAGGGAAACTTGGGCTTTTCTATCCCACAAAACCAAAGGATGTAGGGGGAATTCCCTTTTAGCTTGGGCTCATTGGGTATTGGGGCTTTGAAATTTGCAATTGTGTGGCCTTGCTTAGCACACTTCTGGCAGTAAAGTGTGACATTTTCATCCACAAAAAAATACCCAAGTTATTAAGTGATAAAGGACTAGATTGCCAAATAGTAACCTATTTGTCCTAAAATTTCAATACAAACTTAAAAATGATTTAGAATCTAGCAATTGAATGTAAAAGTACTCCATAATTTAATTAAGAAAATAAATTGTAGTATGACTAGTGGTAATTATAGAATTAGTATAAAATCATGAATAACTTAATTATAAAATGTTTTACAAAAAATAAAATGAAAGGAATCCAAAGAAAAATGGCTAAAATAATAGGTAAGCAAACTATTTTTTGAAGTGCCTCAATTGATTGCTTGTTGTGAGGATAATGTTTAAATTATAGCTTTAATAAGATGAAAAATAAATAAATAACATTGGTGGCTTGAAAATAATTTATAAAAATAAAAAATAATTATCATTATATTCTTAAAAAAATTCATAAATATATATTATTAATATATTTTGTAAAAATAATTATAATTATCATTATATTCTAAAAAACATTCATAAATATTATTAATATATTTAATAATATAATTATAGTATTTTTTCACTCATCATTGAATGCAGTACTCATGTCTAGTTCATTTTTCTCTTGTCATTGTGTTTGGGAGACACTAGTGTATGCATCAGTGAGAGTGTGGGTTGGGAGCTATGTATCCCCTAGTTGAAAACTCTTCTTTCATAGATTTTGAATCATTAATGTAAATTGTGACTAACTTTCGATGGCTCTCTACCTTCAATAAACTTAAGGTTTTCTCTAGTTCAACCAAACTTTATGCAACTAATAGTGTTCCTAGTTTGACAACTCTAGATTAGCCTAGGTGTCATGTTGTTGATTGGGAGAAGCCAAGTGCATAATTGAATTCATAAATGGTCCTCTGTAACCATAGCTAGATTAGGGGTTCATATTCACCCTTTACTGGGATATAGAATAAAAAATTTTACTTTCTCACAATCATCCCCTATGATGATTTTTTGACAAGAAATGATTGAAAATGAGGAATTTTATCTTTGACAAGGCTTGGTAAACAACTTGTGGCCTTCTCTTCCTGACCTACACAATTAGGTTTTGGAATCATGGAAATATTTCATTAATAGTAAGATGAAGTTATTCTCTTGTTCTAGAGGCTTCATCATAGAAAATCTTTCCTGGTCAAGTGAAAGATATTTGATGCCTAAGGGTTAATTATGGATGTGATGATAGCACTCTCTCTCATTCAAGCATGGTTGATAAGATAAACCCAATTGGAAAAATAATATTCAGAGTAAAAAAATTGTATCTTAAATTTGGTATCCTGGGAATAAAAGTACTTAGAGGAAATCTATATATTCCTCTATTTATTTACTCGTGGATGGAACCTTTGAGGATAAATGTGTGCTTCTTGTAGGTCTAACAACTTGGTTGATCCTTATGTCCTAAACAATTGTTAAAAGGTGAAATAAATGTCTTCCCAAATCTAATTGAACATCAAAGTGAACAATGTGAGATTGAATAGGCTAGGGGCTAGTATTGTTTAGGGTAGATCCCTAGGTTCTCTTTGTGCCTAGAAACTTGGTTATAGTTGAATTGTTTCTCAATTTTTAGCTTGGCTACAATAATGTTTTCCTCCTATTTGGGTCTATTGTGTACACTTTAATTTGTTCTATCTAATGTACAATGTTTATGCTCCCTTGAAAACCATTGTACTTAATTAAAAATAATATAAATATTAGAAAATATGTTTTAGAACATTTGAAGAAAGAAAGATAAAATTATGGGATTGATTTGTTGCATATAATTCTTTGTTTATATCAATTACTAGAATATAAAAAAATGGAAAGGACTAATAAGAACCCATAGTTTTCCATAGAAATAATTTTGGCTTTATAAAAATACTACTAGCACTTCTAAACCGTGATATTGAAATTTAAAAACTACACTTGACAAAAAAATATATACCCAATTTTATAAAAACAAGGTTCATGTAATAACTAGTCCCTACCATTACAATGTTAAAAAACTAGTAACTATTTTAGTTCTATGTTTTTTAAAATTAAAGCATCCTAACAAGGGGGGTGACCCTTACACAACCATAGCCCGAAGGCTTCAAAGAGAAGAATTGCAAGCCATAAACGGTGCACTAAAAATACAACATATGTTGTAAAGGATAAAAAGAAAGAACACTTAGCACAAAGGCTAGAAGCCCTCCAGTGGGAAGGTCACTCTCACAGCGCAAGTGGAGAAGACCGAGAGTTTGAAGGATAATGCTTCTTGTTCCATCGAAAAACTCTCAATAAAATGCTATCCTTAGGATCCCCAACAAAATAAACCTCGCTAGGGTAGTTTCCAACACAACCACCATAGTGCTGATAAAGTTGAGTAATGGCAATAGAAGCTTGGAGTTGAGCAGGAGCTGAAGCAAAAGGTGAGAAATGGTCCATAGTTCTTTCTTGAGTAATTTAAGAATTTGATTGGTTGTTTTGATTAGACTAATTGTTAATAGAGTCCACACTTGGAAAATGAGTTTTATAGTAAAGCATTTGTATGTTAAATGCATTAACCTGTGAATAAAAGCACTCATTTAAGATGTTGATCCTCTACTAAAATAAAAATTGAAAAATTCTAAGAGATAGATGTGGTAGGACATATCTTCATATGATGGTGAACAAAATGGTTAAATATTGTCATTTTAGTATGGCCTCTGACAAAGAGATAAAGTTACCTTATATGCAATCTAAATTGAAGAGAATGTCCAAATTGTATCTTATCCAATGATAGGAATCCTCTTGTAGGTCACTATGATTTCTTATTATAAATAAAATTTTAAAAAAGGTTATCAATTTATAGGGCTAATTAATTATCTACCAAGAGCCTACCAAAAATCTAGAAATGAAATAGAATTGACTACTTAAAATGTATATGAATGGAGTATAAAAATGAAATAGCAATGAAAATCGTTGAGGTTAAAGATTTTTTCATTTTCCTTCTATTGAGTTAAGATATGTTATGTTTGCAAATAAATCAACTTGGCTAAGTCATTAGAAGTTGGATAATAATTAGTAAGTTAACACTTACGCATGCCAATGCATGCATAGAAATACAAAATTTGGACACCATATTGTAACACTAGGTAAAAAGGGTCAAAGTAAGTCCAAAATAAGTAGAGAAAAGTACAAGTGTTGCAACTTTCACCCCTATAATCATGTAGTTTAATTTGTCTTAATTTTAAACAAGCACCAATAACTATTCATAATAATTGACTTTGTAACACTAGTACATTTGACCTTATTTTTCTACCAAAATTTTCGACCATCAAATAAAAAGGTTTAGGTTGGTCGGATTATAGAAGGAAAAATTTCTTTTTTTTTAATCCATGCCCGTGTTGGTCGAAATTTTGACCAATGTCGTGTAGGTCAAAATTTTGACCAATACGGGTATAACTTTAAAAAAGAAGATTTCATTATTACCCGACACGGTGAATTTTTTCAAGGGTTGCAGCGCGCAAAACCTCATCGGCTAGGGCGGGTTCAACATTGTGTATAAGGGAACTCTTTCCGATGGTCAGCTCATTGCCTTGAAAAGAATTCAAAACTGCTCTATTGAAGGAGACACATAATTTTTGAACAAAGTGGAGATTATCAACAACATAAAGCACAAAAATCTGGTAGTTTTGAGAGGTTGTTGTGTTGCCAACGATGATGTGGAAGGGCACCAAAGGTTTCTGATCTATGATTTCATGCCAAATGGAAGCTTGGATGATGACGTATTTGGGAGAGACTGTAAAGTACCATTGTCATGGCTACAAAAGAAGAATATTGTGCTCGATACATCCCAGGGTTTGGCTTATTTTCACTATGGCGTTTAGCCTGCAATTTATCATAGAGACATTAAGGCGATGAATATTTTGCTAGATGTTGATTTAAATGCTTATGTCTCTAATTTTGGACTGTCTAGAATGAGCGTTGAAGGGGAGTCTCATCTGCCCACGCGAGTTGCAGGCACTCATGGTTATCACTGAGGATTGCCACTATTATTTTTTGTAAAAGGAGGACCGCCTGTGAGGGTTGCCACTGTTATTTGGTGTAAAAGGAGGACAACCTATAAGGATTTCCTTACCTTAACCAATGGTATGATCAGTTTTTTTTTAAACTTAAAATTTGTCTGGATTTTCCTTTAAGTTATTCAAGATCCAGTTGGCAGGGTGTCTGTACCCACGTGGAAACCATGAGAAAACATATTTGAATTCAAAGAGTCATGGAATTCAAAGAGTGGCCCAAACATATTTGAAGAAAAAAAATTCTACACTATCATGTTAGAGGTTGCTATTGGCTTATTAGAGTTAGAAAGAAACTATGTAATAGTTTACAAACATTAAACAAAGAGTTTTCTTTGCATATTGGGACTATCCCGTGGAATAGTGAATACAACATTGAGTCTATATGTTTGATTAAATGTGATCTTGGCTAGGTTAGAATTGGTATTATGGTTGTGAGTTGTAGGAGAAGGTGATTTCTACAAAGCTCTAGGCTATTGACCCAAAAAGTGAGGGTTTAGTGAATAGATAAGTGGACGAGTGTGTGTGAGCAAACAAAGTTGAAAAATGGTTGTCTCATACCCTTTGGAAAGACTGTTTGTGGTCATGGAACCCTGTGTTCACCATCTTTAAGGATATTGACCATATAGATAGGACAACCATAAGAAAGGAATCAAAGACCAGATGGACAACTTTCTTTATTGTTTTGGATAAGACATGTGCCTTGGTTTTGGAGTCAATGTATTAATATAACCAGATTATACCTTTGTTTATATAATTGATGGATTTATCTTTCAATGCTATCCAACCTTACATAGCTGCTGATACCATTTTGAATATGTTATTGTAAGTGATGGCACCAAATGAAAGAGGAATCCAAATTTCACGTCATGTCATGCCAAGTCAAGCCATATAATTTAAGATGCATCCAAGTTTGAAACTACAATGCTCAGCCATTATTAGTAATATTTTATGTTTGTTTGGTGTTTACTGTCATGCCCATCAATAAATCTAAAATTTTCAATTTTGTTCCCCTCGATTAAGCTGACTGCGTCAACACATTACAAGACAAAATGAGAAAGCATTAGTCAATTTTCACCTTGAAGTGTCTAGTTCAAATGTTTTTTTTCACTTTTTTGAGGTTGAGAATACTAAATACTAATAGTATTATATGGCCTATTTCTTTAGCCTCAATGTTATGTATTTTAGTATATTTAGTTTTTATTTTATTTTTATATAGATATAGATATAGATGTTTTATCTAAGAATGTGTAGTATTTATCATTTATTTTATTTTATAAAAATAATATTTATTATATAAAAATTCTTTCAAAAACACATTAACAAAGAGAGAATCAGTGTATTATTCAACAATCAACAATATTGTGGTTATAATACAATTATAATTTCTTACGCCAATTCTATCTAGAGAAATTATGATAGGAAAACTCCTTGTAGAATCACAAGTCTACAATATTTTCCAACTATCTTACACACCTTGCATAACATTAAATATTTATAAACACATCATAATACATATTTTATATGGCATCAAGCATAATCTCAAGTAAGAAACCCCTTTTGCATGAGTGCATAATAAATAATACATCAGGATTTGTAAAATATTTGAAACAATCTCAACATTCTCTCCCATGTTATATACCTTGCAAGAGAAAAAGAGAAACACTAATAGCCAATAAAGTACTTGCTTAAGATAGAATTGCACATAGCTTCACTACCCTATCGAAACTTCTTTTTGTTCACTAGATTTCTCAAATATCTACAAGATTCACACAAATTATTTACCTTCTCCAAGATAACTCTCTTGTCCTCCCCTTCATCATGAATAAAATGTAACTAAGCATCGATATATACTCCATTCACATGTGAAAAGATTGATTCATTGTGAATTTGATAGTACTTTGAGTATCCTCAAGTTGACACTATTGCAAGTCACACCAGCACTACTATGTCTACAATTAATTTGTAGTATTGATACTAAATTTTGTTGGCTATAATTGAGTTATAGTACAAATTACAATAAAATACTGAATACTTTATATATATTTACCATAAATATTTTAAATCTATTGACTATTATCATGTATTTCCTACTAAGATTAGCCATAAAAGTTGCTCAATAAATACTCACTATTTGGATAATGTCTAGTCTAATGAAAAATAGTGTATACAAGGTATCCAAGCACACTAGCATGAGGTACATGAGTTATGTCCATCTCACTAGATATAGATGGGCATTAATGCTTAATTGAATGATACATTCCCATAAAAATGTGAACTCCTATTAATCTACAAACTCTCATGTTAAACAACTACAAAATAAAGTCAACATAGTTCCTTTAACACAACCAAAGTCAAAATTAAGAATTTTGGTGAAGTCAAGGAAGTAAGTGTGAGATCAAAATCAGTCAAGTCCCTGAATCTAAGTCCAAGTTTAAAAGGGAGGGCTTCTAAAGGCATGAAAATGACTAAGTCTAGGATGATGAAGTAAAGGTAAATTCTGAATGGGTAGAATCTGCCCTCTTCTTGGGATTTTTATCCCAACCACCCATTCATTTCCACCCAGGTGTAGGACTATAGAAAACAAGGCATGAATGAGGAGACAAACATAAATTTTAATTTCCATTTGGCCTCCTTGTCTAGGTCGGCCAAGGTCAGAATTTGAAAATAATTAAATTTAATAATCTTTATTGGCCTTAAGAAACTCAAGTCTGCCCTCCAGGGTAGTCATGCCTCTTGGCCCAAAAATTGCCTATATAAGGAGACTAAGTGACCTTATTTTAATATCATCTCAAAATCAAATTCAGCTCTGAAATTAGCAGTGAATTTCCCCTTATAAGGCAGCAAAGTTTCATCCAAATTGGGAAGCAAATTTTACCGAGTTTGAGAAGAGATTTTTTTTACAAGAGGCATCGAATTGCATCTCAGCATGTAGTGATTATCTTCATTAGATCAGGCAACATACTAACTTGGGAGATGGTAGATGAACATAGGGGAGAGATCAAAATTTTGAGAAAGGTGAAATCTGAGCAGATTTGAGTAGATTTATTTCAAAGTTTGTGATGAGGAGGATGGTGAGAATCAAATCTAAAACTTGTTTGAGCTGAAAAATTACTTATTTCTAGATTTTAGCATAATTTTCACCTCAAAGTTTGCAAAGAAATGAAGACAATTGGCTTCTAACTTGAGACAATCGATGGTTTGATCTATTATTGCTTGATATGATGTAATTTCCTTGATGAAATATTCAGATTTCTGACAAGTTGTTGCTTATAATCCCATGAATTAACTAAATTTTTTTAGGCTTAATTTTCTCCTTAATGTGTATTGTTTATATGTGTTTTTTAAGTACTTCTAGCTGAAACTATTCATGCCATATACATTATAAATTGGTTCGAACAAAGAGGCAAAGAAAATAGAAGGTTAAGGCGGTAGAAGCTGCATAATTCACACATTGTTTATCAAAGCCATTACAAGCATGTTAAGATTTCACAATTACTCTTTGAACATTCTAAGGTGTCCATCAACATTCTTGATTTGATTGATAGGTTTCATATCTTGTAATACGACTGATAAACAAGCTAAGGGTTTACAAATTTGTTCACAAATGAACTACTTCCCACAATGCCCAATTGTTCTTAAGTGACTCAACCCAACAAAGAATTTTTCCAATGCAAACCAATGATAGATTTGATGTATTTAAGGTGTATAAGGGTATATTAAATTGGTTTTAAGGTTTCAAGTGTTACCCACACTCCCAATGGCTAAATAGCTTCAGACTGTTCCAGAGACCTAATGGCCCTTCCTTGTAGCCCTGCAGAGACCTTCAAGGTCTTTAAACTCTTCACTTTCCCAAAAAACTAATAAAAATAAATAAATATTCACATACCCTTTTGACCATACCTAAACATACCAAAGACTCGGATATTGTTATTTTGGAACAACTCACAGTACCCTGATTGTACCCCTGTAAACACATGCAAAAGTGGGTAGTTTAACAAAGCAACTCCTATCTGTAGGTAACCCCAAGAACCCAAACTCCAGAAAGTGTTTTCAAATGTCTCAAAACCTCTAAATATAAGAGTAATTTAACCCAAACTATTGGGAACACCAAAAGCCCCAAATTACCTCTCCTAAATCCTTGATTCAAGGGCTTCTTCAATCTCAACCCTTCAAGCTCTTCCAAGATCAATTGGTGATTGATTCACAATTCATAAAAAAATATAAGACTACTCCAATCATAAAAAAAACCTTGCTATATATTCAATCCAAACTCCCATTGCTATACTTGTGCCATGAATTTCAATGAAAAACTTCTCTATTACAGCGAGTGATCACTTCCTCTCATCAAAATTCTGCAACTTCAAGATGATAAAACTATTATACATGTTAGTGAAATTAATTTCATGGATTCTAGGCCTTTGATTCCATAGAATGGTTATTGTTTACAAATAAACTTCAAAACAATGAAAGAAAACTGAACATAGCAAGGTTAATCTGCTGTGTGTGAGGGTACAGTCATGTTAAATGACTCTCAAAGCCTTCAAAACGTGTGAATTAAGAATTAAGGAACACAACAAAAACCCTAAACTCCCCTTGATACATGAAGTGATTATCCTTCTCATGATGTAGTTCATGAAAGCCCTCTCCCCAACATTGATATTAAGAGTAAATTTGAGGCTCAGAAGACGTAGGGACATTTTGCGACTCATTATTCAAAATGAAGTTCTTATCCTTCTCATGATGTAGTTCATGAAATCCCTCTCCCTGAACATTGATATTAAGAGTAAATTTGGGGCACATAAGACATAAGGATATTTTGTGACTCATTATTCAAATATGAACACTAACATAGAGGACACAGAAGATGAGGAGGAGAAGGATGTCTTTATGGCAATGTTTTCTCACCCCATCATTTGACAAATTAAGAGAATGAAGAAGAAATTCACTAAAGGGTGGAAGTTTGACCAAGTATAGGGAGATTTGTTTCAAGTCCAATGAAATGGCCAAGGCGATTACAGAGATAAGGAATGATTTAATCAAAGAAATAAAAGATAAGGAATGATTATTTGAATTCCATTTATCTTTCCAGTCTTTCACTTCACTATTTTTATTGTATTTAAGTCTAGTGCCTTGGTTGATATTCTGGAGACAGTGACTGGCAGGGTATAGTTAGTTTAATAGTAGTTTGACATAAAATATATGAAGGCTACTTAGTTTATCTTAAGGATAGAGATAATTTAATTTTAACTTTGGTTGTGTTAGAGGAACTATGTTGACTTTATTTTGTAGTTGTTTAACATGAGAGTTTGTAGATTAATAAGAGTTCACATTTTTATGGGAACGTATCATTCAATTGAGCATTAATGCCCATATATATCTAGTGAGATGGACATAACTCATGTACCTAATGCTAGTGTGCTTGGATACCTTGTATACACTATTTTGCATTAGACTAGACATTATCCAAATAGTGAGTATTTATTGAGCAACTTTTATGGCTAATCTTAGTCAAATCTTCCTTCATGCTAGCAGTCTATAGAATTAGATCTTTATTAAGAATTCATCATATCAAATAAAGTATGTTTAAGAATTGTTGGGACTAGTCCTTTGGCATGTATTAAACAAAATAGAATTTTCATCATATTATTATCATTCTATGTCTTTGTTGTAAACATGCCATTGGTTCAGTTTTGTAATTTTTTTTTGTGTTAAATGCATTTAAAATAAAGGTCTAATTTTGTAGACTGCTAACACGAAGTAAGATTTGACCTAGCCAAATAAAGGTCTAATTTTGTAGACTATTGGTCAGACAAATCTTCATTATCTTCTGATTGTCTTCTTTATATACTATTATTTAAATGGAACATTAAGCATAGTAATAATTTGCTTAATCTATTAGTAATTGGCAGATTAAGCATATTATTACTATGTAGAGTTAGGGCCAAGTTCACACACGCAAGAAAAAGTCCAGTGCCCTATAGAATTAGTCTAACAATAAATTTATAACAATGAGGATAAGAATCAATTTGTAATTACTATGGATTAAACATGCTAAACTGATAAAGGTGTTATCTACATTTAATCTGCCAATTACTAATAGATTAAGCATATTATTACTATGCTTAATGTTCCATTTAAATGCATTTAACACAAAAAACAAATTTACAAAACTGAACCAATGACATGTTTACAAAAAATGTCTAATAGAACTCCTAACAATTCTTAAACATACTTTATCTGATATGATGAATTCTTAAACAATTAAGGTTGGAGTAGACATAGTTATCACACAATTTTTTATGTGGTACAAGGAAGATTTGGCTAGGTCAAATCTTCCTTTGTGCTAGCATTCTACAGAATTAGACCTTTATTAAGAATTCATCATATCAAATAAAGTATGTTTAAGAATTCATCTATTTCTTTGTTGTAAACATGTCATTGGTTCAGTTTTGTAATTTTTTTTTGTGTTAACATGCTATTGGTTCAATTTTGTAATTTTTTTTTTGTTGTAAACATGCCATTGGTTTAGTTTTGTAATTTTTTTTTGTAGTTTTATTGTAAACATGCAATTGGTTCATTCTATTTTTTTTCAGGAACAAGTTGGCCCTTAGCCTGATCAATACTGCTTGGAATCTCATTGCCAAAGTGGCCAAAGACTATGTTAGGATAATAAAATATGGAGATTCTCTTTACTGCTACAAATCTTTGAAGGTTGTTGCACTTGGATGGATGTGTACCATTGTTAAGAGAATTGGACCGAGTTTGGCTTACCTCGAACAGGTGAGGCAGCATATGGAAAGGTTGTCATCTATTGACTCAAATACTAGGATGATTTTGATATGTGGGTACCCTAATGTTGGCAAGAGTTCTTTTATTAATAAGATTACTAGGGTGGATGTGGATGTGTAACCTTATGCTTTTACTACTAAGTCTTTGTTTTTTGGGCATACTGATTATAAGTACTTGAGGTATCAAGTTATTGATACCCCTAGTATTTTGAACCACCCCTTGGAGGACAGGAACACCATCAAGATGCTCAGTATTATTGCCTTGGATCATTTGAAAGTGGTTGTTTTGTTTTTCCTTGATATTTCAGGGTCCTGTGGTTATAGTATTGCACAATAGGAAGCTCTGTTTCACAAAATAAAACCTATGTTTTCCAATAAGCCTCTTATTGTAGTTTGTAATAAGATTGATTTGCAACTTCTAGAGACACTACTAGAGGAGGATGCAAAATTGGTTGCGGAGATGAGATTTGAGGTTGGGAAAAATATGGGTGGGTTCTTTGGGAACTAGGAGGGGGGGATGATGGTGCACTACTCTCTATGAGTTCTTTGAAGGAAGAAGGGGTGATTGTAGTGAAGAATGCAGCATGTGAGAGGTTGTTGGAGAAGAGAGTGGAAATTAAGATGAAGTTGAAGAAGGTCAGTAGTTGTCTCAATAGGATTCATGTTGCAATGCCCAAGCTGCAAGATGGGAAAGAGAGGCCCCCTTGTATTCCTCAAGTTGTTTTGGATGCCAGGGTGCATGCTGCACCCAAGGAGCCAGGAAGCTGGAGAAGGATATTGAGAATGAAAATGGTGGGGCTGGAGTTTACTCTACAAGCTTGAAGAAGTAATATATTTTGGAAAATGAAGAGTGGAAAGAAGATGATATTCCTGAGATCATAGATGGACACAATGTTGCAGACTTTATTGATCCAGATATCTTGCAGAGGCTTGAAGAATTGGAGAGGGAAGAAGGGCTTAGGATGGTAGATGAGGGTGATGAGGATGATAAGATGGGGGAAGTGGAGTTGAATCCTGATGAAAAGGAAGCTCTGGCTGCAATTAGGAAGAAGAAGAAGATGCTTATCATCGAACATAGATTGAAGAAGAGTACTGCAGAGAGCAGGCCTACCATACCAAGGAAGTTTCACAAGAACAAGGAATATGGCTTAAACAGAATGGGAAGACATCTTTCTAGCCTGGGCCTAGATCCTTCGGCAATTAGCTTCATAATAAATGAAGTAGATGAGAGCTGAGCAATTAGCTTCCCAAGAAAAATCTCATAAATGAACTATGTGTACCCCAATTCTTGTGCCCTTTGTGCGTACCTAAATGATATATTTGAAACAACAAGGGTAAGGCTTAAAGAAGTTAATTTTGCATCACAGTCTATAGTTTTTGCAGTAGCAGAGCATCAGGCACCACCTTCAGCACAATATGAAGGTGATCATATTGTGCTGAAGGTGGTGCCAAATGCTTTGCTGCTACAACAACTACAAATTGTGATGCAAAATTAACTTCTTTAAGCCTTACCCTTGTTGTTTCAAATATATCATTTAGGTACGCACATAGGGTGCAAGAATTGGGGTACACATAGTTTATTTATGAGATTTTTCTTGGGAAGCTAATTGCTCATCTCTCATCTGCTTCATTTATTATGAAGCTAATTGCTGAAGGATCGAGGCCCAAGCTAGAAAGATGTTTTCCCATTCTGTTGTGGATAGAGAATGTTAACTATGACAATCTCTTGGTTTCAGGCAATGTAAATGTGCTAAGTCTTCTCGGCTCCACTTGCTATCCATGCGTATTCTGGTTGTGTTGCACATGCATTCTCGATTCAGAGTGGGAAAATGTTATTTTGGATGTGAGGGAGAGAAGCCAAACACATAAAGAACATGTACATAAACACAAGAATTAAGAAACATAAATGTAGATATCACAACAGCTGAGAAACATAAATGTAGGCATCATGGTCACAATTTTTTGGAGACAACATAATTGATTGGTATACCCAGACGATGCAAAGGAACCACTACTCCTCTAGTTCCAAGTTGACACCGTGGGATTCAAAAACCATAGATAAGGAATAAATTTAGAGAGCAGAGGAGGCCATAATGACCAAAATAATACAAGACAAACCTCAAGTTAAATGAGACAACTACAAACATTTTAATAGATTTTCATTATTAAATAATGAAATTTACATATACTAGTGTTCTAAGCCCCCTCATTACATGATTTATTATTGTAAGCCCCCTCTGACTTATGCATCTAGAAAATGAAACTACAACCTATTGGGATTGAGACCAAACTTATAAAACAACAACAGCTAAGAAGGATCGCTTTCCAACATCTGCTGAATACAAGGTCCTCCAACCATTGCCTCCAACCTTGTATTCAACAGATGTTGGCAAGCGATCCTTCTTAGCTATTGTTGTTTTATAAGGTTTGTCTCAATCCCAATAGGTTTTAGTTTCATTTTCTAGATGCGTAAGTCAGAGGGGGCTTACAATAATAAATCATGTAATGTGTGGGCTTAGAACACTAGTATATGCAAATTTCATTATTTAATAATGAAAATCTATTAAAATGTTTGCAGTTGCCTCATTTAACTTGAGGTTTATCCTATATTATTTTGGTCGTTATGGCCCTGCATTATTTTGGTCATTATGGCCCTCCTCCGCTCTCTAAATTTATTCCTTATCTATGGTTTTTGGATCCCATAGTGTCAACTTGGAGCCAGAGGAGTAGTGGTTTCTTTGCATCGTCTGGGTATACCACTCAATTATGTTGTCTCCAAAACATTATGACCATGACGCCTACATTTATGTCTCTTAGTTGTTGTGTCCTATGACCCCTTATGACCCTTTACATCCCTTTACGATCCCTAAGAATACATCTTAGAGGTCTTAAAATGTCATAAAGGGTCATAAGAGGCTCCTAGGAGGGGCTATATGAGCTTCCACCTTCACGCGGTTGGTCCTATTAAGTAGAGAATGTTAAACTATTCTTGAAACAAAGAGAAGCTCAATAATTTAAGGTGTCAGTCCACAAACAAATTAAATTAGACTTGCTATCCAAATTGGACAAATTATTTTTGTTGAACATGGCACTTGGAGTCAAGTGTGTCTCTAAACATTGTGAGTTTTCCATATTCTTTAAGTGTTCTATCATAATTTTATTTGTCAAATATTGAATTAGGGATTAAGAATTTTCTCATAATTTTATTTGTACATTGATGAGAATCAATGATGGAGTGTTTTTAGATTCTGAGAAGATGTATACGTAGTGGAGGCCAGAAGGGATTTTTGTGGAGATTTTCTAGAGTGGCTATATACATACGAGGGTTTCTAGATTGAGTACCAATGCAAAGATGATGATTTAGTAACCTGCATCTATAAAACCTTCACAAATATCCCTTCTTTGGCCTCCACTCATACATCTTCTTAGAATCTAGAAACTTTGGATACTGTTTCTCATCCATGCATGAAATGTGCTAGTGATCGTATAAAATTACTTTTGTGAGACTGGGATCAATTATGAGAAGGTAAACAACAAGATAATATTATTGTATCTTTCATTTCTTTTATCCATTCATATTTTCTACCTTCTCTTGTATTGGATATTGTGTAGTGTACATAAAGGCAAGGTGGTGATTATTCTCAATGATCGACAGGTATAAGTCTTCCAGGCCTTACCCAGTAGCTAGGACTAAAGATAAGATGCTTAACTCTTTATCAATGTCCTCGTAGTGTAGGAATTTATCTACTTCCCACACTTGTAGACTATGAGTACAGCCATAAAGAAGCATCCCCTCCCATGGCTTGAATAATGTAGGCCATGGGAGGAGATGCTTAACTCTTTATCATTGTCCTTGTAGTGTAGAGATGTCAAGGCAGTCTAACTTCAGAATCTGAAGGAGGTCATTGATGAAGAATCTTCCAACTTCTACCATTCACTTTCAAAGGTTTGTGAACTGCAACTTTAAAGTTTGGCTAGTAACCATTTATAAATGAAGAAGACTCAAAAGAGTTGGATCCTTTGAATGATAGGATGAATGTGTTGGTTGAAATGGAGGAGAACAGGAGAGAAGCTCATGAAAAAATATAAGACAATAATAGAAAGTGAAAATACTGCATGACAAAAGGGCAGAGTACAGAAAATTCCAAGAAGGAGATTGGGTTTTGAAATGGAATGCAAAGGATCAAGACAAGGGAAAGCATGGAAAGTTTGAAGCTTTATGTCTCAGTCCATATGTCATCACTAGTAAGAATGGCAAGGACTCTTACTATTTGTAGGATATCGGTGGACATGATCAAGAATTGTCCACTCATGCTTAGTATTTAAAGGGTTTTTTTCTTTCAGAACTGAAATTAGGTGTATCCCTAACTCCCCTTTTACTTTTTGTTTTTGTTATTTTCTTTTAACAATGGGTTTTCTTTTTCCAGATATATCTGAATCCTCACTGCACCCACAAGGGGTACATGTCGCCAATTAGAGCCACTAGTGGAACTCAGTATTTTGCAAATATTTCCCATCTATTACTACTTTGATTATAGTTAATTATATTGACACTTTCATGTAAAAGTTGTTTTTCATTTCAAATACTTTCTTTATAGCTTAAAATGATTATATAGTTGTGATCAATAAAAGAATCTTTTACTGCACTCCCTTTTTTATTGTAGAGAAAATCATGATCTATCATCTATATCAAGGACACGGGTCTCAAGGTACATCCTTAGGGCTTACTTATCACATGGCAATCTCTATCCATGAATCTTGGCTTTGATTTTCTTGAAATTCCATGATATATATGATTTTTTCACATATCACTATAGCTATAGCGATAAGACATCAGATATTGGGGTATGCTACATTGAAGGTAGTAAGGTAAGCTTGGGTAAGGTATCATTGTAGCTGTAGAAGTTGAGAAATCCAACTTCATAAATCGCCAAGAACACCTGCATGCAAATAACCTGTTACTGAAAGGAAGCCAAAGAGACAAAAAGAAAAGGCTTGGAAAATCTTAGCGGAGTGAGAGAAAATTGTATTCCAAGATAATGAAAAATAATTACAAGAGTTCAACCTATAAGGTGAAAGAAAACCCTAAAAGGAAAAAGTTAGGTTGCGTAATATAATTAATATAAAATATTAATTATATGCACCTAAGAGATAGCTTAAGAGAAAATAGAGTACAAAGACAACTTAATAATTAAATCAACATGATCTAATTAATAAGTGAAGATAAATAGATACTCTAACACCCCCCCTTAAGCAAAGCTCAGGAGGAAAGAAAACCTAGCACGACTATGAAAGTAGGAAATGGGTCCCGACAACAAGGCCTGATCAGGTACCCAATACAAGGAAATCTCTGTAAACTGGAGAAAAAGGAGAAAACCCAGTGGGAAAAACCCCTCTCCAAAAAGAGATAGAACAAACATGCTGAAAAAACATGAAGGAAGGAAGGCCTCAACAAGACCCCCATACTCCCCCCATTATCTGTGCGTATCCTCGGAATAGAAAGACCAGATTGCTTCTCCACAAATGTCTTAAAGACTTGAAATGAATCAAAGACATCAGACTTGTACTTCAAAAAGTACACCCATGTGCACCTGGAGAAGTCATCAATGAAAGTAAGCACATATCTGGCACCAGAAAAAGGATTAGGAAATGACATGAGGTCACTATGAATCAACTCTAATGGTGCCAAAGAATGAGTAGCTTGTCCTTGAGGGAAAGGATCCCTATGTTGTTTTCCAAGAACACAACCCTGACAAACACCATCAGTGCAAGAAATCTGAGGAAGTCCAAGAACAAGTGCATGTGTGCTCATCTGCTAAAGATATCTGTAATTGACATGGCCCAAATGCTCATGCCAAAGTTTGCTCACTGAATCTTCATGTGCTATAAGAAAGGAACCTATGCCATCAAAAGACTCAAATCCATCAAATCTGTATAGGCAAGATGTAGTGTCAGGACTCCCAGTAGCCACAATTATATCAGAATCATGTAAGTCCCGAATAACCACATCATGTGGTGAGAACTCAACTGTCTTACCAAAGCCAGAGTGGAAAATCTGATAGATAGACAATAGGTTCGTTGAAATGTCAGGGACAAAAAGAACATCCTAAAGAGAACCCCCAGCTAATGCAGCAAAACCAAAACCCAAAACAGAAAGATGAGATGAGTTCCCAACAATAATCTATGAAGTAGCACAAGGAGCAAGTGAGGTGACCAACTGCTAAGTGTAAGTCATATGGTGAGAGGCACCAGAATCCAAAATCCAGGTGGGCCCAAAAGTTGTTGCTCATGCAGTAAGAGCATGACCTTTCCCTGTAGGGGAGGATGTGGACTGAGGGGCTGAAATGTGATGCTCCTGCATGGATTCCTCTAAATCCTCCAAACATTTCCAACACCTAGAAACGGGATGTCCATCCTTTCCACAAAAACTACAGGTTTCCATTGATATCTTCTTAGTCTTGGAGGTAGACTCAACAGACTTAGAAGAAGATTTACCCTTGGAAGGGTTGGCTGGAGGTCTTGAATCAATTTTCTATGCAGGTTTGGAGGAAGACTCATTGCCTGCTGAATCTTTCTTCGGTTTGGCTTTCTATTTTGGTTTCCCCTGTGAAGACTAAGCAACCAATGATTGGCTTGAAGAGCTAGAAGCATCCATTTGTTGGATCTTTGCCTGTTCTCATGTCAACTAATCACAGAATGTCTCAAATGAAGGCATGGTGTGTCTGGTACCCAAAGCATCCATGGTGGAGTAGAAAGTGGAAGAAAAGATCTAATACTGTTCTCACAACTTTGAGAGTATCAGAAAGATACACTCATCATCTGTCTTGGTTTTCCCACATCCCTGCAAAACTGTATGCAGAGACTTGAACTTCATCAAGAAGTCCTCTATAGTGGGGAAACCAGTAGGAGTCAAAGAGGTCAACTTTGTATCAAGCTAAAGTGCCTAAAATGCATTCACTGTACCAAACAAGGTTGGAAACTTGCCCCAAATAGCCCTAGGAGTGGCCAAACCATCCAGGTGAAACATGAGACTGTCGGAGATGTTCAGTGCAATCAAGCCCATGGCTTCATCCTTTTTGTTTTTGTGCTGAAGAATCTCAAAGGGACACTGTAGGATAGGTTTGTGTTCATCTGGACATGACCATAAGCCACGTGACATAAGTAGCCTGGTCATATGTGTTTTCTAGGTGTGATAATTGTGAGGTGTCAGCCAGGCCACAGAGGGGTCTACCATTGAGAGAAGAAGTAGACGGAAGTAGAAGGGTCTTTTTTGAAGTAAATAATAGAAAGAAAGAACACCCCCCCACAATGTATAAATCTAACCCCGGTACAACAAGTAATCAATTATTGAAAGCACAAAAAATGAGAAGAAAAATTGGACGCCAAATGTAGAGAGGGAGGAAACTGAAGCCTCTACTTCAATGCCAAAAATGAGAGCTCAAATGGATGAATCAAAAAAAAAAACCAGCATCATCATGTCCAACTCAGAAACACCTTTCCGACGATAATTCATTTTTTGAAAACAAACATTGTATGCACAAGTTACGACTGAAAAACCAACTGCGCCTCTAAAAAGAAGCTCTCTGGAAAAAACTAGTCATGAAAAAAAATTTGACAGCCATATGACCATCAAATGACTGCCGGCTGAAAAAAAATACCGGTCGTCGGAAAAAAAATCCAGTTGCCGAAAAATTTGAAAAAAATGGCCAAAAAAATCTAGCAGGTGATGTCAGTAATGATGTCACCACTGTGCATGGTGGCCGGTGGCCGGTGTGGTTAGAGTGGCGGTGGCGCACTTTGGAGCCTTGCGGGGCTCTTTTGTTAGTTTTAAAAAAAAAAAATTAGTTTTCGAGCCTATACGACCCTAATAGGCTAGAAAAATTCTCCTAGATGCCCCGGAGGCCAAATAGGTCAAGTTTTATATGAAAATAGGGGTTTTTGGGCCTTTCAGACGCAAGCATGAAGTCATTTTTTGCCCAAAGTGCTCCAAAAAAATGAGACCCCCCAGATCCAATAAAAAACAACATAAAAAAAAAACCCAGAGGAGCTGTGGCTTTCGTCTTCGAATCACGGCTCTAAAAGCTTAGACCAGGTAGCAGCAAGGAAGCTTTGATACCATGTAGAAGTTGAGAAATCCAACTTCACAGATCACCAAGAACACCTACATGCAAATAACCTATTGCTGAAAGGAAGCCAAAGAGACAAAAAGAAAAGGCTTCGAAAATCTCAGTGAAGTGAGAGTAAATTGTATTCCAAGATAATGAAAAATAATTACAAGAGTTCAACCTATAAGGTGAACGAAAACCCTAAAAGGAAAAAGCTAGGTTGTGCAATATAATTAATATAAAATATTAATTATATGCACCTAAGAGACAACTTAAGAGAAAATAGAGTACAAAGACAACTTAATAATTAAATCAACATGATCTAATTAATAAGTGAAGATAAATAGATACTCTAACAGTAGCATATAGAGATCGGGTTCATCACTATGCGGAGAAAACTCATTATCGATATGGCGATGAGCAATAAAGAATGGTGTATCGCTATAACCTATAGTGATCATCGATGAGCTAGATCTTGCGGATCTGGTTGTGGCGATCAACAATGACATTGTCAGTGTAAGTCATGGCAATGGGTAAAGGAAGTGGGATGTGAAAGCTTCACTATATGTTATGGAAAAATGTGTCATCGGAGATCGAAGGGATAAGATTTTACTACAGCGACCGACGATGAAAACATTACATCGCTATAGGTTTTTGCAATGAGTGGTCTCAAAGATGAAAAGACAAGATCACTATAGAAATGGTGATAAGGATTTTGGTGATCGAAAGAAGAAGTATTGTGTTGCGGAGATCAACGATAAGGTGGGTTGATCGTTGTATGCTACGACGACAAAGAAGGAAGGTGTTTTATTTTAACATTCCATATTTGGTCAAAATTTTGACTAACCTTAGTCAAAACTCTCACCGAGTCTGGTCTAAATATCAACCATTCTGTGTCAAAATCTAGCGTCATGGGTTTGGCATCCTGGTCGAATGAGGCAAATATTTCAACTAATATTTGTCTATATTTTGACTAATTTTGGTTGAAATTTAGCGTCGTGGTTTTGGCATCATGGTTGGGCGGGCCAAACATTTTGACCGACGGTGGTCAAAAGTTCGACGAATAAACCCGCCAATTACAAATGTCATTTTTTACCAAGATTGGCATAGAACATTCTATGTTAACAACAATATGTTGAAAGTTTGACTAGGAAAATAGTGACAAGACCATTCGTAGATCATTTGACCAATCTTGGTAGAAAGTTCGACCATTTATTCATCGAAAATAGGTGCCAATTGTACTAGTGTAAAAATTGGTAACAATTATCCATCATGCTCCTTTCCAGTGATATTGTGAAAGTTGTTGTCCCTTCTGTTGTTGCTTCAAATTGTAGTCCAATTTCTCAGTTTGAGTTTGTTGTCCCTCTTATTGGTTTTGTTGATTTAGTTGGATCTGTCCTTGTGGCTGGTATTGTCAAGGTCACTCTTCGAGCATCTGTTGGTGTTGTCCCTACACGGATCCCTCCTTCTTTGGTTTTCTCTGGTTCAGGTTCTCCATGGCTAGATGGTTATGTTGGCTCTTCTCTTAATGTTTATTTTGTTGACTCTTTGCTCTGAGTTGGCCTCTTTTTAGACATTTAAGTGTTAGATTCATTGTCTTGGAAAGAGGAGGATGCAAAGGTTGAATAATTTTGGATTACTATCCAAGGTAAGCATTCCAGAAGTATCCTCCTTTTGGCATGACCCTTATATCCCATAAGACAAGATTCAAAGGGTAATTTTCTAGTTGTTAGTTCTGGTTTTTGGGTGTCTATTGATCTTCTGGTAGCGTTTTGTGTAGTCATCTTTTTTGAAAATCTTTTTTTAATCTATATGTAAAGGGTTTCGAGGCCCCTTAAAAACCTTCTTTTTCTTTAAATCAAAACAATTCTCCACCATGATGTTGAATTTTACAAATCAAACATAGCAATAAATTTATCAAAATTTTATAAACTAATGACCAATAGCAATCAATCCCTACCATTTCAATATCCACAAAGATTTTATTTAATTTGTAACATTTTGATTGGTTTCTAATAGAGTCCACATATTTATATTCCCATGTGGGTAAAAGTACTCTTTTAGGATGTAAATAACTAGCTTTAGAATTTGTGTTCCTCAATTAAAATTTATTTGCATGATGTCAAGAGAGGGTTGTGGGGTGACATTTTTATATACAATATATGTTAAAATAGTTAAATGTAGCCATCACAATTTGGTCTCTAACAAAATGCAAATTTAAGCATGCATCTATATCATATGTTTACATGATAGCAACCATCTTGCAATACACTATAAACCATTAATATACAAAAAATAAAAATCATCAATGAATAGGACCATAATTATTTAGCAAAAGCTTATCAAAATTCAAAAATGATTTGGAATTGCATTATGCCTAAAATGCATATACACATAATATGTCAACCAAATAGGAATATAAATCATTATGGTTGGCGCTTGTTTAATGCTATATTTTTCTATTGATCAAAAAACTAGTATGTATGTGAATTTGTTGAGTTGGCTAAGTTGTTAAGTAGTTGTTTGAATGTTTAAAGCTATCTATAAGTTTGGAATACCAAAATATACTTTTTTTGACATATACACTTAGTACAATGCAATTATAAGAATGTGTGCTAATACATTTAGATTTTCTAGTCCCACAACAATAAAACATGTCAAAAGGAGCACTTGCTATCTATTTTTACCTACTATTACAACATATTTAAATGTTCAAATTGCAACAAATAGTGAAAAAGAGGAGAAAATATTGATTTTCCTTATCCAATTTTTTAAAAATAATTGCAATTAAAAGTCAAAATTAACCTTGAGAAAGAAAATCATTTTTTTTGGCCAAAAAATAATAATAAAGCTTATATTGCTAAAATAAAATAAATACATTTAATTGGTTATTGGTTATTGTTGAAACCTGTACAACATGTATCTCAATTCTATTAGGCTACAGGGCCCCCTTTTTTTTAATTCACATGACTTGTGCTTTGGTTTCTTCTAATTTTTCCATTCATTATTTGTGTTTTACATGTAATTATCTATGTTGATCATGTACGAAATGAGTTTCGATGGTGCCTCTATTACAAATATGTTATATATAGTTCAAGTCCCCTAGTTCATGTATGTTAGCCTTGGTAAGGTGTCTTGTCTATATATTGGCATTTAATCCAAGGAGCCAATTTTTATATGTCTATCATGACTTGATCTCAATTTCATGTTCACAATTTTACTCTTGACTACTAAAATGAAATTAATGTCATTTTCATAGTTTTACTCTTCATTGCTAAAATAAATTTAATCAAAAATTTTAGCTAACAAATTTAGAACAAATTTTAGATTGTTGAAATGAAGTCAATGCATTTGATTGGTTATTGGTTAGTTTTTTTTCCTATACAACACATCCCAATTCTATCATGCTAGTGGACTTCTTTTTAAAATCATAATTAGTGCTTTGGTTGCTTTGATTTTGTCCATTTATTCTTTGCATTTGAAGTACAATTAATAGTATAAATTGATTATGTATTAGAGAACTTTTGGTTATGCCTTTAAAACTCAAGAATGTTCAATATAGTTTAGGTCCCCTAGTTCATAAATGTCCTAAACTTGGTAACAATTTGACAATTAACATTTTAATCTAAGGAACACATCATGACTTGGTCTTAATTCCATCTTCACAATTATACTCTTGACTACACAATCATAAAAGGTTCATTATGAGTACCATGAAAACCCTTAGAACTAGTGTAACATTTGTCTATAAAGACGGTCTTTGTCATGGTAGACATCTCCACTTTAAGTTCTACTTTAGGTTTTATTTTGATATATACATTTATTCTAATCTATTTTTGACTTACCATGATTAGTCTACAATTTCTTAAAATGATAATTTTATATTATTGAAATGATATATCACAAATAACCCAGCTAATTGATCTATAATTTTATTTGGAAACAAGGATGACATTTAAACCAATTCCATAACACATTAGATTTTTCCTTGCTCTTATCAAACCTCTACACTATTTAATCTATTTGTTTCTAAACCAATGGTTGTAGGGCATAAAAAATTTAACTAATCTCCTTGTAATGTAAAATTTGACCAACAACCTACAATTAGAACCATGGGCACTAGTTCACCTAGTTCCCTTAATCCACACTAATGCTTTAATGACCTTATTTACAAGTCTTATATTACAAGCCTGTCATTATATTTGTCATGGTGTTATAGGTAGGTGATCTACCCTAAGCCTTTTCCCTTAAATAATGACCCAATCCTTGATAAGGTGTAATGACGTCAATAGAAACCTAGGAATTGTTTCATAGTTGCATAATAATAAAAGGAGCTAAGTCATAGATATATAGCATAAGCATAAATGGATGAATATTTTTAGTAACATTCATGAGTGTAGTATTGCTATCAGGATTCAACTGTATATTGAATCATGATAGAAATATCACAATTTGACTTTTTGTGGAGAATATCTCCTACTTAACTTTCATGAGGCCAAATAACATATGGGACTAACAAATAGCTAACAACATTCAAATAAGTACAAAAGCCCAAAACAAACAAGTTGCCAATATTGCACCTACTTAATCTCCCTTATTTTTTGTATCTTGAGCTTCTACTACAAATATTGATCAAGTAATCTACTCATGTTATCATTTCTTCTTCTAACAGGTTACTCAGGAGTCCACCTTTAGAGTTTGATTTAATTGATCTAAATATCCTTATAAGTTGAATACTTAATAACATACTATCTCAACCATATCTACAGTACAATAATAGTGTCTTATATTTGCCAACTCTTCTTTAGGTATCACCCACCTTTTGGTATCAGGATGTATCATTGACCAAAATTTTAAATTTATTATAAATAAATATAATATTATTTTATTTTTATATATTTTTAAAAAAAAATCAATTATTCTAAACCTTGCATAAACCAAAATCTTATTTAAGTAAAAATACTACTATTTTTTTATTTTTAATTAATTCAAAATTTTAGTCAAACGTGTATTCTAATCACTACATAGAGATTTCCCTTTTGGTTTGACATCTAAACTAGTGAAAACTAGTTCTTAGTTCAGTTAATAACATTTATGCTTTCCATTTTATGCTCATTCCTATACAATTATTTTGTGAATGGTCATATGTATACTATTTTATTTTCTTCTCAAGTTGCCTTGTTCATAAGTGTAATGCCCCGCCAGGGAACCCAAGAGAGATTAACCTAAAACATGCTACTAAGTTGGATGAATAATTTTTTTTCTGAAGTTTACATAACAAGATAAATATTCATGTGGAAGCAATTACCATTTACTAACATTAATACAAAAACCAACACAAATTACAAAACTCAAGGGTCCCATGACGTAGAATTACTTAAGAATAAAACTCATCTAAATAACCTCAACAAAAGATTCCATATCATAGATATAGCAATTACATCATACATCAATAATTACAATCCTCATGGACATCCATGAATCCTACACAAACTCACATCCATTGCACATGTCACAAGGTATGTAGTAATCACTCTAACAATAATAGTACAATATCCAGATTAGGTATCACATGTGATACTCTAATACAAGATTACAATAAATGAAGATAAGAATAATCCACCAATGAAGAATCATAAGGAATACAACTGCAGAAGCACCATCAAGCACTGGAACAAGGATGTAAAATCTCAAATGGTAAAGAATCACTACCACCAGTCCATGTAGATCCACAAAGGTCAACCCCATTGTGCTGAGGAGATAACAATAGATCCCACTCGGATAACCAATACCAAAGCAGGATAAAACCACTAAGCAAGGGGATCCTGAAAGCTCTCTAACTCAAGGTGAACACAATATAGTGATAGGTAAGACTCACTAATCTAGAGGCAACCGACACATGTACGATAACTAGACTATGCATAGGAAGGTGTCATCATGTACGTCTAACCCTTGAGTCTCATCCTGGTAGTCACTCTGGACCTCGACACTCAAGTGACTATACACGGTATCAATGACTTCTCATACAGACAAAGTCATTAACTATGTCAGACACACACCTCTCAAAGGAGGCAGACATCATCTCATCCTCCATCTTAGTCTATACTAGCACTCAAGCATGGGTGAGGAAACACATCTTATTAAGTTAATTTAAATACCCCTTAATTACATATTAGATTTTCACTTGATTAAGATTACTTACAATAAGTGATCTTGGCAACCACTTGTGGGCCCCGACGCTTATTGTAAGCCACCCCCTACTACATATCTAGGTAACCTACCCTAGGCTCACAGATTTCACACAGATCTAACACAAGTATAAAATCAAGTAGTCTCAAATCCAGGATCAAACACTAGAACCAGAACTAACTACAGTTACCATTTACAAAATTCGGTAAAACATGAGCCTATAAGACCAAATAGGGTGATAAAGAAGATTACACACACGCCATAGCATGAACAAAACACCTGACCATAGAAATTCACCACCCAACCTCTGTATACCTCCTAGGTCGTCTAAAGCCCCATAACACATACAAGCAATAGAAAAACACTCAAGGACAAATAAATATCATTTACATCATAAGGATTGAAAAAGAACCAATTATGCATCAGGTTAAGTAAACAATATTCTCTAATGTCTCTAATAGTTTCTAAGTGGATAAAAATATCCAATTACAATTAAAACATAACCACTTAATGTTCCCAATATGAACACAATTAAACATATTTTATTAAGTTTAGATATATACCCAAATTAACATATAAATTGCATTTAAATATAGAAATAGATTTAGTCGAATCAAATTCCATTTTGATCAAAAGAAAGCAAATTATATAATATAATATACTATTAAAATAAATTAATAGATAATATATAATAAACCAATGACCCTTTAAAAGAAAATGTAATATAAAAAGTATTTATATAACAAAATTTAAATAAATACTATTCAATAATAAACAAAAAAACTTAAATTAAATTTTATTAAATTTTAAATTACATTTAATAAAATTTATAATCAAATTTAAATTCTAATATTAATTAAATTTAATATTAAAACCTTAAATAATATAAATTAAAACAACTTTAATTTAACCAAACCTTTTAAAAAAATATTAAATAATAAAAAATGGGAGAGGGTGGGGAGTGGCCCCACTGCTCCTTCCGCCCACATCACGGGACCCCTGCGCATGTAGGGTACTGCCGCAATAGTATTGTCTATTGCGCAGGAGGTACACCCATGCGGCAAGGGGTTGGGAGACGTGGTGGCCCCCGCCCCCTAATACCATATAAATTTTAAAAAAATAAACTCTTTTTAAAAAAAAAAATATTTTTCAAATATACTTTTTAAAGTATATTTATATTTTTTTAAGCACATTTTTCTAAAAAATGTGACAGCTATATATATATATATATATATATATATATATATATATATTTTTAAAAAGAAAATAAAATCCGAAAATACTAATATGAACAGATTAATTTTTTTTTTAAACTTTTGTCTTTTTTCATGCTTTGGCTTTTCTGGGTAAATTTATTTTTTTCACTGTGTATTTTTTTTAATGGCTGTATATTTTTTTTTCATTTTTTTTCAAGGAGTAATTTTTCCAGAATTGATTTTTTGATCACAAATTGATTTTCTTTCACAAGCAATTTTATTTTTCTTCAAGCATTATAGTCTAACTATGGTCTAGGTTTAATTTTTTTGTTTTCTAGGAGATTTGGTAAGAATTTTCTAATAAAATTTTGCCAGCATAACTTTGTTGTGCCAAGTTTTGATAAAAACAAGAAATCAACCAATCTAGGGTTTTTCTAAAAACCCAAAACAATAAAAACACCAGATCTATCTATTGAGACATATTGAAATTACTTAAACAGAGAAAACCAAATAAATGCAAAATAGAAACTACAAGAAAGATTTTCAAACCCTATCTTAGATCCAATGCAAAAATTGAAATTGAAACCTTGAAGATCTGTAGACTCTAGATTCCTCCCAGTATGGATTCAACCTGCAAATTTGAGTCCACGAAAAATGCAAGCACAAAATCCAGATGCACAAACAAAGCTTTCAACAAATATCATGCAATCCCAAATCACCCAAAATCTCAAGATGCCAAAATCCAAGCTCTTTCCAAAATTTCTCCAAAACCTGTCTCCTCTCCCAAAATGAAATGCAATTCCCCTAATAGAGATTCAATTCCCCCTTTCATGCAAACCCTAAAGACAACTCACCAATTAACTCTTAAATCAACTCCAATCAGAAATTGAAAGTAATTCCTAATTAAATAAAATAATTTTATTTGCACAACTCAACTTTGACTTTTTAGAACAAGTTGTTACTTTTTGAAAATAATTTATTTTTCAACAATGTTAATACACGTGTAATTAATTAAAAATTATATTAAATAGATTAAATACTTAAAGCATCATAAACCATGCAATTAAATATTTAATTATTTAATAAAGCACAAAAGTATATTTAACTCTAATTTCAATTAAATAATTAATTAAATCTAAATATTCCAATATTTGAATTTTAATTAATTTTACCAAATAAACATAGAACTATAATTAACATTAAATTTCAACTATAATCATTAATCAATAAATCATAAAAAATCACTCATTCATGAAATCAATCAACTGAGACCAAACAACATAAAACCAACATGCTCAAAGAAGGGATCCACGAATTCATGTCAACTAGACGAATTTGGGTAAGGTAGTCAAACTGATACTCATCCCATCCTAGGACAAATAGGTTTAGGTTAGGCTTTTGGGTCTGACTGTTACCTCCCCTCTTTACCATTGAGATGAATATTTATGGCAGGCTCACTCCTGCCAATTTAGGGAAGATGATGCCATGTACCTACAAACCTGACATCACAAGAAGAAGCATGTACATCCAATATAAATATAACAAACAATAATAGTGTACGATCAGACGTGTGGATCTCGACAATGCAAGTAACTACACCTTCATCCTCTACCACACAAACATGCCAAATAGGTACACACACATGATAACCATACACATGCAAGTATGAGGTCAGTAACATCATAAACTATATAAAGCATAAAACATCGCATCATGATAATATCATCATCTAATCTATGCAATCACATGATAGACCTATAATAATCATAATCCAGAATCATCATTCACTGAAATAATAAATGATCACATGAAATGTGGCCTAAAAGAATTCGGCCCAACAACTGAAATAATAGCCTAAAAGAGTATGGCAACTAAAACAGAAAGCAAACTATGGGTGGGTACTACATAAGCATTCTTTGACTTTTTCTTACATGTAAACTTTTTTTGTCCCATTGTTGTTCAGGCGCTCTTTTATGCTATTACATCACTTATTTATCAATGTGTCATTTAGTTTCATCCACAAACTCCTTTTGTCTAGTTTCTCTTTCACTAACATTTTGGACTAGCAAGACAGCTCCATGTGTTAGTTATATGTTGTCATTAGTGTCACACATACAGTCGATAAAGGAAGCAAACAGGCTAGTCGGTCAACACACTAAGAATAGATATAGAGTAGAGCACAAGGCAAAATATCATAATAATTGAACACAGTCTTGACCGAGCACTCATACTGATCCAGATGATTATTGAGCATCGATCACAGTTTTAACCGAGCATTTATATATACCGAGCATCAGTAAATTACTGAGTGATGAATGTAGTGTATACCGAGTAAACTAGAAATGACATAGAAGTTTGTAATGGCACATACTACAAGGTAAACAGTTTACACTGAGATAGAAAATGGTTTACAAAGATCAAGGTGAAGATTATATACGGATGTAATCATTTAATGATTCATGATCCCTATGTAATGATGTTTAGGTTATTCATTTGGATCGTAGATCTTAGGTTTTCTAGATGTTTCCATAACCCTAATTAGGTCAAAATCCTTTGTTATAAGAATTGTAAAGATGTCATTTTGACATGTACCACACATGAAGTAGCCACAAATATAGACATATGAAGATCAGACAAGGTTTTGAAATAGACAGAGCATGCAAGGACTTAATCAGTATTAGATTAGAAGGCTACCAAGCAGAATTCAGAGAACAGATCTATCATAGCAAGGTGATAATAGTTAAGCACTTATCATATCTGAAATCGGGAAAAGTGAGTTTCTATCTACAAATCAATTTCACTATTACTTTCTAAAAATTGTGGAAAAATTTAAATCTCTTAACAGAGTAGACCTAATAGTATTTTTGTAAATCTCTTAACCGAGTGCACACTTAATTGTGTTGCTTAAATCCTTTAACCAGGTAGATCCTCATAGATCTTAATTGTTACTCCTAACAGGGTAAGATCATTAGAAGTGATCAAAAATTGTAGTCTTAACTGAAAAACTTTATTATTGCAGTTAGTGAAGCTTTGTGGGTGTCATCACCACTGCAGTTTTTACCTTCTAACAAGGGTTTATGCGATATGAAAATCATAGTGTTATGTGTATGAAGTTTCATGATTGCTTATTTGACTAGATTATAAGTATTTACATTTCAGTTATGTTAATGAATGTATGGAGACAGTAAATACTATAGTCGATTAATGAATTACTCTGTTACAAGGATTAAGATATTAAAAAAAATTAGGGTTACCGATTCACCCCCTCCCCTCTCAATAACTCACCTTTCAATAATCCCAACAATTGGTATCAAAGCTAGTTCTCTTATTGAGGAATTTTAATCACTTAAGAGAAAAGATCTTAGAGATGGAAAGGTATAAGCTTGATAAGATAATTGAAAATCAGAGATTGGAGATGCAGATTCTCATGGAATAGCTTAAGGAAGCCTAAGAAAAATTGAGAGAGTCATTGATCAAAAGGAATAAATTAGCATTTCGGCAGAATGAGACTGGTTATCAAGAAGAAGAGATAGAAGAATTATCTAAAGGGTCTGGAAGCATATATGATGCATCCAAAGGAACTATATTAGATCTGTCTGAAAAGAATCAACACTTTACTGATCAAGTGAAAGCACTACAAATTGGACAAGAGACTCAAATGGTAAGAATGATTGATGTCATGAACAATGCAAGACATGATGAACAAGAAATGAATTTGGATATTGAAGATAAAAGATAAATGACTAAAAAATTGGAAGAGAAGGAATCTAAAATACTGAGGCTTACCGAGCATCACTTTGAAATATCCAATCAGATTTTTGTCATGAGTCAAGAAGTCAACCGAGTAAACAATGAACTTTCTAGGAAATTGGAAGACATTGGTGAATTAAGGGAAGAGAATGAAAGACTGAAGAATGAAGTGAAGATACAACAACAACATAATGAGATGATCAAGAAAGCTGAAGAAAGTACCAAAAGGATGGATGAATTCCTAAATAGTCAGAGAAGACTGGATAATACTACTGGTTTAGGTTATACCGAGTAGGGAGAGTCATCAAAACAAGATGAACAAAAGAATGACTATAAAAATCCACGGCCAAAGAAGCTCTCATGCTATCACTATGCAAAACTAGGTCACACATCAAATGTCTGTAAAAGTAAAGAAAAATATATTCCTAAATTTGATGGTTATTCTTATAATTGTAATAAGTATGGACATCAAGCACATGAGTGTAGATAAAATTTGAATAAGTCACCTAAGAGACACTACATGGAAAATCATTTTTGTACTTACAACATGCATGGGCACATATCATAGGAATGTAGGAAAAAGATGAAACAAGTCTGGAAACTGAAAAGACAAAACAACACCTATCAACCGAGAAGGCAAGGTAACTCTTATACTTTGGATTACAACACTTGGGTTAATTGAAAAACATGTGGTGGATATCATCATATTGAATAAATTATATGAGATTACACTGGAGAGGAAAATATAGAAACTGGACAAATTCTGGAATGGCATGTTTGCACTCTCACAAGGTCGGTCATTTAAGTAAAGATTGAAGAGAATGAGCACCAGAAGTGAATGTTGATATTAATGATAACACCATTGAAATAATCATGAGGATAAGGAACCAAATGTGGAGAAGAGAAATAAATGACAATGCAGGAACAAGAAAAATAGTCGATGACACCTCATCCTTTGGGTTAGGTGATTTCACCACCTCCACCTAAGAAAATCAAGTAAGTATAGGAACTAAATTTTAATCAATTATATCTTACACCAGTTCCTTATATCTATTGCATGAATACCAAATCAGCATGAAATAAGATGTACTAGGTTGTTATATGTTTTGAACATAAAATGTGTATTATCGGTAAAAGCATGACCAAGTGAAAGTTTGTTAGTCGGTGAAAGTGTTAAGGTTAACCGAGTTGAAGAGTCAACCGAGAAATGTTAGTGTTAACCAAGCTAAAGTTTCAAAGGAGATAACCAAATATTTTATTGTTAATCGAGTTGTGGTTGGTGAAGCATTTAATGCAAAACTTTGAGTAGGAAAATATTTTTGGGTATAAATACATGTCGAGACAACTCATTTCTTCACATAGCAAACCAGAGAAAAACTAGAGTGAATCGAGCAAGATTTGAGCAAAGAGTTTCCAATATTTTCACAGCAATTTGAGAAGACCACAAAAAGGTTGAAACTGATTCAAGTAAGTCTAAAGAAAATTGAACTATTTACATATAGTTGTCGTGAAGCCCTAAATTTGTTGAAACAATGGCATCCTCATCAAAGAGTGCACAATCTAATGCTGATAGTGAGAAGAAGGTTGTATTGATGAAGTCTGCAACCTACAAAGAACCAAAATATAAGTTACACCCCGAGGTCACATCACAAGTTGATGAGAAAGGTGCATTTTTAGCATACTGCCTAGGGTTTTGTTGGTTCAGGACATCTGATCATACATTCACTACAAGATCAGTGAAATCCACATACCAGGAGTTATTCAAGGATGGAAAGTTGAAGGATGAACATACACACCTAGAGATAAAAGGTTTAACTAATGTTGTTCACTTCCCAAAGGAGTTTAAGACCGAGTGGATTAGGGTAGTACTCAGTCGATTACATGAGGGAAAAATGTGGTTGGATGAACCAGTCAAAATTAAAAAGGATTTTATTCACATGGTCATCGGTTATCCAACAAGTGACAAATAAAAATCCCTAAGGCACCCACCGAGGATTGAGATTGAGAAATTGATAACAGTCGAGTGTGATGGTAGAGGTATGCAAACCAATACAATCTATAACCCCAAGACTAGATTTGGAGCATATGTGATTGCCTACAAGATATTCCAGTCTAGCAAACCCAATAGTGTTCCTTGCGGTGTTGTTGACATAGCATACAAGGTTGTAAAGAAAGGTTTACAGCTAGACCTCGTCGAGATGATGCTGAAGAAACTAGAAGAAAATATGAGGACTATTTGTGTTGCTAAGACCAAAACATGTAAGTTTGGATCTCTCTTAGTATGTATCTTTTTCTATCTGCAAAATTCATTTCCCTCAGTCGGTAATGTACAATGGGATGTTAACAAATAGATCATCATACAAATCGGTAAATTCATAAAGAATTTAGGACAAAATTTTCAAGAAATAATGGATGATTACTTCGGTAAATTCAAAGAAAGAATGCACAAGATAAGCAGGATACCTACATAGTTAGTGGAACAACACAAAGATGATATATGTTTTCTATTGGATACTGACACCACTCTTATTAAGGCAGTTAATCCAAGGACCGCATGGTTTCCACCTATGGATTACAAACTTGACATTAACCGAGCTTGTAGGTCAATAAAGGCACTACTGGAAGAGCCCAAAGACAAGAAGGAAACTAGGTTTGGAACCTATGAAGAAGCTAAGTTAAGAATCAAAATGGATTTAGTTGGCGTAAAATTAAGCAAAAAATCAAAGAAAATGATGGACACTCTAGCTAAATAATTTTGTGATGATGATGAAGAAGTAGAGAAGCTGGTTGAAGAACCAACCAAGGAACAATTATTGATTGATAATAGTGAACATGAAGAAGATACTGAGTCAGATAAAGAGATTCATGTTGCACCGGTGAAGGCAAAATAAAAGAGGAAACGGGTTGAGACCCCCACATGAGCGAGGACAATATCCTCTATAGGTATTTCCCCACCTTTAAAATGTGGACTTGTAAAATCACAAGGCCAACACCAACAAAGACCTACCAAAAGAAAAAGAGAGGTACTCAAGCCTCTGCCAAGCTACCTAAGAAGAGGAGAAAGCTGATAAAAGGTAGAGATGATATTTATTCTAATGAAGAAGAAGATAATCATCAAATCAAATTAGTTGTGAATAAATCCCAATCAATTGATGAAATAGCAAAGAAAATAAAGGAAACAGGTAGACTAGGTCCCCTAAAATGAATCGCTATGTACATATGTCAACCAAGGATTAGGAAAAACTAGAGGAAGAAATCATCAGCATGATGATTAAATTTAGAAGGTTGCCAATTGAATTTTCAAGTTACATTCCCAAAGAGCTATATGAGAAGGTATCAGCAAGATGGAATTATGCCTTGCATACCGAGAATAAGATGAGAGAATGCTCACTGATTTTTGCAATGCCCAATCTCTCTGTAACAGAAAATGAAGATATGATGAAATAATATGCCAATATATTTTGGATGAAAGGAAGAGCATTGAATATACAACAGGGAAAACTTGAAGAGGTTGATGAAGATAGTAAATATTTATGGATAAAATTTTTGAAGTCAAAGTCTAAAGTAGAACAAACTGCGCTTGCATTTATCCCCGAGCAAGATGTCAAAGGAAAAGGAAAAGGTGTACATTTAGATGATGTTGATCTTACAAAAAAAAGACCAATAGAAGAGCCTATACATATATCTGATACAGCAGCCAAAAAATGAGACTTATGCAAAAGATTTCTATCCTACTAGCTACATCGAGGAAGAGAAAGAGGATACTCCTGAGAAGTTAATCATAATCAGGAATGATGAAGTGATAATTAAATACATCACTGAAGGAGATCCTGATGACGAGGCAAAAGAAGATGAAGATGTTACTGTTACTACTGCTGAGAACATGGAGGAAGATAAAACTACTGAGGTAGCTACAACACATATATTGAGTAATTTACCTATTTTGGTGCAAGCCATAGATATTGCTACTCAAGAGAAACCCGAGGAGAACACACCTGAGCAAAAAATGGACACTACCGAAGGGAAGGGTGAAGAAGGAAACAAGGAGACCACCGAGCCTGAGAAAAAAGAGCAAAAAATAAAGGAACAAAAACTAAAACAAATGTAGATGACTCTATAATAGGTACAAGGCCAAAATCCCAAGGACCTCAGACCGAGGGACTAGTAAAAGGGAAAGACAAGGAGGAAAGTTTTTCCACCGAGAAAAAAAAGTCAAATATGGAGATGAAAGATCTAGTACCATATGGGAAATCCCCCACTTCAAGTAAATAGGACAAGAAAAAGAATAAGAAAAATGGTAAAGGTTTGGTCACCTTAGATGAAATCATTGAGATGCCTTCATGTGACCTGATAACCTTAGACCCCGAAGCTCTAAGGAGATATGGTGAATTGTACACAAGGAAAGCGGCTCAAGAAGCTCTAAGGAGATATGGTGAATTGTGCACAAGGAAAGCAGCTCAGGAAAAGTTGAGACAAGAGAGTAAGCACAAACAAGTGTTAGAAGATGTGCGAGAGATATTAATGCAGGTTGTACCTAATGTCAATGTTGATGAGGAAACTCCCATCATTGACAAACTTGCAACTTTAATCGGACACATAAACTCTCCAAATGTTGATGCAGAAAAGAGAATTGAAGAGAGAGCCGAATCCAAGATACAATTCAAGATTGTAGAGAGAATCAGCCAAGCAGTGGCAATACATAAGGTGAAATTATCTAAAACCTTAAATGAAATTGAAACTATCATTCAACAGATAATCACCACTTTGAAAAAGCTTTGCACTATTGAGTCCTTCACTGCAGAGACAATAGACAAGCTCAAGAAATTAGATGAAGATCTACAGAAGAGTGCAAAAAGCTTGCTCACATACCCCAATGCATTTAAAGTACATTAAGCTAAGGTCAAGCATATACATGGGTTAAGGAATGAGCTAAGAAGAGAACTAGATAAAATACAGGATCAAATAACCAAGATTCAAACATATGTTTTACCACATGTTGAGGTGATGTTAAGGCATGTAAAGAAAGCTAAAGATCTAGTAGCTACTTCCAAGCTATCTGTAGTAGATCATATATTTGATATGCATGCACAAGTTGGTCTGGAGGAGATTGTCTTAGACAAATTAAAAGAGGAATGGGAAAACCTCTTCGCCAACTTGAAGACAACCCATCAACACATTTTTTATAAGCTGTAAGTATATACAAGTTTTGGGATTATTCCAAAAAAGGGGGAAAAGATATGTATAGATATGTATACTTGTAAGGGAGAAAATATGTATAAATACTATATATACTTACCGAGGCATATAGATAGGGGGAGTCTACTTTTTGAGCATAAATATGTGTTTTTGTCACTAATGCCAAAGGGAGAGAATGTTAGTTATATGTTGTCATTAGTGTCACACATACATTTGGTAAAAGAAGCAAACATGCTAGTCAGTCAACACACCAAGAATAGATACTGAGTAGAGCACAAGGAAGAATGTCATAATAACCAAACACAGCCTTGACCGAGCACTCATACCAAGCTAGATGATTACCAAGCACCAAGCACATTTTTAACCGAGCATTCATATATACCGAGTGTCAATAAATTATCGAGTGATGAATGCAGTGTATACCGAGAAAACCAGAAATGACATAGAAGTTTGTAATGGCACAGACTACAAGGTAAATAGTTTACACCAAGCTAGAAAATGGTTTACAAATATTGAGGTGAAGATTATATATGAATGTAATCATTTAATGATTCATATTCGTATGTAATGATGTTTAGGTTATTCATTTGGATCGTAGATCTTAGGTTTTCTAGATGTTTCCATAGCCCTAATTAGGTCAAAATCCTCTATTATAAGAATTGTAAAGATGTCATTTTGACATGTACCACACATGAAGTAGCCTCACATACAGACATCTGAAGATCATATAGGGTTGTAAATCTAAAGTATAGACAGATAATTCAAGGACTGAATCAGTATTAGATCAAAAGGCTATCAAGCATAATTTAGAGAATAGATCTATCACAACAAGGTGATAACAGTTAAGTACTTATCAGATCTAAAATCAAGCAAAGTTAGTTTCTACATGCAAATCAATTTCACTGTTACTTTCTAACAATTGTGGTAGAATTTAAATCTCTTAATAGAGTAGACCTAACAGTCTTTTTGTAAATCTCTTAACCAAGTGCACACTTAATTGTGTTTCTTAAATCCTTTAACCAAGTAGATCTTCACAGATCTTAATTTTTACTCTTAACAGGGTAAGATCATCATAAGTGGTCAAACATTGTAGCCTTAACCGAAAATTTTTATTACTCCAGTTAGTGAAGCTTTGTGGGTGTCATCCCCACCGTAGTTTTTACCTTCTAACAAGGGTTTCTGCAATACCAAAATCATAGTGTTATGTGTATGAAGTTTCATGATTGCTTATTTGATTAGATTAGAATTATTTATATTTTAGTTATGTTAATGAATGTATGGAGATAGTAAATACTATAGTGGGTTAATAAATTACTCTGTTACAAGGATTAAGATTAAAAAAAAATAGGGTTACTAATTAACCCCTCCCCTCTCAGTAACTCACCTTTCCATAATCCCAACACCATGTTCTCTAGCAGTCAGATCATTCCAAATTGCCTCCACATGAAAGGCACCAGCTAAAAATAATAGGGTGGAATTTATTGAATGTAACATTACTTGTTTTTTTCATGGTTGTAAAGACCAATTCTATCTCACAAGAGACACATAATCTCAACAATGGACAACTTGGAAAGTCGACCACTTAATTAAAGTCTACTAAAATATAAAGACTTTTCCACATAATTTATTCCATTCTTTAAATAAGAAATTACAATAATCTAAAATATTATCGAAAAACCTCAAAGTACAATAATAATAAATCGACCATACTGTTGAGAGTACATGAATAATCCAAATAAAACATGATGTAATAAATACATAAAGGATGGTGACCATATTGTCGCACATAATACATCAAAATATAAAAATACAAATACAATAGAGTACAAGACAAAAAGGTCCATGTGATACAAGATATCTACATATATGTCATCGGACTATCCATCGTCCATCTGCATGTTCTTGTCTCCTATTCCATCAGACATTTGTCCATCTACAAATATTGAGACAAAAATGTGATCCAGACACTTTTTTCGCCCAACCATAGAGTGGTTATCTCCTTGGAGGCTCATCCTAAAATGAAGAGCACGCTGACCCTGCTTGAGTAACCTATCAACTTGGCACTGATGGATCAAAAAGAATTTGGTGCAAGCTGTGAACTAACTACTTTTCTTGTTCATAAAAGTAGAACTAACACAAATATGGTAGAGAGAAAAGATATAACCAACACAAAATCAATCATGTGTTTCCATAGCTTAGGCCTAACCATTTATTAACTAGATTTATACTAGCAGGTAAAAGAAAAATATATTTACCCCTCTTTTTATCCATATTCAACACCCTTTCCCAAGATATCTTTCTCAAATATAGTAAGACTAAAATAACATATAATCAAGCTACTAAAGCAATTTTTGAGCACTAAAAACTCTTTTCAACAGTAAATCCATAGACTGAAACTTCTAAGTAAAGGTATACATAGGGTTTTGATAAATTTTAGTAACAATGTTTTATACTAGGGTGTTCACAACAGAAATTGCAGATATGTTTTCGAATATCTCTTCAAATAAATCTCAAACACACAAATAAGAAATGGGATGTTTTAAATCATTTTTTCTATTGCATATCAAAGAAGACAAAAAGTTACATCAGAGTATATGAAATATCACATCGAAGGTTGGATAAACCATCCCAACCAAACCAAAAAGGAGCTCAAAATAATATAGTTATCGACATCGAGATAATATCTATAGTATATGTTTTTAACTAAAGGCATAAAAGAAAGCTACATAGAAGGATCATCATGATCAGCATATGAATCATTGGAGTCAGGGGATACAAAAGTGTATCCAATGATCTCATGGTCCCTGTAGCCAGTTATGTCAAACCCTATAGCACCTCTTCACATAGGTAGATTGGTCCTTTTCACTTGTTCAATGAAGTCGGCAAGCTTATCTCCAAATTCTGCCCTAGGCTTCATGGTTGTATACCCATGTGCAATATCCTTCTTTCTGATGTTGGTCTCACCATCTCTTGGGATCTGAAGGAACTTAGTTTCCTTCATCTTTATGACTATTGTGAGCCTTCCAAATAACCCACAATATAATAGAAGAAAGAGTAGAGAAAAAAATATTGCAATATTTTCTACTGTTAATGTGCCCAGAAATGACATGAATACTATTAAAGTGATATTTATAAGTGAGACCAAACATCTTCCAAATTTCAACTGCAAAGAAGCACTCAAAGAAGACATGAAACACAGATTCACGATGCCTACAAATAGTATGCAAATTAGGATCCCCTTGGTTTCTTGAAAGGGAGCTTATGCAGAAAGAGTTGCCATAAGAAACAAATGATTTTGGGTTCAATGGGTCTGCTCTAGAGTGAGGTGAAGTATATGTTCCAATCAGAGGAGAGAGCATCTAGCTACCATTTGGAATTAGCATGGGTAAGGATGTCAAGGTTTTGGGTGATCAGGTGGTAAATATATTTGGTCTTGATCTAGTGGAGGGGGGAACTATCAGGCCATGAAATCTGAAAGGATCAACTGTCAGGAGAACAACAACCATTTAGGAGTCCCAACTTGTTAATGGTTGCCGAGAGTATTGCACATGTTCTCATTTCGGATTTGGGTAGGTAAAATTTGGCTTCAAGTTTATTAGACTGTAGCACATCTTGAAAATTATTTATCCCTTTGTATGCCCATTTCCTTATAGAGAATCCTTGTAGAAGGGCAAGAGGCTTACCTTTGTGCTTCAAGTTCCACCAGATAGATTTGGTCCCACAAATCAATTTCCCAATTTATGAAGGAGCTGTGTTACAAATAAATTTCTTAACATAGTTCCAACTCTTCCATAGAGACTTGAAGACATTAGAACCTTTTATTGCAATGCTAACATCAATTCTAAGAAGGTCTGAGTAGCAAAGATTAGACTAGGACCTCGCTTTGACTGGGTGGGCTCTAGTAAGATTACTCCTAATCAATATTTTCCATGGTTCCTCCCCCAATGAGGCTTTAGAAATCCATTTAACTACTAGAGCTATACCTTGTGTCCTGAGATCTTTCAGACCTAAACCCCCCCAAGCCTTCTCTCTAGTACACCATTCCCAAGACATTGCATGTAGTTTCTTATTCCCTCTCCCATCATACCAGAGGTAATCTTTGATAATCTTCTGAACAGTGTTGAACTGGTTCTGGTTGAAAAACTAGGTAGAAGAGAAGTAAATTGGGTAAGAAGAGAGGACCTTCTGACAAACTTGCAATCTTCCAAGGAAGGAGAGGAGGTTGTTGTCCCACTTATTTAGTTTACTGAGGATTCTATCTTTGACCCAACCCCACATCCCATTAATAATAGGGTCCACAACAAATGGAATACCAAGATATCTCACAATAAGGTTGGGGCCTCCCCATTCAAAGTCAAATTTTTCCCACCACACCCGAGGGTTTTTATCCCAACCCATCATAATCGATTTAGAGATAGAGATCTTACTACCCGAGGCTTAGAAAAATAAGTCAAGTTGTTCATAAGGAGTCTCATATTTTTTTCTTCAAGATAGAGGAGAATGTTTGTGTCATCTAAAAATTATCTATTGGACACTTCCTAACCATTGGGTAGGGAGATACCTTTCACTAGAGGAGAGAGGGAATCATCTCTAAGAAGGTAGTGGAGGGAGTCTGCAACTATGACAAAGAGGGAGGGGGCAAGAGGGAAACCCTGTTTGATGGAGGGACCTAGTAAGTTCAAAGAAGCCTGATCTGATTCCATTGACCTCCACTACTGCCACCACCCCCTTTAGTAAGGTGGAAACCATTCTACAAAAAGAGGGTGGAAATCCAGGATTTCCAACATAACCAGGATAAAATTCCATTCAATATGATCATATGCCTTTTTATAGTCTATTAGAAGCATGGCACTCTGTTGTCCTAAAGATTTTCCCCAGTCCATAGCCTCCCAGAAGGTAACCATATTCTCCAATATATACATGCCCTTGACAAAGCCTATTTGGGTATTATTGATCACCTTAGGGAGCACATTAACAATCCTTAGGGATAGAGCTTTGGCAAGGATCTTATGGCCTACATTAAGTAGGGTGATTAGTCTCCAATTCTTGATTAGTATTCTATCACCTTCTTTGGGGATCAATTTGATTAGGCTAGCATTCACTATAGGACCTAGGGTGCCTACTGTTATAGCCTCCTGGTAAACCTTAAAAAGACTGTCACACACCTAGGAAATATTAGCCTTATATAATTCCAATGTAAGACCATCAGGACCATGAGCCTTATCATTGTCCATACTCAGAATAGCATTCTTTATTTCCCTCACTGAGAGTCCCCTTCCAATCATAGCTGCATCTTCCTCTGACACCTTAGTAGGGATGAGACCTTTGATCTTCTTCCCAGCCAAGCCCATAGATCCATTATCTTCTGTGGTGAAAAGGTTACTATAGAACTTAGCAAAAGTATCCATAATCTCCTCTTGTACTGTGATAGTAGAACCTTGATCTATTATGCAAGAAATCCTGCTCCTCACTTCTTCTTCAAAGTCTAAAAAAATAATTTAGACCCTTTGTCTCCTAGGTTAAGCCAGTTAATTTTGGCTCTCACCTTAGCACCTCGAGTCTTGGCTAGCTGGAGCTTCCTAAGAGAGTCCCTACAACTCACCACCTTGGCCAATAGCACTGGATCTACAGGAGAGCTTTGAATCTGTAGTTCAACCTCTTTAAGGTTTCCAACTAAGTTGAATTATTTCCTCCTAGCATCCTTGGCCTTTTTTTCCCCCATAATCTTAAGAATATTTTTCCAAGATGTTGTGGTATGATTCCATTTGTCCACCTCAGAATCCTGATGGGCCACTTCCTCATTAAACTAAGCTATAATCCTAATGGCAACTTGTACATCTTCATCTTTCAAGAGAGATGAGTTAAGTGAAAAGCTTGTCTTTATAGTGGGTTTGTCACCATGGTTCAAAATAAGGTGGATGCAAGAAAGAATAGGGTGGTGGTTCGAGAGGGTGTAAGAGATAAATTTTACACAGTTATCATCTACAAGTTGGGGGAAATTGAAGAATAATTTGTTCATGTAGATCCTATCTAGTCTAGAATAAATTCTCTTATCTCCTCTTTGAAAGTGAGACCAGGTAAACCAAACTCCTTTAGAGTCCCTTATCTTATCTGTCAGGGGGTCAAAGAGGTTAATCTTAGACATCATCTAGGTCTAAAAAACCAATTTATTCCCTTTCCACTCAAATATTAGTCCTCCTTTATCTTGAGCTCTCTCTACCATGTTGAAATCCCCTGCTAGAATCTAGGGGATGCTTTCCAGATCTAAGATCCATCTCCACAGGCCTATCCTAGAATGGTGATCATTAGGAGCATAAATAGAGCATACTCTAAAGGTTTTCTCCTCAACTTCAAGTGTAACCCAAATGTCTCTATTGCACGGGGAGGCTCTCCAACTTTTGATCAATTTCCTCCACTTAGGGCCAATCAAAATAGAGGTCCATCCTTTCCCTTTCTAGTGCTTAGTGGACAATGATGTTGCATATTTCCATATGCATTTTAAGGCAATGTCCAGGTGAATCCTATTGCCTTTACTTCTTGGAGCATAAGGATGTCGACCTCTCTATGAAACTACAGAAGCCTCTTGACTACACATTTCCTGTCAGAGGATTCCAAACCTCTGACATTTCAGGACACAATTTTGATACTCATGATAATTTTATTGGTCTATGTCCATGGGAGTTTTGAAACTCTTGAAACACTGAGGTAAGTCACTCTTTCAGTGCTTGAAAGGTTTTGGGTTCCCATTCATCAGAGGTGGTCTCCCTCTTTTCTTCTTTAAGTTAACCCCACCTAGGACATCCAGTGGGGACTTCTTCTCTACCAAACCACCCTTCCTCTTTCCCTTCTCAAATTCTGAGAAAAAGATGAACTTGTCTCCTTCCTTATTGCAAGAAAATTCTTGATCTCTAACAAATTCTCTTTCCTCAAGATCAAGGCCCTCCTCATGTCTAGCCTCTACCCTAACTGAAACCAATGGCAAGGTGGGTACCTGTGTGTCCCTCCTCCTCCTAGGTTTGTATCTCCATTGATTAGGAGGGGGGGGGAGGGGGGGAGGTTTGGGGATAATTATCAATGAGAATTCATTAAGATTGTAACTTAAAACATGCACATTTAATCTTGTTGATTATCATCTAAATTTTTTTGCAAGAGTGTATATATAAAACAGTGCAACAATAAGATACAATATCGAGTTAAATGATTCAGAATGTAAGAAAACAACAGAAATACACAAAATAAATTCTAATCTTAACCTTTCCTTAAAATATGACACTACACTTAGAAATTAATTTCTTGTTCTTCAAGTATTTCCAAAATATTATAACCACTAAGAAAAATACCAGGTTATTATGTGTTTGTAGACTTCCTTTCTTCTTATCACATTCTGGTCAGGAATTCAGGTTTGCTTCTTTGTTGTGGTTGTTGGATTCTTCTTTTTTTGTCGCATTTTGGAAAGAAAGTCACTTTTTTGCAATCTTCTTTCTTCTTTGTTCTAAGTGTATCTTCTCTTATCTATCCTTTTACAATTCACTCTGATAAACTATCATGTTCTTCTTATAAATTATCGTGCCCTCCTATGTTTTTTGTTTAGTGCATTATCCTTTCCCCTATGCGTGCGTATACAAAAAAAATAGTCTCCTCTGAGAAATTTTCTTTTCTTTTCCCCAACTGAATATCCTTCTATGATCTATAGCCTCCCTTTCTAATTATTTTCTTCCTCCTCTGGATCATGCGCTTCTTTTCTATTTCCCTCCATTCTTCCTGATCTTTCTATATTCCTTATCCACGCACCCATCCAATTTCCCCACCTCCTATTATAAATCATGATTCTCTTCCCATTAGCTTTTCCAATTTCTTTCTATAATTTTGGGGTCAAAGTTTGTGAGCTTAACTCAAACTCTTTGTCAATTCCCTCCAATGAATCCGAGAACATGGCAGTTCTCTTTCAAGAACAAAACACAGTTGAGTTTAACTAGGAACTTCAACTAATGTTATGTCTCATCTCCTTTGTTTGGTGCAGAAAATATGATTCCCTTTTAAGAGGCCTTCTCAAAACTCTCCTTATAAATGTGTTTAATCTTGCCAAATTTAGTCCCTTTCAGTGCATGAATGATTAGATTCTTTTTTTTTTTAATGAAAGGAATCTCTTGTAATTCACATCCCCTTGCCACCATTTCCACTCCTCTTTCACATGTCAAGTGGAGTTATCTATTGATTACTTAATTTTCTTTTCTCTTGGGAAATGTATTTTCCCCCAATCCAATTCCTTTCTATTCGGTCGAGCACTTGGAGATATCATCACATGAGGAGTATTCTACTCACACGAGGTGGCTCTTCCAACATGTGAATTAGGGTTAGCAAATTGGTGATTGATTGAAATGTTGAGTTAACATTGTCTTAACTATCCTAGTTACAACCTGCGTTGATTATAATTAATGACAATTAATGTTTCTTTTATTATAATGTTTAAAGGATAAATCTCAAGATAATAAAAATATCTAAAATTAAAATACTTATATATTTAATTGATATTAACTTTTCTAAAATAAAATTAAATAAAATACAAATAATTCAGGATAAATTCAAATTATCAAATCGATTCAAACGAATTTCATTTTTCCCGAGGTAAGTAAAATTGTATTATCACACAGTCATTTTTACTCAAGCATTTAATTTTATGAGATAAAGCGAGAACTCATTAAATATAAAATAAGTAATTGATGTGTGTTCTTACAACCAATTTTTCTGATCTCACCCCTGTCAAGGAGATAGATTCCTCTACCTCAATCACATTTTCATCTTTGTCTCTCGTCAAACATGCTTAAACTCAAATATTCATCAACAGGTTAGTCTCATTAAACCCATTATTGAATTGAAAAACATATAACATTTCCAATTCATCGATAATCATCATTAAACAACATTGCATAAAGCATTTCAATTTCCATACATAACATCATTTTCCATTTTCCATTTCATCAATTTATTTCATAAAATAATTAAGAGAAACATGAAAACATCTATGTCTAAATTATTTATTCCAAATGTTTTGGGTTGACAAACATTCGACCAAGTCAACATAAGTCTAAAATAGTCACTAAATAGTTCTAAAAACTAGGAGAACTAGATCAGGTTATGACATCCCTCCCCTCTAAGAGGAGACATCAACCTAATGTCTTATGAAAATATACAAATAAGTCCATACAAATCTTTAAAACATAGACATATTAGAAATAAAGTATCAGAAAATAACTGCGGAAATGATTTATGCATGTCTTTGTCATCCTCCCATGTAGCATTGTCGATAGAGAATTGGTCCACTGGACCTTATACTAAACTACATCTTTGTCATGCACCCTAATGGTACGTTGATCAACAAAGCAGGTAGGTTGCACCAGCACCACCCCTGGATCCTGAACCTGCAATGCATGTCAATCTAAGATATGAGATGCATCTAGATGGTAGGGCTTCAACAAAGAAACATTAAAAACATTATGGATTCAGGCAAGAGTGTGCGGTAAATCAAGTCTGTAGGAAAAGGGGTTGATAACCTCCAAAACATCAAAAGGACATACATATCTCGATGCAAGCTTTGAAGACTTGCCAAAAGAGATTGAGATTTTATGTGGTCTCACATTCAAAAAAACCTTGTCACCTTCTTGAAACTATCTGAAAGTGTGGTTCCTATATGCATGAATCTTTTGTCTATCAGAGACTTCTTTCAGTCAAGCTCAAACTAGAGTCATATGTTCTTCCATCTCTCTCATCATATCAAGACCAATGATGATCATGTCCTCTACTTGATCCCAAATAATAGGAGTGTGACACTTTTGTCTATAAAGTGCCTCGAATGGTGTCATTCCCAAAGAAGCATGTTAAGAGTTGTTGTAGGCAAACTCTACCAATGGAAGATACTCTTTGATGAACTACAACTGATTAAGAACCTGATTGTAGAACTACAAGTGATTAGAGATCACCGAGAACTGAATTGTTATGCAGGATAATTGAATTAGTCATTATGTTGTCATTGATGTCAACTAGTTTTGGCAGTACTTATCATGGTAGTTGCAAATATCTAAACATTTGTAAAGGAGGAGAAAAGATGAAGAACCAAGATATCTACATTGAGGAAGATGGATATGACAGATGAGGATAAGGAATACTCTTGGTAACTTATTGATGAGTCTATGACTTCATATTGTTGACTTGGTTATGTTGCATTAATTTGTTATGAAGTTGAAATCAAAATGTTACAAAGCAGTGTGATCGGTTAATGAAGCATTCCAGAATACACCGAGCCAGTGTAGTGTATACAGAGTGACAATATCAACTAAGCTTGTGTTCACCGATGCATTTCTTTGTTAACCGAGTATGGACAAAAGAACTAAATGATCAGTTTAGCCGACATAAATTGATGAGCTGGAAAGTACCTCATAATCAGGGTGAAAAGATAAAGTTTGTTACAAGATCAATGACTATCAAAATTCAAAGAAGATCTAAAGGACATAATTGAAACATGTTACTGACACATCAGTCGAGGAAGGATTAAGTGGCAAAATCTTATGGATGAAAATAAAACGGTTTACTTGTCTATTTAAGAGACTAGGGTTTCACAGTGAAACTTATGCCGGAGGAAGGAGACTGCAGAGATATCGTGTGAACATTGCTTCATGCTTGCCTGATCAAACTAGTTGAAGGAGAACCGAATTGCAAAGTTAACCGAGTGTCAAAGATCTTTACCAAGGGACAGTAAGTTATTGAATGTTGATTGAACTGAATAAGAAATATTGATCAGAGGATTTGTATGGACTTAAGATAGATCTGATAATCTGGAAATCAAGTTGTATTGTATTCAGATCACCTGTTGTTATAGTTTAACCATTGTAAATAGATAAAATCTCTTAACCGAGTGGACTTGAAAGTCTTATATGTCATTCATAGAATGTGCATTGTTATCCTGTCAACCCCATAGTGAATGATGGTTGGATGATAACTGTTAGTGTTAAATCCTCTAACAAGGTCACACCTTATAGTGTGTTTTGTAACCTTTAATAGGGTTGGCTCTTCACCGAGCTCACTTTAGAAGAGTGAAAATATTTTGGGTTACCGGTCCCAGGTGGTATTTCCCTCTATAGGGTTTCCACGTTAAATCTCTTGTGTTATGCGTTTATGTTGTGATTGTTTGGATATCATACTTTACATATTGCATGTTAGATTTGGTCGGTAATCACTATGAGCAATTAACTGGTAATCGGTAAAGTCACAGACAGTTAGTATTTTATGTTTACCAAGATGCAGAATTATCTGAATTTGTTTTTTGATATACATTTTGAATTTGGGACTATGGATAACTAATTCACCCCCCCTCTCAGTTATTCTAACACTCTTCCCACTTGTATTGTTAATCCATGCAATACATACAGATTAAATCCTCAATGACCTAAGTTACTCTCAATTTTTCCATCTGTCTGTGGATGATAAGAGGTACTAAAATTCAATCGAGTACCCAAAGAAGCATTCAAGGTTGTCTAAAACCTCGATGTCATTTGAGTGTCTCTGTCGGATATGGTATTGAGCATACCATGCAATCTAAAAATATCCTGAACAAACTTCTTGGCCAAAACCAAAGATCCATCCCTCAAGCTCCATGGAATAAAGTGAGCTACCTTGGTTAGTTTATCAAATACAACCAAGATTGCATCATGTTTGTGTCATATCATGGGAAATCAATACTGATCACTTACCATTTATACTCTGATATATCATGCGAGTACAAAAGTTCTTATGGGTGAACACGTTCAGCCTTAACACGTTGACATTCTAAATAATGGGCAACAAAATCTGTCACATTTCACTTTAGCCCTAGCCAAAAATATAATGGCCTCAAATTGACAATCATTGTGTTTACCCCTAGATGTCCTAAAAATGAAGTGCAATGCATCTCCTCTAAAACCAACTTCCTCAACCCTTCTTGGTCAGGAATATACATCTTGTCTTGGTATCTCATGATACCATCATCATCAAAAGTGTATTCATCAAAACGATGATCTAATGGATCTAAAAGAAAAGTTGATTTGACCATCTCATAGTGGTCATCACCTGAAAGAGTTTGAAGCACATTCTCTCTCAATAAAGTCTTGGAAGTAGAAATAATAGATATGTTCCTTCTTCTTCTTAGAGAATCATCTACTCTGTTCTATTTCCCATTAATGTACTCAATGCCAAAGTCATACTCACTTAGAAACTCTAAACAACATCTATTTCTAGCATTGAGATTAGGTTGTGTGAAGATATACCTAAGTCCCATGTGATTCATCTTCAATTCAAATAGCTTACCTAAAAGGTAATGTCTTCACATCACTAAAGTGTGTACAATTGCAGCTAGTTATAAGTCATGAGGTGCATAGTTAACCTCATACTACTTCAATTTGTGTGACTCGTAAACCACTACATTACCATCTTACATAAGCACACCACCAAGACCTTTACTTGAAGCATCGATGATAACTATAAAGTTCCCATTAGGATCCAGTATAATCAAGATAGGAGTAGATGTGAGTTTCTATTTCAACAACTCGAATTATCTCTCACATACATCAATCCACTCATATCTTGTTCCTTTCCTCTGAAGGGATGTAATAGGTGTTTCTATCATGGAGAATCCCTCCACAAATTTCCTGTAAAAACCCACAAGTCCCATGAAGCTTCTAACTTCACTCACATTCTGAGGAGTTGGCCACTCAAGAATGGCTTTAATCTTTACAGGATCTACTGCAATTTCATCTGCAGAAATGATATGACCCAAATACTGAATCTCTTTCTTATAGAAAGAACACTTCGATAATTTTCCATACAACTTACGGTCTATCAGATGTTGTAAAACTATCCACAAATGTTCCTCCATGTTCTTGGAGTAAATCAAAATGTCATCAATGAATATCTTTACAAACTTATCCAGACAATCCCTGAACACACTATTCATGAAGTTCATAAATGTTGCAAGATCATTAGTCAATCCAAAAAGTAAGACAACAAACTCATAATGTCCATACCTCATCCTGAAAGTTGTTTTGGATATGTCTTCCTCTTTGATCCAGAGTTGAAGATATCCAGATCTCAAATCAATTTTTGAGAACATAGTTGCTCCCTTCATTTGATCAAATAGTTCATCTATTTGTGGGAGAGGATATATGTTCTTATTGGTTACCTTATTGAGCATTCTATATTTTATGCAAAATTGTAAGGTACCATCCTTCTTCACAAAAATAATTGGAGCTCCCCATGGTGATACACTAGAGAGAATGAACCCTTTATCCAAGAGTTTTTGCAACTGCATCTCCAACTCATACATTTTAGTGGTGGTCATACAATATGGAGCCTTGGATTGAGGCTCAATTCCAGGCATCACATCAATTAAGAAATCAAATTCTCTCTTCGAAGGCAACTCAGGTAATTCTTTCGAAAAAAAATCCTTGAACTCCTACAAAATAGGAAAATCTTCTAAACTAGGAGGAGTGTCAAGATCTTTGACATAAGCCACATACATCATGCACCCCTTCCTTTTTGCCTTTTTTCAGTTGCATGGCTGAAAACTGTCGAATCTCAAAAGATCTTTTCACACCAAAAAGTATTGTAGGGTTACCTATATCATCTAAGCATTCAATTGATTTATCCTTGCAGTTCACTATAGCCTTATGCTCTGTTAGCCAATTGATTCCCAAAATGAAATCATTAGAACCTAAAGGTGCAACATACAAGTTTACTTGTATTTGAAAATTAGGAAGTTCAATCTTGCTGCAAGCTAAAAATTTCTCAATGTTTTCCTCTACCTTCTTTCCATATTCTACCATCCAAGGTTCTAAAATATAACCTGCTCTAACTAGAAATCTAGAAACAACTCTAGGATCTACAAAGCATTATGTTGCTCCAGTATCAATCAAAATAGAAATATCATATCCAAAGAGCTTACTGTCCAACTGAATAGGTGTAGCTTAAAAGTTGGCTTGTCTATGGTCAGCAACTGCATGAATCTGGTGTTGAGTCTAAGGTCGCTTCCCATCTCTATCGGTTGATTGATTAGGAAAAATACTAGCATAGTTGTCACCTCCATAAGTGAAGCAACCATCTTGTGGTCCATGTTTACCATGTGGCTTATTCCTCCTATTATCATTCATGTTATTGCCTCTGTTCTGATTTTGTGCACCATTGTTGTTGTTCCTTCCTACGCTACCTCTTCCTCTACCCTTCATATTATGCACATGTTTCCGTCCAATTTCCTTTGGTTTATTATCTTGAAACTTTCTCTTAAATCCCTAAGGAGCACTATTCCTCTAATTTACTCTCATTGAAGACACCTGCTGTAGTTTTAACTCTTGCCTCAGGGCCTTCCTAAAAGAAAAGTATATAGTCTCAGGCTCATGCATATCAACTTCAGATCCTATCTTAGGACGTAACCCAAGAATAAATTTGCACGTCCTAAACCGCTCATCCTATTGATACTGAGGTACATACATAACAAGGTGCTAGAATCTCTCATGGTACTGGATAACAATCAATAGTCCCTATATCACATTCTAGAATTCAATTGCCTTCCTGTCATAGTACAAATGAGGTAACCATCTCTTATGGAAAAGTACTAGAAATTTCTCCCAAGTGATCTCACCAAGATGCATCCTCTTTTCTACCATCTCATTATCCCACCAAGTACAGCCTCACCAACCAATTGGAAATCACCCCACATAGCTCTAGATTCACCTGAAATATTGTGAACACGAAAGTACTTATCCATGGATACTATCCATGCCTCTGCAGCATCATCGATGGTCTTATAATCAAAGGTAGGAGGTACAACCTTCTTGAGGTGCTTACTCATCTCCTTTGTTATTCCTCCTATTTTATTAGGTACTTATGTAGCCCCGTGATCTAAATTATATTTTTGTCACTCTTCATTCCTCCCATCTTCTTCTTCCTTTCTTAGTGCTTCCATTCGTTGGTCCTCATCCAACTTCCTTTGAGCTTCTATCCTCGGATCTTCTTCCCTCTTCCTTCTTTCCCCTTCATTATGTCTACCTCTTAAGTCCTACTCAAGATGATCCTTATGATCACCTTGTTGTTGTAAGAGGTTTCTTTGTTCATTCAAGAGGGTTAATATCTCATCTAGCCTTGGATTTGGTTCATCATTAATCCATTCATTGCTAAATCCAGCCTTGTTACTGTTTCAGGTTTGTATAATGACAGATCAATTCCTACACCAAGCATACGTATGTTACTTAGCAATAGTAGACCAAGGTCTGAGTGTTTAAACGCAGCTCTGATACCACATGTAAAGAACAATTCTATCTCACAAGAGACATATAATCTCAACAATAGAAAAATTAGAAAGTCGAACACTTAATCAAAGTCTACTAAAACATAAAGGCTTTTCCACATAATTTATTTCATTCTTCAAATAATAAATTACAATAATTTTAAATATTGTCAAATAACCTCAAAGTAAAATAATAAGAAATTGACCATATTGTTGAGAGTACATGAATAATCTAAATAAAACACAAGTTAATAAATACATAAAGGATATCAACCATACTGTCGGACATAATACATCAAAATATACAAGTACAAATACAATAGAGTACAAGACCAAAAGGTCCATATGATACAAGATATCTACATATATGTCATCGGACTATCCATCATCCATAAATGCATGCTCCTATCTCCTATGCCATCGGCCATCTTTCCATCTACAAATCTCGAGATGGAAATGTGATCAAGGCACTTTTTTTCCCAACCATGGAGTGGTTAGCTCCCTCAGGGCTCATCCTAAAATGAAGAGCACACCGACCCTGATCGAGTAACCTATCAACTTGGCACTGATGGATCGAAAGGAATCTGGTGCAAGCTATGAACTTGACGCAAGGGAGGATGTGGAGAGGGGCCAAAGGCACACCCTAACCAGATCCACCTTGCAGAGATCACACGCGGAAGCAACAACACAACAAGTGAGAGAGAGAATGCAAAAACTTTGATATATTATCCTCAATTTGATTCATACATGCCAGGCTGTAAGGCCTTCCTAGTTTAGGCTAGATATTACAATCAATTACAGAAGTCCTCCAACATGCCAGGATCTACCAACAATCTCTAATTTTCTATCTTCCATCTTCTATCCAAAAACTCACTCTCTAAACTCTAACCAAACAACTACACTTATACAAGAGGCTACCGAACCAAGTTGGCCTTCAGATCCACCATCAACGGAAGGAACGACCAGATCTAGGTCCACACGCTTCCCAATGATAGATACCATCATTAAATTTATGACCAATAATAAATGAAAGAGTCAGCCTCAATAGAAATCTAAAACAAACAACTCGATAAGCAAGGATAACCGAGCACCAGAAAAGCATCACCAAGCGCCAGGGAAATAATTGAGCGCTAGAGAGATAACCGACCAACACCGGTGAACAAAGGAAACCAAGCAACACCAAACCAACTCAGTCAAAATAGGAACCGAGCAACACAGAAAACTTCAAACATGTTTTTGGAGACACAGGATTGCCAAGGACCCAAGATGCTCCTACATCAAACACCTGGGGTTATTTGAAATGATTCTCTGAATCATGAAACAAGTACAATCCGAGTTGTATCCAACTCAGATTATGAAATCCATGAACTGTCTTCAATCGGTCTATTCTTCCACTTTACTAGATATTCCATATATTGTTTTCCTCTTGTACTTCTGCCAATTCTTGGTTCCAAAATATGCTCAACTTCTTCTATCTGTTTCTTAGGATAATAATTCGGTACTGTCATTTCTTCATCCGACTCATAAAACTCATACAAATCATAAATGTTGAATATAGGTGATATATCCATGTCATCAGGTAACTCAATCTCATATGCATTTCCACTGTCAAATTTCTCCAGTATCTTGCAAGGGCCAAACTTTTTCATTTTCAGCTTCCCATATGTTCCAACAGGAAATCTGCCTTTCTTCAAAGACCAAACTTCTTCATTTTCAGCGTCCCATATGTTCCAACAAGAAATTTGCCTTTCTTCAAATGAACCTACTTCATCACCAACTGCGAAAGTCTTATGTCTTCTTGATCTATCAGCTCTGTCTTTGTATTTCTGATTACTTTTCTCCAGCTTATATTTTACATCCTCATGCAATGTCTTCATGTACTCACCAAATTTTACTCATTCAGCACTTCTCTTTCTTTCATCAGCAATATCCGTCAAATCTGATATACCTCTCGGTTATATGCCATTTACAATCTCAAAAGGTGTTTTTCTAGTACTCCTATTCACTAAATTATTGTATGCAAACTCTGTTTGTGTCAACACAGAATCCCAATTACTCAGTGTGTCTCCAACTAAACATCTCAAAAGATTTCCCAAACTTCTATTCACAACTTATGTCCGTCCATCGGTTTGTGGGTGAAATGTAGAACTATATTTCAACTCGGTGCCAAACTTTCTCTAAAGGGTCTTCCAAAAATATCCAACAAATTTACTGTCTCGATCAAAGATAATACTCCTCGGTAATCCATGCAATCTAACAATTTCCTTAAAGAAAAGATTTTCTATATGTACTGCATCGAATGTCTTTCTACAAGGTATAAAATGTGTCATTTTAGAAAATCTATCCACAACAACAAATATAGAATCATTACCTCTTACTATCTTTGGTAAGCCAAGAAAAAAATCCATACTGATGTCAATCCAAGGTTTCTCAGGAACAAAAATTGGTGTATACAATCCAGTATTCTAACTTACTCCTTTTGCAACTTGACAAATTCCACAACTTTTCACAAATTTCTGAACATCTTTATATAACTGTGGCCAAAAGTATTTCTCCTTAAGAAAATTCAATGTCGTATCAACACCAAAATGTCCAGCCAAACCACTACTATATTTCTCCTTTATCAAATTAGTTCTCATTGCTCCTTTTGGCATACACAACTGAATACCTTTAAACAACATACCTTCTTGAATAAAATATTATTCTCGTTTAGTACTCAGTTGATCTTGAATAGGTGCTCTGCACTTTCTCCACGGCCCAGAAAAATTAGGATCAAATTCATAAGAATCTCTCATGTCAGCAAAGCCAAGAACTTCAATTTTCATCTCGGTCATCAAAGATCTCCTTCTACTCAATGCATCAACAACTCAGTTAGTGATTCCACTCTTATGCTTTATCACAAATATATAACTCTGCAAATACTCAACCCATTTCATATGTCTCTGATTCAACTTATTCTGACTACCCAAATACTGTAAAGCCTTATGATTGGTATACAACACAAATTCACTCGGTATCAAATAATGTCTCCATTTCTTCATTGCTTGAACAATAGCATAGAATTCTTGATCATACACGGAATATTTCCTTTTTGCATCATTCAACTTTTCACTAAAGAAAGCAACAGGTTTACCTTCTTGACTCAATACAGCTCCTATCGCACTTCCACTTGCATCACATTCTACTTGAAATACTTTATTGAAATCAGGCAATGCCAACATAGGAAATTCAGAAACCTTCTGCTTCAAAGTCTCAAAACTTTTATCAGCTCCATGTGTCCACTTGAATTCTCTTTTATCTCCTCTCATAGTCTCAGTCATAGCATTACAAATTGAACTGAAATTCCTAATGAACTTTCGGTAAAAACTTGCCAAACCATGAAATGATCTTACCTCACTAGCATTCTCAGGTGTAGGCCAATTCAAAATAGCTTCAACCTTTTCAGGGTCCATTTTCAAACCATCATCTGAAATCACAAATCCCAAATACATAATCTCCTCTTTCATGAAGGAACACTTTTTCAGATTTATCAGCAACTTTTCTTCTTTCAACCTCTGTAATACTTGTTTAACATGCAACAAATGTTCTACTCTGGTCTTACTGAATATCAAAATATCATCAAGATATACAATCACAAACTTACCCAAGAATTTCTTCAAAACTTCATTCATCAACCTCATAAAAGTACTCGGTGCATTAGTTAAACCAAAAGGCATAACCAACCACTCATACAAACCTTCTTTTGTCTTAAAAGTAGTCTTCCACTCATCACCTTCTCCAATTCTAATATGATGATACCCACTTTTCAAATCAATTTTGGTAAAATACTTTTCTCCAGTCAAACTATCCATTATGTCATCCATTCTCGGTATAGGAAACCTATATTTCACTGTTATCTTGTTAATTGCTTTGGAATCAGTACACATTGGCCATTCTCCATTCTTCTTAGGTGCCAATATAGCAGGTACTGCACAAGGACTCAAACTTTCTCTGATCAAACCTTTCTGCAATAATTATTGAATCTGTCAGTTCAATTCCTGATTCTCGGTAGGTGTCGACCGATGTGGTTCCTTATTTAGTAAGCTAGCACCAGGGATTAGATCCATGCAATGATCAATGCTTCTCTTTGGTGGAAAACCATCAGGTACATTATCATAAATGATTTCATTGTACTCGATGAGTAATTTATCAATCTCCTCAGGGATACTATCCTCTGTTTTCTTACTCGATTTGTTAGGAATCACAACAAAAGATACATCATTCTTCTTCAAATCCTTAACAAACTTTCTTCCTTCCATCAAACAAACTTTCCCAGATGTACAAACAATACTAACAGGTTCTTCAACCAAAGGTAACAAGATTTGTCTTCTTCCATTAGCCCAAATAGTATATTTATGCAATCTCCCATCATATATAACATGTCTATCATATTGCCAAGGTCTACCCAACAAAATATGACAACAATCCATAGGTGTGATATCACATAACACCTTATCATAGTACTTTTTAATTTTCAAATTCACATAACATTGTTCACTTACTAAGAGTGTATGCTCATCTTTGATCCATGAAATCTGATAGGGCTTCAGATGTTCCAACCTTTTCAACTGCAACTTTGTGACCATTTCCTCAGACGCCAGATTCTACGAGCTACCACTATCAATGATTACATTCCAAACTTCATCAGAAACTCTACATCTGGTCTTGAACAAACTTTTCCTTACCAGATCTTCCTTATTACGTTCACTCCAAAGTGCTCTCCTCACCATCAAGTTATTTTCCTTCTCAGGTTCATTTGGTGACTCTTCTTGCACCAAAGCATTTCTACTATTACCAACCTTCTTACTTTCATGTGTACACTCAAATGATCTATGTCCTTCTTCTCCACAATTGTAACAAGTTCCTCAGCAACTACCTCTATTATAACCACCTCGGTAGTTACTGCCTCTGCCTTTAGATGAACTTTATCCTTTCCACTTGGTCTTGCATTTATCTAGAGTTATCTTTTCAGGTTCAGATATACTATTTTCACCATGAGATCTACCTCTTCCTCTAAGGAATCTACCACCTTTACCTCTTTGTCTTTGCTCATGTCTCTTGTTCAATTTCTCCTTAGCTTTCAATGCAAATTGATAAGCCTCTTCAATGTTCTCCGATTTTACCAAACTGATTTCTTCTTGGATGGAAACTCTCAAACCATTCAAGTATCTAGCAATTATTTCCACATCATCTTCATCATGTCCAGATCTAATATCTAATCTATAAAATTCCTCAGTATATTCTTTTACCGAGCTATCTTTCTGCCTCAAACTTTGCATTTGCCTACCTAGGTTAATCTGGTAATCACAAGATAAGAACTTTCCTTTCAATTTATTCACCATCTTATGCCATACCTTGATTTTGTCTTTTCCTCTCCTCTTTCTGTCTAACTGCAAATGTTCCCACCACAAGGATGCATGAATTTTCAACTGTGCTTGCAATTTTCACCTTCTTTTCCTCAGGTACATTCTCATATTCAAAATATTTTTTCATCTCGGTGATCCAGTCCACCAATTCATCATAATCCAATTTTCCACTATACTCAAGAGGATTAAAGCGTGGTGTAGACTTTAGATTTGTCAAAGCCTTCAACAATCTTTCCTCACCTTGATCCATCACCGGTGCAAGTTCTACATCAACTTGTTCTTCTTCAATTTCATCATCACTAACATCTTCAAGATCTCTTCCTCTTCTCTGGACTGTTTCAACAGCTTCTAATCTAGCAGCAAGTTGTCTCAACATGTTTGTCAATCTTAGATCTGCATCTCACCTCCCACGAACCATCTTGAACCCTCTGTAATTGCAGGCTAGATCGCAATCTGCTACCCCACAACAATTCAACTAGGGGTTGACAAGAAGGAACCCTCAAACCTAGATTCGCAAACCTAGATCCAGATCTCACCTAGCTCTGATACCACCTGACGCAAGGGAGGACGGGGAGAGGGGCCAAAGGCACACCCTAACCAGATCCACCTTGCAGAGATCACGCGCGAAAGCAACAACACAACAAGTGAGAGAGAGAATGCAGAAACTTTGATATATTATCCTCAATTTGATTCATACATGTCAGGTTGTAAGGCCTTCCTGGTTAAGGCCAAATATTACAATCAAGTATAGAATTCCTCCAACATGCGAGGATCTGCCAACAATCTCTAATTTTCTATCTTCTATCTTCTATCCAAAAACTCACTCTCTAAACTCTAACCAAACAACTACACTTATACAAGAGGCTACCGAACCAAGTCAGACTTCAGATCCACCATCAACGGAAGGAACGACCATATCTAGGTCCACATGCTTCCCAATGATAGATACCGTCATTAAATCTGTGACCAATAATAAACGCAAGAGTCAGCCTCAACAGAAATCCAAAACAAACAACTCGATAAGCAAGGATAATCGAGCGCCAGGGAAATAATTGAGCGCCAGAGAGATAACTAACCAACACCAGTGAACAAAAGAAACTGAGTAATACCGAACCAACTTGGTCAAAGCAGGAACCAAGCAACACATAAAACTTCAAACATATTTTTGGTGACACAGGATTGCCAAGGACCCGAGACGCTCCTGCATCAGAACTAACTACTTTTATCATACATAAAAGTAGAACTAACATAGATAAGGCAAAGAGAAAAGAAATAACCAACACAAAATCAATCATGTGTTTCCATATCTTAGGCCTAACCATTTATTAACTAGAATTCTAGTGGCAAGTAAAAGAAAATTATATTTACCCTTCTCTTTTTACCCATATTCAACACCCTTTGCCAAGATATCTTTCTCAAATATAGTAAGACTAAAATAACATATAATCAAGTTACCAAAACAATTTTCGAGCATTAGAAACTATTTTCAACGGTAAATCCATAGATTGAAACTTCTAAGTAAAGGTGAAAGTAGGGTTTTGATAAAGTTTAGTAACAATGTTTTATACTAAGGCTCACAACAAAAATTCCAAATGTGTTTTCAAATATCTCTTCAAATAAATCTCGGACACACAAATTGGAAATAAGGTATTTTAAATCATTCAATTAAAACATGCACATTTAATCTTGTTCATTATCATCTAAAAATTTTCGCAAGAGTGTATATATCAAATTGTGCAGCAATAAGATACAATATCGAGTTAAATGCTTTAGAATGTAAGAAAACAACATAAATATACAAAATAAATTCAACCTTTTCTTAAATATGACACTACACTTAAAAATTAATTTCCTATTCTTCAAGTATTTCCAAACTATTGTAACCACTAAGAAAAATACTAGGTTATTATGTGTTTGCAGACTTCCTTTCTTCCTATAACATTCTGGTCAAGAAATCATGTTTGCTTCTTCGATGTCGTTGTTGGATTCATTTTTTTTGTCGTGTTCTGGACATAAAGTCACTTTTTTGCAATCTTCTCCCTTCTTAGTTCTGAGCGTATCTTCTTTGATATGTCCTTTTACAATTCACTTTGATAAACTATCACGTTTTCTTATAAAATATCGTGCCCTCCTCTATTTTATGTTTAGTGTGTTCTCCTTTCCTCTGTACAAAAAAAATAGTCTCCTCCAAGAAATAATTCTTTTCTTTTCCCCAACCGACTATCCTTCTATGATCTACAGCCTCCCTTTCTAATTCTTTTCTTCCTCCTCTGGCTCGCGAGCTTCTTTTTTGCTCCCCTCCATTCTTCCTGATCTTTTTGTCTTCCTTATCCATGCACCCATCCAATTTCCCCACCTCCTATTTTAAATCCCGATTCTCTTCCCATCGGCTTCTCCAATTGCTTTCCATAATTTGGGGGTTGAAGTTTGTGAGCCTAATTCAGACTCTCTTTCAATTCCCTTGAATCAATCAAAGAACATGGCAATTCTCTTTGAAGAACAAAACACAACTGAGTTTAACTGGGAGCTTCCACTAATGTTATGTCTCATCTCCTTTGTTTGGTGCAAAAACTTTGATTCCCTTTCAAGAGGCTTTCTCAAAACTCTTCCTATAATTGTGTTTAATTTGGCCAAACTAACCCCATTTCCCCATGCGACTGCTTAAGTCTATTTTCCGCTTTAAAATAAGTTATGCAAGTGTCCCCATGTAATATTTTAATAACCGGTAAAGGAAATTTTGGAATCTTCTCCTATTTTCATGGAGCAGTTGTTGCTTATAAAAAATAAATAAGCTGTCAAAAAAAGGAGGGGCTCAAAATAAGCAACAATTGCATATTTAAAAAATGACAAGTGGTTGCATAAAAAAATTTCCCTCCTTTTTTTTCATTATTTTCCCTCCATTTTACATTTACCTCCATTTTGCCCTCCCAAATTTACCTATATTTTTAAGCTGCTTAAATATAAACAAAAAAAATAGTATTCGTGGGGGCACCCGCTCCACAAAATGCTCCTTAAAATATTGAGTAGTGGTTGCTAGCCAAAATAAGCTAAGCAGTCGCATGGGGACCTGCCCTAAGTCCCTTTCAGTGCATACATGATCAAATTCCTTATTTAAAACAAAAGGAATCTCCTACAATTCACGTCCCCTTGTCATCATTTTCGCTCCTATTTCGCATGTTGAGTGAAGTTATCTACTGATTACTTCAATTTCTTCGCTCTTAGGAAATGTGTTTTCCCCCAATTTGATTCCTTTCTATTTGGCTAAACATCTGAGAAAATCATCGCATCAAGAGTATTCTACTCACACGAGGCGACGCTTCCAACATGCAAATCAGGGTTAGCAAATTGGTGATTGATTGAAATGTTGAGTTAACATTACGTTAACTGTCCCAGTTACAACCCGTGTTGATTACAATTAATGTTTCTTTTATTATAATGTTTAAAGGATAAATCTCAAGATAATAAAAAGATCTAAAATTAAAATACTTATATATTTAATTTATATTTACTTTTCTAAAATTAAATAAAAGAAAACTACAAATAATTTGGAATAAATTCACATTATCAAACTGAACATATAAATCAATTCAAACGAATTTCATTTTTCCCGAGGTGAGTAAAATTGTATTATCACACACTCAATCTTTACTCGAGCATTCAATTTTATGAGATAAAGCAAGAACTCATTAAATATAAAACAACTACGTGATGTGTGTGCTTGCAACCAATTATTCCGATCTCACCCCAGTGGAGGAGATAGATTCCTCTACCTCAGTCACATTTTTTTCTTCGTCTCTTGTCAATCATGCTTAAACTCAAATATTCATCAATAGGTTAGTCCCATTAAACCCATAATCGAATTAAAAAATATATAACATATATAACATTTCCAATTCATCGATAATCATCATTAAACAACTTTTCATAAAGCATTTCAATTTCCATACATAACATCATTTTCCATTTCATCAATTTATTTCATAAATAATTAAGCAAAACATGAAAACATCTATGTCTAAATCATTTATTCCAAACGACTTGGGTTGACAAACATTCGACCAAGTCAACATGAATCTAAAATAGTCGCTAAATAGTCCTAAAAACTAGGAAAATTGGATCGGGTTATGACAATGGCAACACAAAGCATCCGATTTCAATGCCTCTTACCAAATTGTAGATTCAACACAAGCTAATCGAACCCGATGAAACTTTACACAACTCACTTTATGCATTCTAGCCCATACCATTAGAGCTTATAAGATTTTGTTGGACTATTAATTTTCAAATGGAAGTAACAAAGGAATAAAAGATCTTTATGGTGATAAAACTTTCACAGCCAATATAGTATAAATAAACTTTGTAGGCCAATCCATTGTAACTTTCAAAAGATACTAAAAACTATGAGCATGTCTAGGGAGAACTTAAAGAAATTATAAATTGTGGATACACCCATCATCATCAGTTTTGCACTACAAGCAATAAGTTGTGAATGGAATTATAATAGTTTTGAACATAGATTATGATAGGAGCACATGTAATAGATATATCTATATATTCTTCCGTGATCAGGTAGATTAAATTATATTCTTTTGTCTTTGTGTGTCTTTGTATACGCAACTGATTTGAGTATATCACTACTAGGTTGCCAAACTAAAGCTTTATCATCATAATAAATGTTTGGAATAAGAATTTGGCTTAATATGAAAAGTATGAAGCAACAAACTTTAGGTGACAATAAAAATTAAAATGAAAACTTCAATGAAATGTGAAGCTGTTAATGTGTACCCTTACGACATTTCTACTTCATATTTGAATGAGATGAGCTAAGAAGCAAGCAAATCAAAGGACCAAATGATGTCTATTTATATAGATATATATATATTTATTTATTTATTTATTTTGATAAATAAATAAAAGAAGCAAGCAAATCAAAGGACCAAATGATATATATTTATTTATTTATTTTGATAATTGCAATTTGACTGGAGCATTGAACCCGTGAAGTCACAGTTGGGGGAGTTCATATGTAATGTCTGATTTCTGGTCCTATGGAATATGCGATTGATTCTCAGTTTATTGCAAGAGATTTCTTTCTATTTTGATAGTAATGAGGATAATTCTACAAGGATTACACTGCCAAACACTAAGTTTGATCTGATTCTCAAGCTATGATGGTATATTTGCTAAGAGATGGAGATTATATTTGATTCAATATTCCCTCACATAAGTTGTGTATTATTATAAGATAAGTGTTGCCTGGGCTACTCCTAAATAGTTGACTTCATAGGAACTGGTTATAACTCTCTATCATCACTTCATTGGTTATAGGGACATTTATCTTAATCAATACACATGTTTCTCATTTATCCAAACCCCTAAAATTTGATGTGACCATCGTATGACTAAATTCATGTCGATGATATGTCTTACAATGGTAGTTGTTATTGATATCAGATGTGATGACCAAGACCCACCAATTCTCTTGGAATGATATTTATCAATCTTTAACCAACTTCATGTGTGATCAATGTGTTAGGAATAACAATCCACACAACACAACTTAGAGGGGGGCTGAATGAATTGTGTGTAATAATTATAAACTTTAAACTTTTCTATTTGATTACCAATTAAACATAGAATAGTACTAATCAAGATGAACAATGCAAATGCCAACATCATAACACACAATTTTTGTTCTCGAGGAAAACCCTCTTAAGGGAAAAAATCTGGTGGGGATGATACCCACTAGATCATGTACTAGTATATAAATATCCCTATTAGGAGTTGTTACAAAGTATCTAGCACATTTGTCCCTATTAAAGGACTGAACCCATGTTAAAAGGTCCTTCAACCCTGTTAGGAGTTGGTGAGAACAAAAGGCACACTGCTTGAGTGCACTGCTCCAAAGTGAAGGTTAAACCCACCTTCAGGACACACTATCCTAATACAGAATTAAGGATCTATTATCCAATGAACTAACTGAATGACAACTTACTTGCCTTTATAGTTCCATTGAACTACACAAGGAGTGACCATAGATTTCACTCATACCTCTTATGCTCTACTCCGATAACTAGTAGCAAATTCGCATCTACAATCGCCAAGCTACCCACCATTCCTCACATTACATTTCCTCTCTATATACAAGTTACAAATAATCAATTAGGTCGGCCTATTAGAGCTTCCCCAATGCACATACAATTACATTGACCAATGCTAAGGTACACACGATACCTAATACAAGTATACATCAATTACAAAATTAAAACACGCACCAAGATCCACAATTAACGCTTGTCAATCCTTACACACACTACACAACCTAGTCAGCTCCTAAATGAAATAATGTGAAGTCCACACGCTACCTCTATTAACAGCATGAACCAATTGAGCCATAAATCACACAAAGCATTATATTATAAGTCTTATTACACGCCTTATTCTCGCATACCATGATTCCAGCTCGCAACCAACTTGAACTCAAAATACAGCAACTAGCTCTAGCATAATCCTTGTCTATGTCATGCAACCAGACTTCACCAAAACAATTGTAACTCTCACAAATCAAAACATGATGCCATGCGACCTTAGACATAAGGTCCACACATACTGAACACATCAAATTTGTGCCCGCATACATTGATATTTCGTACACTATTCGTACACCTCTATCCAACTGTCTGTAGTAACCATAGACACGGTCTATCTAATACAACCAATGAAGAATTGAAACATATGTTGACATCAATGACAAAACACAAATGTCAACAACTAACAATCCCCTTAATAACAACAATTCCAACACAATGGTATTAGTCTATCACAACAGCAATTTCAAAAAAATGACAACTGGAACAACTTCTAAAGCCTAGCAAAACATTCAAAAGCAGGAACAATATTGGTCTTTGTTGGAAAATTTAATTACAAGTGTTGAATTGGTTGGAGACCATGATCGCATTCTTTAGTAAACTACAAATCTTAAAACACGTTGGGCACTTAGATATATTTATTTGGCTCTTTTGGGTTTGTCTTAGTGTATTAGGCCCGATCCTATACGACATATGTGGTGAGTTGCGAAATAACATGTTCACACGTATTTATATATGCTTCTTCGATGTCCTTTAAGCGTAGCCCAAGTAGAACATCTTTACGACACCCCTTCCTTAGTCACACTGTTTTGTGACTAATTGCCATCTCATATGATTCCACTTATCATCGTTATTTGCTATTAGATTTGACTTAACAATAAGTCTTTTATTATAACTGTTGACTCATAAGTTATCTGCCAATGGTATTTCCTAGTTCTATCATGTCTTCATATGAATGTGCTCCTTACTAACTGGTTCAATCTCCTTTTCCATGTGAGTGTTCTACCTCTCGTAAATCACGTTGCTCCAAGACTAATATTAGAATGGATATCAGTATTTGTTGTTAAATACCATCAAGTGCTTTGCCCTTAGTAGTCGACTATAGTCGACCATATTATTAATAGTTATTAATATTATGATTATTATTATTATATGAATAATTACATTAATATATTATAAATTAAATGATAATATTTATTTATTATTTAATTTATTAATTATTTTATATTATTTTTATTTTTATTATTACATTAATATATTTATATATTGTTAATCATATATAATTATGATCTACATTATTATATTCACAATATCATTATTTTTTATATTAAAAATAAAGGAATCAAAAAAATGAATTACACAGTTTGCCAGAGTTCAAGAGCAGTTCAGAGGTCAAGCCTCGAAATCAAAAAGAAAGTCACATAGCGACAAGTCTAAAAGAAGAAAACAACAAATTATTGAAGAGCATTATCATGGGACTCTGCCCATAAAGTCCACCCCAGGGGGCCTTCCATCCATAGAATATTTTTCTTCTCTTGGATCTGAACCAGCATCTCAAGCTTGCTACGGGGAGGGGGGGGGGGGGGAGGGGGATCTTCATTCTCTCTGACTTCCTTGGTGAGCTGATTAAGCGCTTTTTCAAAGCTAGCAAGATTGTTCATGTTCTTTCGCCATTCGTATCCATCTTTCAACTCGTGGATAAACATAGTGGCATGGCCATCTTTAAGAAACTAAATGAGCTTGTCACTCACAACTCTCATGTTAATAGAGACCTGCAAGGCAATTTTAAAGTATGTGAGTCTACGAAAAGACTTAGAAAGGACTCTAGACTTGTCCTGATATCTATCTTCATTCCTGATTTTCTAGATATACCAAAGAATATTAGAAGATAAAATAAACCGAAACAAGTTGGAGTCATTTAATCCCTGTATATGTCATGTGATAATCTCCAGGATATTAATTTGCTGCAGAAAAATAATGTCAAACATACACCAGATTTCTTTTGCAATGGAGCAATCAAATAGAATGTCTCTGCAAGTGTTAGGAACTCTACATATATTACAGAATTCCGCATTAGTAAGATCCTTTCTTATTGGAAGTCTGTCAAGCAACAACAGTCATTTAAAGCATTTAATTTTTTATTCCACAAGACTTTTCCACAGTCTATTAAAGTGCTTTTGCCATAAGAGAACATCCATGTTTGAGTACCAAATATTATTAACATGATTGATGATGGAATCATCATAAGCAATGATATTATAGATATTGCGCGCCTTGATTTTTGAGAGTACAGTGCCATCAGCCCATTTAAATTCAAGAAATATGTGAGAATCAACATTGTAGTTATTAGGAAGGAAACGACAAGCATTGATCATCATACTATAAGTCTTTTTTTGTGAATGGGGAAGGTTGTAGATGGAGCTAAGATCTTCCCATCTGATAAGAGTATCATGTTCCATGATATCTATGAATTGGGAAATACTAGAATTAGCCCAAGATTTCGCCGAGCAGCCTTGAGTGAGGGCAAGGGGTTTATTCAGATGGGAAAGATTCCACCAAATAGAACATTCACCATGAACAAGATCATTACTGCAGATGCTAGTGTTAGTGAGGTGTTTTCTAACATACTCCCAGGCTTTCCAAATAGTTTTAAAAACACAAGAACTTTGGACAGAGATAGGAAAAGCACCAGCAATCAAATCACTGAGAGGAAGGGATTTCCAAGATTTGGCAGCCTTAGGGACACCGCGTTCAATATTATGTCTAATTAAAACTTTCCAAGATTCCTGCCCATCCAGAGCACGGATGATCCATTTGGCAGCAAGGGCAATGCCTTGAGTTCTGAGGTCTTTCAAACCAAGGCCACCAAGCTTTTTATCAATATGACACCAGTCCCACTTAACAGCATGCATTTTTCTATTACCTTGACCATCAGACCAGAGGAATTTCCTAATACCCTTCTGGATCTCTAAGATTTGATAACTATTAAACATCCAGGTAGAGGAGTAGTAAATATTATATGAGGAGAGGATTTTTTTACAGACTTGTACTTTGCCAGCCAGAGAAAGAAATATGTGATGCCATTTATTCAGCTTTTTATCAATTTTCTCCTTAACCCAAAGCCACATATCCTTGAGAGAGGGATCAACAGAGAAAGGAATACCAAGATAGCGGACAATTTTGTGGGGAGCACCCCACTGGAAACCATACTGGTTATGCCAGTCTGGGGGGTGTTCCTTCAACCCCAAAAAGATGGATTTGGATTGGGAGATACGAGCACTAGATATCAAACCAAAAAATTGGATCTTTTTATGCAGAGCTTCAAGGTTTTGAGCAATGAGTTCAATAAAGAGAGCAGTATCATCGGCAAATTGGACATTGATTAAGTCAGAGTCATCAGGGAGGTTAATCCCATTAACTTTGGGGGAGAGAGTATTGTCTCTTAGAGGATAAGAGAGGGCATCTAAGGCAATCACAAAGAGAGCAGGGGCTAAAGGGCAGCCTTGTCTGATGGATCTTCTGAAGGGAAAAGGGGTAGAAGACAGCCATTGACATCAACCTGAGCAGAGACATATCCATATTCGTTGTCAAAACCCAATTATTTGTAGGAGATTCGTCTTTGGGTCATAATTTCAGTATAAAGAAGAAATAAAACTATGACAAACTTCAGTGTTGTTATTAAGCAGGGTTATTAGATGTAGCCTAGCTTCTTTTACACTGGGCTGTAGAGTACAGCTAGCCATCCCAGGGGCAGTCAGTGGACACCTGGGCTGGGCATCCCCTGGCTGTACCCTGATGTGCCATTTCTGAATGCTTCAGAAATGTTCTCTCATAAAAAAAAAATTTATAGGGGACAGCCCCAGGTATATTTCACACCCATCCCCATGTCCCAGTGTGGAGATGAGTGGAAATGAACAAATAAGTTTTTAACTGATTAAAACATTGTGGGCAAATCAATCAACTGAGTTAAATGGCAATCATGAATACTTACAATTTATATTAAGAATTTGCGAGCTTCTTCAGAAAACCATATGTCCTATACCAGTAATTATAGAATCATCTTTGCAGCTACATACTTTTTATTTTCTATCGTCTTTATCAACAAAAGAATGTGCCAATTTTACATACATATCTGCAAGAATAATTTTCAAACAGAATTAACTCAGAATGAGATGACAGTTAAAACTAAAGAAATATCAGAAGCCATCTATTAAATGTATAAACAGTCCCGATACAAAGATGAGCCGATAGAGTATTACTTTGACCGGGGGAATATCATCAAAATTTCAAAACCACAAAAATATATGCAGCCCATATCTTTTCTGATTTCTGCTTATAAATAGAATTCTTCAGCTTTTAAAAAACTCATATCAGAGAGACTGAAAAAACCCTATTCTCTTCCTGTAAAGCTTTTAAAATCTATAAAACCAGAGTTACAAATCAAAGTTTATGCAAACATTTTCTGGCCGGCATGCTTCAAGCACAGGATCCAATACAACAATCAACGTGGGCATTAAATCTCTGATTGAAATCCCCTTCTGTAATATCTCCTTCAAGAACTATGTTACATACAGGACATGCAGCAGAAATCCCTGTTAAGCAGTATAGACAGACAGTTAGTCCATGTACTCTAATAATCCCAAGTCCATAAGATGAAATTTAATTTAATGATTATCTTCCAGCTCGCATAAAAGCTATTCCCGTTCACTACTAAATATACAAGTAAATATTACTTGTTACCTTGTACTTCGGTTTTAGAAGGGATCAAACAACACAATTGTTATTGTTAATATCATGGAAAATACACCAAATAAGACTGAATGTTAATAAATAACTCAAGAGAAGAAGTCACCCAAGGGATTCTTCAAAAATTGAAGTGTTTATAGGCTCATTTTAATTTTTCTGTATTAATTTCTGTGTCTGTAATCTTTTAAGTATTTTAAACTAATCAATCTATCAAATTAACTGAAACCATTGCCAAAGAAAAACTCTAATATGCTAATACCCACATTTTGACAGTTTGACTATAGTAAATTAACTGAAACCATTGCCAAAGAAAAACTCTAATATGCTAATACCCACATTTTGACAGTTTGACTATAGTAAATTCTGGCATCTACGTAGAACTGTATGATAAGATATAAGGCAATATTAGCATATTCACTGCCGTTAGGAAAAATCTTGTATTAAGAAAACCACTAAAGTTACAAATCTTGAAGTATTTTCTACTGAATTAACTCTAGATTTAAGCTTAATTTAAAAAGTTGAAAAATCCAATCACAGATTCACATCCATCTCAGAAAATAAATTATAAACTACCCTAAAGAAACAGCAAGTTATGTAGCAGATAGTTTATGGCACAAAATAGACTTATCACTTATGTTGGCTAAAAGTTTTGTAAGTCACTATGACCGCAACTAGCAAAACTGTAACTTTAGGCAACGTCTCATGAGATTACTCTCTCCTCTCAGCAATAAGAGAGGTTCCCTTCTTATCATAGGTGGTTCCAATAGAGACTTAACTGGGAATTACAAAATAGGGTGGTTCTCTTAATCTATTCCTTTTTTTGCAAGAATAATTTTGCAAACAACTTATGAACAGCACTAAAATTCAACAAAAAGTACCCATTGCTAAGATAATATCGATGACTTGTGAGTTGACGTAAGAGCAACACAAAAGACACCAATCTACTTTATATGAGTGGAACAGTTGCAGAAAGCCAAAGTCTTCTACACTTATCCCAAATGAAGATCTAATAACATGAACAAATGGTAAGGCACAAAGTCTCTTACCAAAAATTCACCAATTTCTATAAAAGTACTCAACACTAAAGCACAAAGTCTTTCAGCCTTAAGTATTTGAAGCCACTATTAACTATATCAATTTGCCTTTTTGTAGCACAAAGTCTCCAAGAAACTCAAATTGAACTCAAAAGATTATGAAAGATAAGCCACTTGATGAATCAAAGATAGATTAACTAATGCAACATAAGAATACACCAATCAATCTCAAGCTTCACAACACAAAGTTTGGGAACACTTGCTTCTTTCTATTCACTTGAAAATTTCAAATGATGAAAAACAAAGTTTTCAATTCACAAGCAATTTCTGCATAGCCTACTTGCATAAACAAAAGATGATATTTACAATAAAGCCCACTCTTTTATATAGGAGAGTAGTGGGAGAAAAAGATGGAGAAAGAAAGGGCAAACCTTAACAATCTTTGACTTATTCAAAAACCTACTTTGACTTATTCAAGATTGCAGGTCCTAATGTACTTGCAATCTGATTACATGCAATCACTGTACATGCCAAAGTTCCCCTATAATTACAACTTACTCTCAACCTACATGTAATCTGTCAATAAAACTACACCTATCTAGAAAGCATAGAAAAAATTAAGTGTCCGTGACACTTATGGATTGTCTTAAGAGGGTATTAAAAAGGCCTCGAACTTGCGGATGGACTCATGCATAGTTGTGGGGTCTGGTGCACCCATGTGTCATGCAACGATAGTTGTTTTGAGGCTTGTACTTGCACTCCTGGAAACAACCTTGTTGCACTCTTCAATGTCAATCTGAAGATGATCCAATGAAACTTTGTAGCTTGTCAACTTGTTCATGGAACTAAGACCAAAGTCATCCGCCCCAAGCTGTAGGCGGATCACTTTTGCGAGCTTTGATATGGCAACATCTTTTGAAATCAGCTCGTCGTTCTCAAGTACTATCCTACATGCCAGCTCCTCAAAACCATTGCTGAGCATGCGCTCTCGCTCCTTACATGTGTTCATAGTTGCCTGCACATCTACCACCAACTACTCAATGACCTATCCTTTGTTGACCATCAACTCTTGATACTCATAGAACATCTCATGAGAGGAAATAACACCATATGAACATAGTGCATCTAAGTCAATCTCTGGCACCTTATTCCAGACGCTCAAGTCCTCCAAAACTTTCAAGTCTTGGTTGACTGATATGAGGAGCTCATCCAACTTGGTGACAGTCTCTCTTGCATGCCTTAACACCCTGAATGCATTTCTGGTTACCAACACACTCTATGATTCCATCTGGCTGCCCCAGTCGTCTATTGCCTTAGCCTTACGCCCAATTTTCTCTACATACCAAATTGACTCTTCTGGAAGAGAAGAAGCAATAGGGTCAAATTGTTGTGAAGAGTTAGTCATCTTTTGAATTGTCTCAAGCAAACGAGTGTTTTCCTCCTTGAGCTGATTTTTCCTTTCCTGCAATCGATCATTCTTCCTAGGAAGCAATGCCACTACATCCTATGCATCCTATTGGCAACCAACCCGTGTCTGCTTACCAAGTTCCACTTTTGTGAACCTATAATTAGAAGCCTAAAGTTCTTCCTATGGTTTGTCTACCAAGGGTTTAGCAATTTCAGCATACTTAACCTCTTTTTGATCAACTGTGATTCTTGAAACTGTTTTTGCTTTCTTTCTCTTTGAAGGCTTTGCCTTGTTAAGTTGCTTAAAGTCAAAATCCTCTGGAGGAGCTTCCTTCTTTCTTTTTTGAGTGATTGCACCGAGCCATGGAGTTAGGACAAAAGAAGCATTCTGAGAGGTGGAGGTGGTGGCCATAAAAGACACTAATTCTGATTGTACAACCCTTGCAACTATGGATGATGTCTCAATCTGAATAGCCACGAGTGTCTGATTGCCTCGTGAAGCCTCGGCCATGAATTGATCAAAGCTTGCAACTGAGGTATTTAGAAGAGTCGTGGATACATTTGATAAGCTGGGAAAAGAGGAATATGCATCAAACACATTCTCCAGACTACCATAGTGCTCTCCTAGAATAGATGCAGGATTTGCTGAAGAAATGGGCATCACAAATTTATTCTCTGGAAGATTCACTGGAGGAACATACAATGTGGAGAAAGAATCCAAATCAATATCAAGAGGAGATTGGGGAGCCTTGTCAAGTATTGGTTATGATTCGTCAGGAGATGTAGGAGTCTCATCAAGTGTTGGTGTTGATTCCAATACCACAGGAGTCACTTCTACGTCTTCAAGATGGGATTCCTTGGGAGTGAGATCCTCTTGCAACTCATCCTCACTATTTGTTAGATGAATTCTCTCAGATTTTGCCACTTCCTTTATTGTTGCAACAACTATCGTAGGCGTTTTGATTGTGGCTTTGCCTCCTTTGATCATGAGCTTTGGAATCACTTTAATCTTTGATGTCAAAGATCCATTCTTCACTTTTCCCCTAATTTCTAACTTTAGTCCAACTGGACCAGCAGCATCAAAGTCCTTTCCCTACTTAATCTTGATGCACTTAAAGCCTCTCTTCTTTAGCCATATATTTGCGTTGGCTAAGATAGGCTAAAATCTATCCCAGATAGATGTGCTTTCTTTCAATGACCATGAAACAGGCAAAATAGGAAGGCTCTCAACTCAATGCTTATAGTACTCAGGATCCAAGATGCCATAATCGTCCTCAACACCCTCAAGAATTTGAGCTAGATTGAATTCTACTATTTGCTTCAGGGTTAATCTACAATACTCCATCTTCCTGATCTCCACCTCGATGCGCATGTCAATCCAGATGTCCTCAAGGCAATGAATGTGCATAAAGTTTCTTTTCATTTGTCATTCATGCCTCAATAATCAAAGTAGTTTCTAGACATGAACTTCTTGAGAGTAATTTCTTGAAGTTCAATCTCCATGCACTTAGCCTTAGGAACAATGGTCAAGGCGTCTCCCCCAATCTGAAGCAGGTTCTGTGAAGAAGTATCAACCCCAAGCTTGTATAGAGTAGACTGATATGCTTGAACAGCCATGAGCTGTCTCGCAAGTTCCATAAGGATGATCCTGTAAGTGGGATACCGAGGAAGTGTGTAAGGCTCACCCCGAAAATAGCCAACCCTCATGTAAGTGAAAGTTGGAAACTGAAGAAACAAGCAACCATACTCATTCACTTTCCTCCATGCTTCATCAGACACTTGCCTCCCAAGAAGAGTTTTATCAAAAAGACACATATAATACCCAAAGAAGGCATCCTGAACTCTTCTGTAGTGAACTCGGCTTGGTCTCTGTGGCAATTGCTCATAATACTCCCAGACTGGCACCAATGATCTATCGCCTTTGGTCGAGAGACCAGAAAAAGATCCCAAAGAAGTAGCAATGTAAACCAAGTATGAATTCATATAGAATGTGAGAGTATTAGAGACTTGGGCTAACTGCTCACAAAGTGTATCACTGATTAATTTACTCCAGAAGATCTCCTGCTTAGACCTCACAATCAAATAAATGAATTTGTACATCCAAGGCTCGAAGGCATTGGACTCCCTAAGGCACGTGATCTTGCTGAGTAAGGTGATCAAATCATTGATCTCCTCACGAAATTCTAAACTGTGGATCGCCTTTGGCCATCTAGACAAACAAGCTCTCTTATTCACCAACCAGTTTTCATTTATGTACTTTATGCAATCATGTTTCCCCTCATTCCATCTCTTCAAAGACTTTTCCTTGGTCATATCAATGCATACTGGAATAGGTGGGACTTTAAAGATTTTGTCAATAGTATCTAGGTTTCGACTGATAATGGTGTTTCCATCACGATCCCTAATGGTCTTTAGATTCAAAATCAAAATGTTGCATGCATGTCATCACAAACTTTGGTTCTAGGGTAGCCACTGGAAACGTAGAAACAAGATGAATATGACTCTAAATAACAGGAGCCATCTCTTCCTTCGTAGAGGTTTCCACCCTTCTGAGAAATTCAACCATGTCAAGATGCCCCAATTCAGTGTCTCTAATCTCATTAACATAGGATGTCACCTAGGAAGGTGAAATAGAATTCTGGTATTTATCATATTGATACTTCATTTTCTTCTTGCCTTTTGGAGAGACTGGCTCTTCCGACATAGCAAGCACACTTGTGGATGAAGCTGCAACATGAAAATCCCATAATGTGAGAATGTCTTCATGTGACACAGATGAATCCATAAGACACTTTTTAAGGCTCAATTTCTACATATCTGAAAGTGTATGCATACTAGATATGAATGGAAGGCCTTTGAGCAATTGGAAATGAAGGAAACTAGATGAAATCAGCTATTTAAATGAGAGAAAAGCTGAAAAACAGGGTTTTTCTGGAGCGCTACAGGTGGATGGAATACAAGTGTTTAGCATGGAAATGAGATGCAAAAGCGTATATATACAAATCAGAAGACTATTTACTCACAAGCAAGGTTTTTAATTCCAATTACAAGTCATTTGGAAGCAGTTTGCTGCCTGCAAATGGGTTTTTAAAGTCCACTTGCAGGTTGGAAAGAGACTTCATATGTGTTTGGAAAAAACTTGCAAGTGGGGTTTTTAATTCCAATTACAAGTACGGGAAAAACTTTGCTCCTTTTAGCAAGATAAACTTACAAGTGGTGTTTTTGAATCTGTTTGCAAGTGGGGAAAATATGCATGCTTGAAGTTTTCTCTGTGGGAAGAACTTGAATTGTTACGAAAAACAACACTCTCATACAAAAACTCTACAAATCTGAAAATGATTTGTAATGACAAAAACATATATACAAAACAAGAACGAAAACAAACAAAAGAAGCACAAATTCGCTTTTGCATAAAGAAGAGGACAATCTTCATACAAAACTTCTTCAAAAACAAAGAACGCAGCCAATGAAAACATACCTTCTTCTTGAGAATCAAAATGCAACAAGGAAGAAGTCTTGAATCTTCAAGAAATCCCCCAAATCTTTGATGATTCAAATTTGGGGAAAGATTCTAATTTGCAGCTATATAGACAAACAAATTTGACCAAATCCTCACCAAATCAATGCATTCTCAGTCCATAAGCATTTAATGACAAATGGCCATTAATGAGAAATGAAATGCTTAAGAATAGCACTTCAAAGACTGGTTCAAACATGCAAGACGTGACTTCTGCATGTGATTGCAAGTCAGCTTGCAATGGAGGTCAAAAACGGTGCTCCAAGAGGAAGACATGTTTTGTATTGAACAATACAAGCTTCCAAATGCCTTGACTTTGCCCTAGGACAGGCTTTACAATCACTGCTGCAACTTAGAAAAGTATTTCCTTTGCAAAAACATAAGCATTTACCCTAGACAGGCTTTTGGTATGTTGTTACAAATGCTTGGAGAATTCTTTGTCCTTAATTGCTCCAAATGCCCAAGACAGGCTTTATAGATCACAATACAAGTGCTGGAAGCATTTTTTTTTTAAAACAACTTAGCATGCATATGTGAATGGACGCATTTTTGAAGACATTTTGCAAGTGTTTGAGAAAAAACGATTCACTTATGCCTTAAGGCGGGCTTTAGAACCCATGATACAAGCTGCAAATGTGTTTTTCTTTTTAAAAACTTGTATATGCCTAAGACGGGCTTTTAGTGCCACAATGCAGATAAAAACATTGCCTTGTTATCATCAAATGCACTAAAAATGTTTATAATGGGCTTTTAAACATCGTTTGCATATGTAATGATCACAAAATGCATCAACAAAGCCAACAACAGCCTTTTGGAGGTTGAATGCAAGATGTTTTTTTGCTATTAAAACAGAAGCGACTTCATATAATAATGACAACGGGCTTTAATAAGATGTTTGCAAGTCTTCTTATTAAATACGGGCTTTTCAAGCCATGTTACAAACATATAAATGTTTTAAAACATAAGATGTCATTAGGATTGAAAAGCCCATCCACTTATATCAAACTTACTTGCAATGATGTTAAAAAACGACATCTTAAGTCAAAAACGGGTTCTTAACTCATGAATACAAGTCGCATTTTTTAAGACATTTTGCAAGACAAAACAAATAGGTAAATGCTGTGGCCAGGCTTTTTTGACCCGACTACAAGCATACTGGTGCTTTTGAAAATGATAATGTTATTGCAATTAGGCTTAAAAAGCCCACTCATATCTTTAAATTCCACTAGAGTTTACAAATTTCCTTTCAAATGTGTAATGGTGGATTTTAATTCCCTTAATGCAAGTGAATGACACCCAAGACAAGTTGCAATGACTCACAAAAAGCCTGTATTTCATGAATTAAGAGGTCTTGGTGGACTTTTGATTCCACATCGCAGGCTTTTAAACAAAGAACAAGGACCTGCAATCAGGCTTAAAAACCCCACCTGCAGGTAGCTTAATTCCTCATTCTCTCTTAGAATACAGCTCTGAATTAGGCCTACAATAGCTCAAAATTAGGTCTACGATAGCTCGAAACGAGTGGAATTCGAAAAACAACAAACCTAGGACAAAAACAAAACCGAAAACAAACAAAACAACCAAGAAAAAATCAATCAAGGACTTGAAGGTTACCAAAAATCGAGTACATGTAGTCAACGAAGAAAAACCCATCTTAGCAAGAAAGACAAAGAAAAACGCAACGAAACCTTTGAAAATGGCATTCGTAGGACATAAGACTTAGGACAATTCAAGAGATAACTAATTACCTTTGTAAAACATCACTAGGAACAATTCTCTACGAATTAATGAGAAATTGCATAGGGTTGCCCAATTTTGTGAATTCAAAATTGAAGACAACTTAAAATTTCAAAAATAGCATACCAATGAAAATTTGAAAATCCACGGTCACCTAGAGACATGGGATGTGATAACGGGGACATCATATTGAAGGGTATATGGATAATAGGGGTCACCTGAAGATACTCGTGAGGATTGCTTCAAGTTTTTTTGTGCTGCTTAATCCCCAGTTAACCCCTCCTCTCTGGTCCAATGTCTGGGTTAAAACTCTCTTCCCTAATACTATATCAGTTTCTGGATTCGATTGTGTAGAATTTTTTGTCATCAACATTTCGGATCATACTACATGATCCATCATCAGGATGCAAGAGAGCAAAAGGAACATAAGATCAATCTTTTTCTTTGGCTGTCCAAAATCGAATTCTTACTTTGCACAATTTAGTCAAAAGGGGAGTGTCCCTCCCAAATAGATGTCCCCCTTGCAGGGAGTCAGTATCAATTTTTCACCTCCTTTTAGACTGCCATTACCTGAAATATTTGGGTCCATGTTCTGTTCTAGTTGGATTCAACCTACCTCTATTTTTGTACCTCTTATCTCAATGGTTGGAGCAAAATGCCAGAATTTTTAAAGATATAAAGCTTTAACTGATCATGTTGGATCCACTATATATTTGGCTATCAAGAACTTTTTGCTTCCCTCAAGGATTGGGATTCCTCTTGGGTGTTATTCTTGTCTCTCCTTACAATCAAAAGGTAGCTGATTGCTGGAAGTGGACCATTAACATTAGCTTGGATGCGTCCTTGCAGAAAAGAGGATCTAGCGTTCTTAAGGGCAATCCCAAAGAAAACACACGCGGGATGGAGCGTGGGGGTGAATCAATATACAATAATTTTCACTTATTTAAACTTTAGCAATCACAGAGCAATAATCAAATGTATCCACACACATAAGATCTAGCAATGGAGAACACAAGATGCACACATGATTTTACGCAGAAAAACTTGCAGTAGACACCAATCCAGATCACTAGACACCCGTCCAATAAGAGACTCCTTTGGCAATAAGGCTCCAACCTTAGATCCCTTACAATAGAATATGAATTAAGGAAAACTTCTTGATCAATAATGCTTCATAAATCTGCTCAAGATCTTCAAGTCACCACAAACAACTCTCATGCAACTTGCACAAAATCACCCTTGAGATTGAGATTGATTTAATCTCATAAATCTACTCACATAAGAAATATAAATCTGCTGTGATAACTTCTTATTTCTGCCCTTCATACATCAGAAAAATATGCTTGAATATTTGCAAAATGAACCCCACAAGATCTAATGTTTATACCTTCCAATTTTCCTCTTCAACTAGGTCAGCCAGCAGTATAATTATTTTTATCATTTAAATTTCAAGGCCCAAAATGCATCTTGGAATGTCTAGAGCAATTCCTTTTGTCAATGGTGATTAAATGAATACATCCCTAAGGCTCAGATTCTAAGCAACATTAGCTATGATCACTGCCCAATATCTTTAAAGATGGGTAAATCAATTCCGTGTCATGCTCCTTTCTATTTCTAGTTGAAGCAGCTCCATCAAGAAAACATAGGTCAACTCATTCAACAATGGTGGTTGGAAGGTAAACCTGCATATGGAACACAGTGTTTTGCTAAACATAAAACTCTAAACTATCTCAAGATAAAATTAAAAAATTGGAACTGGACTGAATTTGGTGACATCAAAGAAAAAAACAGAAAATCTGTGAAGAGTTGGTAGAGCTCACTTGGAAGCTTAGAACGTTTGGAAGTACTAATGGTTTGCTTTCACAAAGAACGCCTTTTGAAAGCTGCTCTTCAGGAATGGATGCCAAAGAAGAAATTAAGTTTAAGCAAAAATCTAGAATTCAATGGTTAAAATAATGTGATAAATTCTTCTTTCTTTCATAAATCTTTGCTAAATAGATGAGCTCATAACTACATCAAGGCTCTTACTATGCAAGATGGGAAGGAGTACTCTATGGAAGGTATGCAACAAATTGCCCAACAATATTTCTAGCACTTATTTACAGCCCAACCTCTAGATGAGATGGCCCAACAGAAACTGTTAGATATACTTCCTAGAATAATCTAAGATCAGGATAATGAAAAGCTAAACATTCCAGCTACAGAAAGTGAATTGCAGCCATTTGTACTTAGTATGAAAAGGATTCCCAATTAAATTCTATTAAACGTTCTAGGGAGTTATCAAAGGGGAGCTCCTTAAGTGGTTGAAGAGGTAAAGACAACAAAAACAATGCTAAAACAAATCCGCAAACTCTTATAGTTCATATTCCAAAAGCTACTAAAGAGGAGGATATTTCAACTTATAAAGTTCAAACCTATAGCTTTATGGAATGTTTGTATAAATAGGCACCAAAATTATGGAAGAAAGGCTAAAACGTCTGCTTAACAAGATGATTTCTCTAGAACAAGGAGGTTTTGTCTCAGGACGTCAAATCCATGATAAGATTGTATTAGCCCAAGAGACCCTACACTCTCAAGGATTCATAAAAAAAAAATTATGTTTATTCAGCTAGATTTATCCAAAACCTATGACAGAGTAGATTGGGTTTTTCTATGTAAAATTTTGGCTCAATTAGGTTTTCCTGAGGATTGAATTGCATGGGTTAGAGCCTTTTCATCTTCAGTGTCCTTTTCTGTTTTGGTTAATGGTACTCCCTCTCAGCTTTTCTTGGTTTCTAGGGGCATCCATCAGGATGATCCTTTATCCCCCTTCCTTGTCATCATTTTGGCAGATTGGCAACTAAAGCTTGTCAGGAAAAAAAGATTACTATTTTAGATTGGCCAAAGGAGCTCGTCTTCTCACCCATCTTCAATTTGTGGATGATTCTACCCTCCTAGGTAAAGCTAATTGCTAGGAAGCTCAACAATTGTTAAAACTTCTTCAGTTTTTTTCAAGAGCTACCGGTAAGCTGGTTAATCATGCCAAATCTAGCATCATTCGTTTTCACTGATCTAGTAGACTGGAGGATCAATTCTCAACATCTTCCACTTTAAAAGAGGATCTCTTCTGCTTCAATATCTGGGAACACTCTTGCAGCTAAACAACCTAAATATTTGCATTGAGTTATCAACAAAGCAAGGATGAAATTGCAAAAGTGGACTAATGAATGGATTTCATCAGGAGGACGAATCACATTGATTAAGGCAATCCTTCAAGCCTTGCTTGTATATGTATCCTCTGTCATGAATATTCCATGTCAAACTTTGAAACAATTGGATTCCCTTTGCCAAAAATCCATGTGGAACGGTTCACAATAAAAAAGAAAGCGGACCCTTGTTAAGCAGGAAGATGGCTTAGCTTTTAACTCCACCAAGCACAATAAGGCTTCGGTAGCTAAACTTTGTAAAAGAATGCTTATGACTCCTGCCTTGTTGGCAGCTAATATTCAAACCAAGTGTGCTGAGAATAACACCTCGGAAAGTATGATTGGGTTGTCTCTTCCCTCTAAGGGATTACCCTTTCTTGTTGTTCTAAAAGTGGGGGAGGCTCTTATAAAAAAAGCATTTGTTATGGATTGCCCATAATGATCAAGCTGCCAACTTCTGGACAAATTCTTGGGATGATCATCCACCTATCAATACTCATTCCAAAATTTGAAGATACTATGGATGCTTTTCATGAAATAGGATGGATCAAAGTTGCTCACTATCGCTAGCCCAACTACTCATCCTTGGCAGATTGGGCAATGTTGGATCCCCTCTCTGGAATGGAAAATCCACATGGAAAAAGCTCAACAATCTCAGATTGATACAATTCTCTTAGGTCATCATCTTTCAACTTCCGCGATGCTCGATTCTGTTGCTTGGGGAAACAACCCTACTAGTGAATATATGGTACTTCAGGCCATGCTAGTCTAGGCAAGACTACTTGCCACCAGATGAAGGATTTCTTCAAATTCATTTGGCAGCCTGCTATCTAGCCCAAGATGAAACGTGGATTTTATGGCCTCTTTCATTGTGTTCTATGTTTGGACAATTAGGAAACCATCACACATGATTTTTCCATTTCCCATGGATGGTTCTCTTATGGAAGTCTTTAACTAAAGTACTGAATATTCCATGGTTTAGCATTCAATATTTTGAACAGCTATTCAAGCGTGACAGAGCCATCTTCCTAAGGGATAGAATTTCCTCCCTGCAATGTGGTCTGGCATCACCTTTATGTTCTGGAACATTTGGAAGGAGAAAAATCCCAAACTTTTCCAGCAAGCTAGCAAGGATATCAATTACGTTTGGGAGAAAACATTGGAAGGAGAAAAATTGCAAACTTTTCCAGCAAGATAGAAAGGGATATCAATTATGTTTGGGAAAATATCAAAATGAATATAATTGAATCTATCAAGCATAAGATTTGTCTATCTCAAATTGTCACTCCAAAATAGGAGAGTTCATGTAAAATTTATGTGAACAACTCTCTTTGCAACCTAAGACTTCAATAGTTCTGCTTTTTGACTGAAAAAGAAATATAAGTTGGAGAGACCTTGGGCATCTCCTCCTATTGGGTACAGTAAGTTGAATATGGGTGGTGCTTCAAGGGGCAATTCAGGTTAGGCTAATATGGAAGGCATTGGTAGATATTCAAATAAATTTGTGGCTTCATTTTTTGCTGAAAATTTGGGACATATAACTAATAATTTAGCAAAGATCAAAGTTGTTTATAAAGGGATACAAGAGGCTCTCAAAATTGGGTGGCAAACGTTTATAAGCAAAGTTACCAGGGATGCATCCCCAGGCCTATTTGACCCGTCCAAGAAATGGGGACGTCCCAAGGACATGGGGACGCCTCGGGGATGTCCCCTGGCTGTCCCATAGTATTATTGTTTAAGTTTTGATAATTTGTTTGTCTTTGACTCTCATGCAAACTCTCAATCTAAGTTATTTAACACAAATGTTATATGTTAAGATTCTCTAATGTATATAAGAATTCTCTATCCATGTCTTCATGTGAATATTTATAATTTCCCAATATATTTTAAATTTTCTATGTTTTATATAGCTGTGTTCCATTTGTTGGCCCCTAGCCATCCCCAAAAATGGCTCAAAAAATTGGGGACAAGAAAATGCATCCCCCCATCCTGAAAACTTGGAGTAACATAGTTTATAAAGACAAATCAAATAAGGAAGATTTATTGTATTCCTTCTTAAGGGGGAAAAAAAATCACAAAGTTTTACTTTGGTTGGGATGGGAAAAAAGGGCTTCAATTTGGGGATGGCAGGGGAATGGTGACGGGGGAGCAGGGGGGGGTTCTGTAATATACTATACATATAGTACTTGAAATGCTAATTATGAAATGATGTATAATAGCATAAAAACTAAAAAATTATAATACCAAATACTTGAACATAGCAAAATTGTAACATGAATATCAAAAATATCATAAAGATGATTACAATGACTAGCATGATATCAAAAAAAGTACAAAATCATGTACATACACTCATAAATATGCATATGTAGTCTGTGTGTGTGTGTGTAACACTGACCTTTACGGTAGCCAGTAAACCCCCTTTCTATCACAAGTTGTAATGTCCCCATTTTTGGGGTACATTATATTGTGCCGTGTCGTTAGCCTTTTTACCTTGGTCTGGAGGGCTAACCGTGACGTGGCAGTGCTCCAGGAGATAATTGGCCTAGGTGGTTTCAGTTCCAGGCCAATCGGAGTAGTTTCCGCAAGTTTCCGGGGTACTTACTAGTTATAGTAAGTCAGCAGGGTTCAGTATTCTCGACTTTTCCGTGGTGGACTTGGAGCATCTCACCGAGAGCTTTCCGGTGAGCTATCACACGTCGGCATCCGAGCTTGTTTGGGCCTCCGTTTTAATGCCGGAAGATTCCTCACTTTATTTATTATTTCACTTTATAACTCAACGGTCATTTTATTTAAAAAGTGACTTAAAGTGAAATTATAAAGAGACGAATTGGGAATATGAAGTCACAGTGGGGAAACTGAAGAGTCACAGCTGCAGCCATAAGAGGAGGTTGAGAGTCTCATTTCAGTATGCTTCAGTTTATGAATATTATTTCTCGTTGAGAATTCGAGAAGCTTCAGCTATCGAATCAGAAATCTGAGGATGGAAACCTTCAGCGTTCTTGGTGGATTGGACGGAAACCCGATTCATCCCGGTGCGGATTCACTTCAGAGTTCGCCATTGTTTTACCAGGTTCTTTATCATCCAGTCTTACTGTTATTTGCTTGTAGTTCAGATTGGAATATCATAATCTATGGTTTTGTATTGCTGTTGTAAAATACATACCATTTTCTGAGAATTTTAATAAGATTATATCTGCTGATTATTCGAGTATATCTGCTGGTTATTTGCATGTTATTGTCTGTTTCAAATCTGTTTAAAATTTATGGGTAGAAATCAGTAAATGGCCGGTTAGGGTCATTTCAGTGGTATCAAAGCCTAGCATCCTGCTAGCCTGTGAAGTTTTTTGGATCATGTGAGAAGAATTTTTGGAGATATTTTCTGAATATTATTTGTTACCAGAGTTTTTCTTTAGCAGTGTTGAAGGATCTTCTTCAGGAAAAAATTGTAGAGATCCTTTTTATCAAAAAGGATAGTTGTTTACAAGCGTTCAAATAAGTGAGTAATACAGGAAGAGGAAGTTTTCATTCTCGGTATTATTACACATGTAGTCGGCATTGGCATGTTCGGTTTTATGGTATTACAGCAGCCAGTAGCGATCATAGCAGTCTCAGTTAACGTCTTATTCTCAAGTTTCTTTTTCGAAATTCATTATATCAGTAAGGTAAATCGTTATCTACCAGTCATCTTTGCACGTAAGGACAAGGATTTTCTACCATCAGCTTTCCTGAACGCCTTGAACAGAGAGAAGACGCCTCAGTGTGGAATAAGGAAGGGCGTGATACAAGCTAATGCTGAATGATTGAGACATCCGATACCAAACACCATTTCTGGGCATTTCTTGGGTAGCCAGGGACTGTGAAAAACGAGAGATTGGTTGCATTGACTGTGGCAGCACGTTTGCTTATACACTCCACACTCCTCTAGAATTCTGCAAAGAACTCATCCTTAGAAAAGCGTACCGCCTTCATACACAGCAGTAGTCGACGTGCATTCCCATTGTTGTGGCAAAGCACGGGATATACGTAGGGAGCCCCACCCGCACTTGCAGGTGTAAAAGAGTGTTTGCCGCAGGCTGGAATGAACACAACGCATCATTTTTGGGATGTGGCTGGGTCGTGAATGATTATCGAGCCCTTATATGCTTCATCATCTTACTATTGCAGTTCGGAGGAAAGAGTTGAGAGTCTATATCTGTGGAAGCGCTTCAAAGGAATTAAGATTACATTGGTATTGATCTGCGATTGGAGGAACTGAATCGATAACCGTAGGGAGCTTACCGGGTGGTGTTTCCCATTAAAAGTTTAGGCGTATCTCTCTGCTTGACATACTCCATGTTGTCTGGAAGACATTGTTTGACGTAGTAAGGACGACGACTCTCCAGCGGGTATCAATCTACGCATATCTTGGTAGTCCGTGTGAGGAAGGAGACACGCAAGGATAGCAGCAGTCACGGTGCGTCTTAGCACTGTTGTATATTACTGTGAAGCCACGATAAGAAGAGACCGGCCTTGGTCCGAATATTGGACGACCTGCTCATTCGCGTGAGGCCAGGGAATTACGGGCAGATTTTGTGGTGATCGCCTTGGTCGGGAGGTTGGCTCGCCTTGCAGACCAGCACCCCCTCTCGTACTCACGTCCTCGACAGGGACCGCAACCACCTCTTGTCTCCTGTGGCAACTTGGTGGGACTATCATCACTACAAGCTGGAAGTATCCAGGTGCATACCATATTAGTATTCTTAATCTCTGACCCCCAGGCTTTCATTGGTATGTTTATGTGAACGCTAAAGACTCAAGACTGTATCATTTGGTCTGAGATTGCTTACTGTTGTGCAACCGTCAGAACACATTCTTAGTTTTGGTCTAACTGAAGTTATTACTGTTCTTTGACTGATTACTTCTCATATTCTGAATGCTCCACAATTAGAACCTCTACTATCACCAGAACAAGTAATTAGGGACAAGAATTAAGCTGAAATATGTCCGGCTGAAGCAACTAATTCTGGACGTGAAATGTTGGAGGAAAATAAAGGCTGTTATCCTTCAATAAACAAACTCCATCAAGTTTGATCAGAAAAAATTACATCAGAAATTACCCACAGATCATTACAGTTCATTGAAAGGTAAACAAAATATACTTCCGTCTGAGGTTAACCAGTTAGTCTTCAAACAGTTAAGGATACACTCAGCATGCACATCAGAAATTAAAAAGGACAGTACGCAGGATAACATCTTCACAAGAACTGTGCTTTTAATAAGATCACACAGAATCTGTTTTGAAATTACTTTAGTCAGGGACAGTCAGAAATTTCCAGCTGAGTCTCAGGATACTACAGTGGATACAGTAGTTGTCTGGTTGTGAAACAGTAAACTAAATATATGCTCTAGCTTCTTCATTCGCAGTGTTGAAAATTGTTTGTTGTTGGAATTACTTCTTACATGTTGTGAACATATTACTTGTAATGAGTTGTACAAAGAGCACACCCTTCAAACAATCTGAATATACAATCGACAACGGTGACTTGTGATAGAAATTGTATGCGCATTCCGTATGAGCAAACCTTTCCCTTCCTTCCAGAGGTAATCAAAGAAAATTCAGTGTCAGGAACAGGGAACTATTTGATCATCTCAGTCATAATAAATCAGAATTTTTATTGCAGAATCTGCATTTCATAGTTACAGAAGTAATTCAGTCCCGGGTGCAAAAATCAGGAAAAATTAAATCATGGAGACCTTAGAAAGCCCGATATTCTCCAAAGAGTTCAATGGCACATTCTACAGTGTCCAGCTCAAAGATGTCCGGAAAGAAATTGAAATTAGGAATGAGTTATGTTGCCTTGGATGGCAATTAGAGGAGCAGAAAACTACAAGCAGCATGTTGGCCAAACTCAATGAAATAAATTCATATCTATCCAGGATAGATCAAGCTGATTGCAGGCTTTTTAATTGGGCCATGCATCTCACAATGGTTGCCTTAGTGCAACGCAGATTTATGAGTCATCCACTTCGAGATGTTAGGCTTGCAGTCGCCTCATGTCTCAATGAAATCACTCGAATTACAGCCCCCGTCATTCCTTACACCGAGCACATTTGGAGACAGGTGTTACAGTTGATTGCAGAAAGCTTAGATGAGTTGAGATATGACAGAGACTCTACTTTTGATAAGCAAGTAAAAATCTTGGAGTTAATGGCCAGCACTAGAGTCTTCAATCACATGTTGAATTCAAGATATGATAAAACGATTCAACAATTATTCCAGTGTCTCCTAAATGATTACAGGGAGCGTCATCCAGATGGGGTGAAGACATGCATTATGACTATCTTATCCTCGATCTTAGAAGAGGACTATGACATATGCAAACAATTGCAATCTGAATTGTTGGCATTGTGGAGAGGAGGAATAAGGAACGCATCCATGACATACGAATTCTCAGCTGAATTGATTAGGCTTCAGGCTGAAAGATTCATGAGTTCATTGTCTGAAAATGAACGAATCTCATTAGGCTTACAGGTTGCAGGATCTCCGGTGATAGGCCAGGACTCAGCGATTGCAGGGCAAAATTGTTTCTTATGTCAGGGGAGCTGGTCACAGGGGCATGTTTGCACGATTGATAAAAGGAAAGATAAATTGCAGCCTAGTGATAAAGACATTACAGTTGTGACTACCCCACTTTCGGGACATAGTGGTGAGTATTCAGAACTCTACTTCAGAGACTTGATGGTGGAGTTTGATAACTCCATGGTTGTAGGTTGTGGTAACCAATTGGAGACCTTCAGTGATTCCGGTAATGAGGAATCATGTTTCTTTAGCAGCACTTCACTTTTGCATCACACGGATATGGCTGACCCATTTGGCAGTGCATCTCGAGATAATACTGATGAGAAGTGTCTTAAAGAGTCAGCTGAAAGTTAGCGATGATGTCATTATTGCAATGCTAGTTCACCATGACAACACTCACCAGTTCATTGATGATCTATACAGAACAACTCAAAGAGATCAAGGGCAAGACGGCAGGGGGATTGGATCCTTTACTACAGATTTACAGGGAGTCAGGACAACATTCGAGGATTGGAAATCCGGGTACTTGAGATTGCTTACAGACCATGACCACCTGTTACAGATTGCCGGGAATTATGTTGAGCAGTTGAGGAATAAGGAGCTGGAGATCGATAAGCTCAATAGGGAGCTTAGTGCTACTCAGGGCACTTTGGAGCATACTCGTATCGCTCTATAGGAGGCGAGAAATCAAATCGTGGTCTCTAGCCAGTACAGAAGCAGGATGACAGGGATAGGTCTGAATTCTATCAGGAGGTGATTCAGGAGCTTCACAGCATACAACAGACCTATGAGTTGGACAGTTGTCCAAGAAGATCTTTGGGTCATCGAGAGTTTCTTGATGAGTCAGATCACTTTCAGAAGATGGATAACTCCTTGTTTGAGATGGGTGTCAAGTGGACATTTGACAATCCCCTCTTTGAGACAGATGAGGGAGATACTTCCTATTCCCAGGATGAGGATGAGGTTAGTTGCAGGGTCTAGGACCCAGGTGCAATTACCAAAGGTGAGCCTTGGTCACCAGGTTGGAGTAGCGGGATGAGCTCAGTTGATGAGCAATGTGGTTTGTGTACCTGCAGTCCAGGGGAGGTAGTTATGTCTTGTGGCATTGTGAGTGATATGTCTTTTCTTACGCTACCACTCGGTGATGATGTTGATCGGGTAGGACTTATTCAATACGGGGTTATCGAGCCTGGCATGCTGGTTATATTGGTTGGTGTGAATTTTTCACACAATGGTATACATTGTATGACTATGGGTATTGAGAGACAATCAAGGAGTCCTTATGCTGATTTGGGGTTGCCAGTAGAGTTGTTCAATGCATCGCAGGTGGAAGCCTTATCCGGCAGTTTTGACAGTTTGCCTCTTCAACACAATTTCTGGTTCAGACTACAATTCAAAGGGGCATACGCAAGGTTGGTTCTCATTTTTGGAACCGATCGGTATGAGATTCGGGGTTCTTCGGCATATGACCGTAGAGGCGCGAGAGATCCTAGTTGGAGTGAGGTTCTCAGTTGGGTTGAGACCTTTCTTATAGATGATAACAGCACAGGGCAGATTGGTTCGATAGATCCTGCAGAGGTTTGGGATCCTGACATTATATGGGCTACTGCTTGGTTATTATATGAGTGGCTTCACAGATTGGAGTATAATGACTGTGTCAGTTTCACACGACAGGTTGGTGGAGCCGCTTCCTTGAGATTGGTTTGGGATCCAGGTATTGATCTCAGCATGCAGATACCGATTGCTTGAGGGCAAGCAATCTCTGGGAAGGGATGATTGTAATGTCCCCATTTTTGGGGTACATTATATTGTGTCGTGTTGTTAGCCTTTTTACCTTGGTCTGGAGGGCCAATCGTGGCGTGGCAGTGCTCCAGGAGATAATTGGCCTAGGTGGTTTCAGTTCCAGGCCAATCGGAGCAGTTTCCACAGGTTTCCGAAATACTTACTATTTATAGTAAGTTAGCAGAGTTCAAAAATCTCGACTTTTCTGTGGTGGACTTGGAGCGTCTCGTCGAGAGCTTTCCGGTGAGCTATCACACGTCGGCATCCGAGCTCGTTTGGGCCTCCATTTTAATGCCGGAAGATTCCTCACTTTATTTATTATTTCACTTTATAACTCAACGGTCGTTTTATTTAAAAAGTGACTTAAAGGGAAATTATAAAGAGACGAATTGGGAATATGAAGAGTCACAGTGGGGAAACTGAAGAGTCACAGCTGCAGCCATAAGAGGAGGTTGAGAGTCTCATTTAGGTATGCTTCAGTTTATGAATATTATTTCTCGTTGAGAATTCGAGAAGCTTCAGCTATCGAATCAAAAATCTGAGGATGGAAACCTTCAACATTTCTTGGTGGATTGGACGGAAACCCGATTCATCCCGGTGTGGATTCACTTCAGAGTTCGCCATTGTTTTACCAGGTTCTTTATCATCCAGTCTTACTGTTATTTTCCTATAGTTCAGATTGGAATATCATAGTCTATGGTTTTGTATTGTTGTTGTAAAATACATACCATTTTTTGAGAATTTTAATAAGATTATATCTGCTGGTTATTCGAGTATATCTGCTGGTCATTTGCATGTTATTGTCTATTTCAAATCTGTTTAAGATTTATGGGTAGAAATCTATAAATGGCCAGTTAGGGTCATTTCACAAGTGTTGCAGCTGCAACTTTTGCTTACAGAAACCCCCAACGGTGAGATGGTGGTGCGAAGGCGGTGGTGGGGGGACTTGGGAACACCAAGTCCCCGACCCGGGTGGGTGGGGATTTTTTTCTCTTTTTTTTTGGGGGGGGGGGAGTCCCCGTGTTACACATGATAGACCAAATGTTGTAGAGACCTCAACTAGAAGAAAGCACAAGGAGAAGGCCTTTGTGGATTTGGAGAGCTTTGTTAGCTCCAAATTTCCAAGGGCGGAGGGCTTATGCCTTGGTCCCTCCTTTGGCCCTGCAAAATTTTCATACTCTCTTGCCTCTTCCATTATTAATGTGATGCCTATTATTGATCTCTCGAACGAGAAAGTCTAATGATATGGAAAATAAGTTTAAATCCAGAGCCATTTATTAAAGTGGTATTTCTTGAGTATTAACAAGATGGGCAAAGATTTGCAAGCCAAAGGAGGGGAATCCCAAGCAAGATGAGAAGCTGAATTGGTTGGACAAAGAAATGCAAAAGATCAAAACGAATTTGCAAAAAGAAAAAGGTGCTCTATATAAATAGAATGACAATCCAAAATAGTGTCACTAGTATAAAGATTCTCCTAGAATGCCACAGACCCTCGGTCTTGGGTGAACAAGTAAGACCCTGTTGTGAGGTTTTCACACCATCGCCCCAAAGAATTTGGGGACCCCCATTTTTTTTTGAGCAAGCCTTGACAATTTTTCTAGATCCGGGTATTTGGGTGCCTTAGCGAATTTTTGGGCGATCTAGAGGTTTTGGAATGAGAATTTTACACCTTGGATGTTTTTAAAGTGCCTGGGGGGGTATTGCTTGTTTTCACCTTGTGCGAAATGTTGATTTTCTTAAATAGTCGATTTTGTCTCCAAGCCAAATGAAATTCGATGAGAAAATTTTATTTTAATATCTGGCGGGATAAAATTGTAAATTTTGGACTTGATTAAATTTTGAAAATTGATGAAATTGAATAACTTGAGATTTTCAAAATTTAATTGTGAAATTGGATATTTTGGGGAAAATCTTGTAAATTTTTTTTGGTGGAGAAAAATGGAAATTAAAGAATAAATTTAAAGTTGCCAATTAGAGATAATAAATTGCAAAAATAAAAAAGGATAAAATTGCCAAATGGAAATTAAATTGCAAAATGATTTTTGGGTTGCAAAATAATAAAAATTAATTTTGGTTGTCATGATTAAATGCATTAAAATCATATTTTTTGGGCTAAGTGTTTGTAATTTAGAAATTTAAATTGGGCCCTTTTGTGTGTTAAATTCAACGTATTTGAAGGCCTAGGAGGTGTGAAATTCAAGGCAAGTTATTGGGTCCACAATGGGGAGGGTTTAAAGCTATATTGGAGGCCTAAATGACCTTTTTTCAAAATTTCAATTTTAGGGCCTATGATAATTTCGGATTTGGCTAATTTAAACCGATAATTTTGCACTAGGTTGACCCAATTTTAAATTAAAATAAAATCCCCTAGGACTGGGCAATTTATTTCATTTAATTCATGTTTAATTTGGCAATTTTAATTTTTTGTTTTTCCCTCCTACAAAGTCGGCCTTGCTTTTTTGGAGGCAAAATTTGGTATATAAGGGGAGCTCTCCCCCACTTCATTTCACCATCTCATTCACTTCTCTCCTTTTCTCTTGGCAGCAAAAAGCAGTCCGAAAAAGCAGAGCGAAAAAGCAGCCCGAAAAAGCAGATCCGAAAAGCAAATTCGAAAATTGGAGAGTTTGATGAAGAGAAGAAGCTTGAGTTGAGGCAAATCAGATTTGTAATAGAAGAATTTATTGATAGAAGATTCATAGCAATCAGATTTTGAGAGTGAATTGGAGAAGGGGGAGATTTTCTTGTGGAGATAGAAGATTTTGAAGATCAAGCCCAGCTAATTGCATAGACAAAGGATTCCTAGCCCTTGTTGGTGAGTGGCCTATCTTTTCCTCTCTCTTTAATTGCTTTCATTTCATTGGTGCTAGTTTAGGTGTTGAAAACTAATTTCAAGAGTAGAGTTAGATGTTTGGATATTAAGTTGATTACTCGATTGTCTTGATTGGCTTTTTTCCCTCAAGTTCTTGCTTGCATTTCATCATTGCATTTCATCTTAGGAGGAAGATTTGGAGTGATAAGTGTAGCCCATCTTAAGGTAACGGCGGGGAGTGATAAGTGTAGTATTCCACCCCTAGGCGAAGATTGGAGTGATAAGTGTAGTCCATCTTAAGGCAAAGGCGGGGAGTGATAAGTGTAGTTTGCATCATTGCATTGCATTTTTTAGGGAGAAGATTGGAGTGATAAGTGTAGCCCATCTTAAGGTAACGGCGGGGAGTGATAAGTGTAGTATTCCACCCCTAGGCGAAGATTGGAGTGATAAGTGTAGTTTCACCAGCATTGTAGAAAAGGCGGAGAGTGATAAGTGTTTAGGATGGCTGATGTTAATGCAAGCAAGCGACCCAAAGGAATTAATGCTGAAATAGGAGACAAGGAAGTCATGATACCCAATTCCAACTTCCGCTCAAAATTGAAATACGTTGGAGACACTAACATTGGTACCTTTGATATGATTCAATTAAGAGAGAGGTTGAGAGACAGCCAGTCACCTGTGGCAAAGAAGATCAATCAGTATGGATTTGTGCAAGGAAGTGTTCAGTCTACCCCAGCAGCAGATATGAGATGACAGAATTGGTCACATCAAGTCATCAAGGCTCACAAAGTCGGATTGCAAATCAGAGTGCAGCAACTTCATCGTGCTTCTCAGTCAAATTCCGGGCTCTACTAAAGGTACACAGTTTGATTCTTGGATGTTTTATTTTATTGAAGAGATTGGAAGTGATAAAAGAAAGATTGATTGGATTAGGATCACTAGCATGAATTTAGAGTTGCAACTTAGATAGTGCAAAATCGGAAGCAAGTCTACATGGGGTCCTACTTCTTCAATTCGAATGCAAGACTATTAGTGATGCTTTGCCAGTCGAACCAAATCTAATCTTGGGGAGATGCATTGCACCACTATGGTTGAGGCAAGTACTTATGCCAAAAGGGCAAGGTTGTGGCAGTTCGAACAGTTGAAGGCAGTCAAGGGTTAACCAAGGAGGAAAGCATTGATGAAAGCAGTTGATGAACTCAGTGATGGGTGGATTGTGGAGCAACCAAGGAGATATGGTGAGGGCAGGTGCCCCAAAACCCAAGGTTATTGAAACAAAGATGCATGCATGCAAATCAAATCCAAATAGGAAGGTTAAAAATGGCAAAGTATTGAAGTAAAGAGGAAAGTGATTGAAAGGTTGAGAAGGTCAAGTTTGATTTCAAGGCGGTGGCTAAGAGCAAGGCTCTTAAATTGCACAAGGTTCACATCCAGGCAAGCCACCAAGGTCAAGGCAAGATTACCCCAAGTGCATGGAGACTTCACCCTTTCGAGGTCAGGACATCAAGTACAAGCAAGTTCAAGTGGTGGTGAGAAAATTTCTAAGGACAAGCTCAAGCATCCAAGACTTCATCTCATCTCAAGGATTAATGAACTTTATAAGACAAGGTTGATGAGGTGGCAATTTCATGTGCATGCAATCAAATCATGCCAAGTGTCCTATGTTCTCATTGGTTGACAGATTATTGTAATTTTCTCATTGGCCTACAAAGTTGGTGCCCTCATGTAATTGGTTGAAAGATGGTAACCCTAATTAGGGTTTGTAAGGTTTAATCTTGGCCCTTGATTTTGCCTCTTAATCTTGGCCACTTGTAATTTTGAGCCTCTATATAAGGCCATTTGTTCTCATTTGTAAAGAGAGTTATGTTGGAGAATTGTTGCCAAAATACTATCAAAATTGTTCTCTATTCATTGTTGTGGTTTGCATGGTGGATATACATGATCATTTTGGTGTATTGCATGTTTCTTCTCATCTCTCAAATTAAAGTAGGATTTCATTTCATGTTGTTAAAGTAAGAATAGAAGTAGATGATTAGTTGTAATGGTGATGTTGGTGAATGTTCAATGAGGATCTTATACTAGGCCACTAGCATCTTGGCGGCTTGTCAAGGAGCCTTGTGTGGTAATCTAGTCAATTGCTCCCAAGTTCTACTTGCATTTCATCTTTCCACTTGTACTTCAAGTTGGGTTGGAAGATAGGTGTTAGTGTGAAAATCTTAAGAGTTTCCCTTAGAATCATCGCACCAATGGAGGTAGCGCCACTGGCAAGTCTTCATTAGGTTGATCCCCGTCCATTTGCCAATCTTTCCATTCAGTAGGAGTAATAGTAGAAGTAATCAGTAGTTCAGTAGTTGAAGTTGAGAAATTGAAGTTCGAAAGTTTGAAGAGCAAAGCTAGAAGTGATATAAATTAGTCTGATGAGCAAAGTTGGAAATGATATAAAAGAAGAAAGTTATCTCATCATCATCATAGCGAAAGTTTGACATCCTCAAGTGAACAACGTAAGCCCGCTGAAGTGATTAACAGCAAATCACATTTATATAACTGAGTTAGTATCCACAGGTGTAAGGAACCTTGGAGTATTCTTATATACTTTTCAAGAGAGGGTTGAGTGTTTGGTACGCCGTATCAAGTATTTCAATTGCTATATGTTATGTAGTGGTACAAAACTGACATCAACAGACCCAATGCAATGACTCATAATCAAATCACTATAGAGAAGCCCCAAGTGGTAGATGACACGAAATTTGTTTAGAAACGCATAAATTTCCTAAAAGAGGAAAGGGAGACCACGATGGCCTTGAACCTAATCCAATCTTTCTTTCTCTAGGGAAGGTTGGTTTGCTAACCCTTTGTTGTTATGTTGATGCATTGTTGTTTCTATATCTCGTGACTATATTCCTATAAAAGGGAAGGAGCCCCTGTTAAACTCCCATTTTATCATTAATCAAAAATGGTATGGCCATATATTTTAGCTATCACCAAGAAAGGGTACAAGCATAGAGACAAAAAATTTGTCCCTGAACTTGATTTTGTTGAACACTCATACCGTTAGACTATTTAATTGACTAACAAGGTGAACCTATTATACCACCTTCGCGAGCAACTGGGAGACATATGAATGAGGACAGCATTGAGAAAAAGGGTATGAGAATATCATTATATAGATAATGGTAAAGTCAATATACATTTAATTGTAGTCACCAAGAAATGGAGTTATGAGTACAAAGGGAAAGTCCTTGTCCCTCAATCTAAGTTCCAAGTTTTGTGACAACCATATTAAAGACATTTGAAGAGCACTTTCAAACAATATAGCATTAGACTATGTTTAATTTGATTAAAGGGATGGCTATACTACAATTCCTCAAGCAAGCATGGGGCCAAAAAAGCACAAGGTTGGGAGAGCAAAATATGCCAACATCAATCAACAACCTCCAAGTACAAAGAATATGAATACTTATATGATAGTATGCCACCAAGATGATAGCAATCATTCTTTCTCCTTTCATCCTATAGGATTATTACACTTTGAATTGGTACAACCACCTTCAAAATGCATTTGATACTTAGTTACCTGAAATAAACTAGAGCATTTAGTAAATTTGAAATTGATGTTCTAGGGTAGATATTGCAGTTTTGGAATCTCATGTCATTACCGCGTAAATAAAGACAAAAACACAACCAACATTCATTTAAGAAATTATAACTATAAAATAACTCTAAAGTTAAAAAATTACATACAACCCTACATTTGCCACTATTATACATACTGATGTAGGAAATGCATAACCGCTCACAAGAAATGCAAAATAAATAAAGAAGAAGAATATTACCAGCATTTCCCATTTTGCCAGCCTGATCTTGTCTGCCCATTTTTCGTTCTTTCTTTGACTGTTTGTTTAAATAGAGAAGCCTGCTGGTCCTCTTTTTGTTAACTTTATCACCCATATCTAAAATCTTGTGGCAATCTTGCTCTGGTTCACTATCAAACAATTCAAGGCTGGAGTCCATCTCCTCTAATGCAAAAGTCTCCTCCTCCTCTTCCAGATTTTCAAAAGGATTACTGCAGTCTTGAGAGTCACTATCAGAGATTTCAAATCTAGAGTTGATCTTGTCTAATGCAACAGTACCTCCTTTAAGATTTCCAGAAGATTTACTGTGTAAATGCCAATTGAAAGGGCCTGTGTCATGCTTAATGGATTGTGCGCTGGGAGAAACAGCCTCTATATCTTTGTCATCCAGTTGAGCGAGTTCATCACTTACCCTGCCTTTCAGGTCCAAATTCATATCCTCATGGAGCAATTCGTTTTTATCCATGGTTTCAGATCTTGTAGATTTCTCTCCAACATTACCTGCAGATCCAAAATAGCTATACTTTGCATCCATTATTGATTTGCAAGATTCCTCAACCTCCACACCACTATAATGAACATTTCTCTGGCTAGAGGATTCAGAAACCATTTCTTCAACACCAATGCATTGGAAACAAGACTCCTCTCCTTTTAGGCATGTTTCAGTCCTGTTATTACCAAGAGATGGAAGTGAAATTGGACTTGAACCTGCTGTGCATAAGCAGTTGCACTCCAGATTTTTGGTCACGCATGTTAAGCATGTCTCCCTGCCTACCATGTCAATTGTTCTGCAAGAATCTACTCCAGGATTAGCTGTGTTAATCAGGCTTGTTTGTGTGTCACTCTCAGTTGTGTTGGTCCTTCCTGTCTGAAATATACTAATATCAGCATTGTATGATTCTTTGTATCCTGTAGCCTCTTCTGAAACCTGTGTGTCACACCCATTTTGTATTCCAACGGATGATAACATCTTTTCATGTCTTCTCCTTTCTTGTCTTTTATTGATTAATGGTTGTGAAACTTCATCATCTTCTCTCTCAAATGCATACCAGCCTTTCCATTTAATAATAACATCAAAATCCATCTCACTAGTAACAGAAGTAGCAGCACGCTCCGATTTCTGGCATCTTCTTTCAACTTTCTGACATAACTTGCTTTCAGCCTCAGTTGTCATTGTTAGGAATGAACCTGCTTTTACTCTTTCTTCAGGGTTGCGTTTTCCTCTTTGTTTAAATTCAGGAGTCAATGGAGAGCTTGGAGAGGCTTTTAGCCTTCCTTCAGGGATGCATTTTCTTCTGTGTTCAACTTCAGGTGTCAATGTTGAGCTTGGGCATGCTTTTACCCTTTCTTGAGCGTTGCGTTCACTTATTTCATCAGCTTTAGGCATCAGTATGGATCTTAGACCTGCCTGTACATTTTCTTCGGGATTCTTCTTCCTTCTCTTGAAGATAAGTATCTCATCACTATACTCTTCACTAAACTTTTGATCAACTACAGGACTTTCATCTGAACTCAAGTTTACCTTCTTCTCCAATTTGGGGTAGAAAAAATCAAGCGGGAGAGTTCCTTTTTGTAATGAAGGACATTTGACACTTTCCTCCTTAATTTCATTTGTGACTAAACTGCCCTTATTTAGTTTACTCAAAATATTCCCATCCTTTACTTGTCCATCATCCTTTACTTGTCCATCATTTTCTTGTTTGCCTGTTAGAGCCAAATATCAAAGCTTCTAAGTGGCAAGTATCAAGAATAATGAACTGAAAAACTAAAGCTATCACATTAATTCTCTTAAAGTGTAGGCAATTTGACACCAAATGAATCAATCTAACACTAGATTGCTCAATAGAGTTTAGATTGTTTTAGGTCACTCATATAATCTCCCATCAATTTGAATAGGCTAAGACCAGAAATAAATGAGTTATGATCCATTGTAACTTGGCATTTACCATAAGGTTTAACTTACCCCATCCATGGTTAAATTATCTCAGGAACATGTTTACAACAGATTATTGATTAATATAGCAAAAGAAACATTTAGTAAGTATTTAAAAACATTATCCTCAACGACGAACTTTTTACCTTATTAGTATCTCTATGGAGTACATTTCAATTCAAAATGATAATGAAGTTCCTCAAAGTTCTGGATGAAAAGAATCAGAAAGGTTTTCTAAGTTCAAGTAATACATAATTATATGATATTATATTCAGATGGAAGTCCATATGTTTTCTAATTTGAGTTTCTTTCTAATGATCAATAATGCAAAAGATCTTTCTGAACCTAGTTTGCACAGAGATATTTCCAACTTCCAACTTGGCGTCCCATTCCCATCCGCAAAATGTCATGGGAAAATTCCTTCGTGTCATGCCCCACCATGAAGGGATACCACTAGAACGATCAGGAAACACTATTAATGGACAGCAGCTGGGTGATGATGAACCACGATGAGATTGCTTGATGAACAGTGATTAGATTATAACAATGCAGCAAATTCATAAAGAGCCAACTTACATAAAAAAAAATTACAAGATGACAAATCCCAAGAGGGACCGACCCAAAAATATGAATAATGTATAAATAATTACTGGTCAGTTATTCCCCTTGACTAGTATTAAGTGCTTTTATATTTCCTTAATAGCTATAATCATGAAAGGGCAGCAGTTGTAAAGTGAACGGACAGCAATTTCCAAACAGATCTTTTCATAACCAAAGGATATGACCCTTTTCCCATTAAGGGTATAAAGTGAACGAGACGTCATTTGAAGAAGGCATCAAAGAAGAGAAAATAGGTGTTCAATCAAGCAAGAGATTTGCAGTCTTCGAATTAATAAATTAAACAGCATTTTATATATTGATAAAGAGTTTTGGTGTGATGTATAATGCATGGCATTCTGATTTGACTGATTTGTTAGTTGTCTTCCATTTAATAGGAAGTAGGAACGTATGCAGATAACATTTTGTTACCAATATGTGTGTGTGTGTGTGCATGCATAATTAATTATGATAAAGATTTCATACAATCTGCCGTCCCATTATGGAGGGAAGAATGTACATATAAGAGATGCAAGTGGCACAAGGTTCCATTCAAGTAGAGCAACCCCAAGTGGGGCTGGGAGGCCGAATGGCGGGTGTCATTCCATGCTCCTAGGCCGGAGGTGCCTTATATGATCTCTCAAGGGGCTCCATAATGTGGATGGATTGTTCGGAACAGCCTTAAGGCAATCCCGCATGTACATTATGTAAATTCTAATGATGATTAGACTTCTATTTATACTATTGTTGGTTATATGTTTATTCATCTCTCATAATGACAACTAACCTCCTTGCAAGCTCTAAATCAAGATGTAAAGTTGACAATTTACATTCCTAAATATACTCCATACCTTATTTGGGAATTCTACGGCAAATTACAGTTAAGTCCCAATAGGGGACATTACACTTGGCCATTCCTTATCCTCAGGGATTCCAAGGGCATGTCACTATTGATGGGAGTTTTGTTCCACTACAACATACAAAATCAAATACCCAATGTTCCGGGATGAAACATCAACTACTCAATCCTCTCTTGATATAAGGTCATCTCTCATGCTAAGCTTGCGAAGTGAGATCATGAAATGACTTCAAGGTTCCTTGAACTGCGAATACTCGCTCAGTGAAATAATGTGATTTGTTGGTAATCACTTAGGGGACTTACGCTATTCATTCAATGCATATCAACCACTTGCACTTCTAAAGACTTAGCTTCACAATGTGCAATGAAAATATAGTCTTGATCTTCAATTTCCACTTCAACTCAACTTAAACTGGCTAACTTCCACTCCTAACTTTGAATGCAAGGAATCATGGATGACTTGGACTCTACTAGATGCAATTTAATCAACGACTCCACCCACCTAGTGCAAGCTTCTAAGGAACACTCAAATGGTTTTCAAATCAATATCTCCTCTCCAATCTCATCAAATGGATGCAAACTAGAGATTTAATATCAATTGAAGTTAAGTGTTTTCAATCATCGGCTTACCACACAAGGCACACTTACAATCAACAAGAGGCTAGTGGCCCAAATTTGTCGAGTCAAGCAAGTAAACATCCACAATTACTCTCATCTAGCTAAACTACTCTAATTAACATGAGATAAAATCTTAATCGAAGTGAGAGATGCAAGGAACCATGCAATACTCCAAATGATCATATATATCCACCATTAAAACCAACAATGAATAGATAACAATTTTGATAGTATTTTGGCAACAATTCTCCAACATAACCCTCCTACTCTACTCTAAAACTAATTGGTTACAAATGAGGAGGCCTTGGCCTTTTATAGTACTCCCCAATACAATGAGTGGCCAGGATTGATTTGAAATCGAGGGCCAAGATTAATCCGCATAAGCCCTAATTAGGGTTTCCATAACCATGGATGCAGATATTTAATGCCCACCCAATTACAATTAAGCACCACCATTATGGCAATATAAAAAAAAAATTAAGCACCACCATGTGGGCCAATAGAAAATTACATTGCCATCATAGGCCAATAAGAAAATTCAAATCCATAACAACCAAATAAGGTGCAATGACATGTGGACCAATGATAAGAGAGCACTTGTAGAAGAAGCCACCTCATCACCTTAAGAATCGTGCTGCTCATCCTCATCCTCTATTCACATTCAATGAACCCGGACACAATCTTATTAATCCTTTCCAAGGGACACTTGGCATGTTTTTATTGGTTGAGAAAAAGGCTGCCACCTCATCATTCTCATCCAAAAAAACTTGATAAATACCCCCTACTTGTTGATGAGAAATATTGCTCTTCTTGTGATAATTGGGTTCCTTATGTTGATCTTGGATTTCCAAGGGAAATTCAAGATGGCATCCCCTCTTTGTCTTCTTTTCAAATTCTTCTTCTCAATTTTGTTCCTCATGTCCCAATCTCTCTTGATTCTCTCTTTCAATCCTTTGAGCCTTTTCTTCTTCTTGTTCTAGTGCATTAGCAACCTACAAGTATTCAAGTTCACTTCTCCTTTGATCCCAAGCAAGAGAATGGAACGTTAGGATAATGTCGCTTTGATATGTCTCCCAATTCTCTTTAGGCTGTTGTGGTTGAGAAAGTCCCATATTTCATCATGTTCAACACCAATGCCTTGATTTTCTAAGTTGCCTCCTTGGATGTGTTGGTCATTTTCATCTCATTGTTGATGCCTTTGCCTTTGAATTGGTACCTTCACTTTCAATAATCCCACAATATTTCCACCTGCCACAAACAACCCATAGTCAATTCCTGATTTTATTACATGAAACTTGAATTTGATAAGTGTTGATGTATGGAAATCAGACTTCTATGATTTTAGGTCAGACTTAAAAAAACAAACTGATTGAGACTTTAAAAATAAATAAATAAAACTGGAAATCAACTAACTCGTTGGCCTAAAGCCTGCAATCAGATTAAAATCATTAAGGAACAGCCCCTGAGTCTGAACTAGGATGCAATTGTGTGGAATTATAACAGTTATCAGACCTGCAACAAAGTTAATTCACTGTTTGAAGAGTCTCAGAGGTCAAAAACAGAATTTGAAACCTTTGAAATGAAGTCCCCTTGATGAAGGTTGCCTGTAGCTGAGTGTTGAAAGACTGAAATGTGTTTGTATGCTAGCCCTCTATTGCAGATGTACATAAGAAACATGGATCAGTCCCCTGCTGTAGGTGTTAATCATAAAATTTTCCTTCAATTACCACCTGCAATTCGAAATTTAGCTTCCAATTTACCTTTGCTTGCAATGAAAATGATCTCTAAATTATTGAGCAACTCAATTTATATAGGGGATGGTTTGCAATTTGCCATCAAATGGCAGTTACATTAGCATTTAATACACAGCCATGACAATAAATTTGATCCCTCTCCTCAATTACAAATGGTCATTAAATACAAGGCCTCTATGGTTAAACTCAAGGCAAAATTTGAATTGCCAAAGGTCTTGCAACGGAGTTTGTGCCATTTAAATGATTGCCAAAACAACTTGTCTCGAACTTTGAACTGAGATTGCCTGGCATTTAATTCACTTTCATTTTACAAACAAATCATGCATTGAATTTAGTGCCCAGATCAGCACTTTATAACTTCCAATATCATTAAAACAATCTCGAATTTAGTGCCAAAATAGCATTTAATTGTTTGCTTGCATCTTCCTCTTGAGTTTTGCGCCTGTTGTCGGGATAATTGTATGTACAGGTTATTATATTAGTAAAGTATTATGTTACTCTCGGTCGTTAGCGACCAAGAGGTTAGACAGTTACGTCACGACGTTTCGGTTGTGGCCCTTTGGGTACTTTATATACTCTCTCGGAGGTTGGACGTGGGAGATATTATTGTATGATCATCACGATGTAAATGTACTTGCCAGTCTGGAATGATTAATGAAAGTATTTATTATTCTATGATATATTCTATGTTCATTATATTTCCTATACTATCTGTGCAATACTAAGTTTACCCCAGTGGGCAAACATCTAGCGCCATTGCCTAGACGTACTCGGGAAGAGAGTTGAGGGAAGGATTTATGCCCAATGTCTTAAATAAAGATAGAAATAAAAAGACACGAGATGATGAAGGGGAAGCCGCACAGAAGGCTTTGATCTCTGCGCAACAGCATGAACGTCGGTGTAGGCTGAGGCAACTTGCCAAAGACCAGCTTGCCGAAGGGTTGCCCGAAGGGAACCCCAGAAGTGGTACGGAAGGTGCAGGGGCCGACTGGGAATCGTTCATCTCGCCGGAACATCGGAGAGTGCGGAGTAGAGAAGAACTACTCGAAGAAACACGACTTAGACAAGTCTTGCTTCAAGAAGAGCGAGACCAGTTTGAAGACTTGAACCGCACGTGGCGTGCGGAGGAGGGGAACTACGAAGGTGAGCGCATTGCCGAAGGCACACGGGAAGGTATGACCGAAGGCACACGAGAAGGTACGACCGAAGACACACGGGACGCGCAGGCGAACCCGCCATTGGAGCCAACGACTCCACACAATACGGTTCCACCCGCTACACAAATACAAGTACCATTAGTAATCGGCCAAGGGAACGTGGGTGCCAGTTTTAGCACAGGCGGTGCAGGAGCACAAAATCCACCGCGCACGCAACAACCAAAATCAGCCTGACCAACCATGGCGGCACATAAGGAGAAGTTGCCAAAATTCCACGATGATGGAAAGGACGATCCAGTACGGCATTGTCGTACGTGTGAAACCATCTGGGCAACCAACGGGGTGACTGACCAAAACGAATGGATGAGGCAATTCCCTGCCACACTGAGAGGCGTGGCTATTGACTGGTACGCGGATCTGGATAGAACGAACATAACCACATGGGATGACCTGAAGGAGGGATTCGAGAAGGAATTCCGGCTACTACGAGACGATAATGAGATAGTCTCAGAGATTTATGGAACGAAGCAAGGGAAGAGGGAGACCATATGAGCGTATGGCCGCCGGCTAAAGGAATTAGTCGGAAAGATGGAAAGCCAACCGGCTGACGGCCTAAAGAAGAGGTGGTTTGTCGAGGGCCTGAATCCTAAGCTACGACGGAAGATGAAAATTGTGCCTCCGACATCCTACAATGATGCATACAACCGGGCCATGGACCTAGAAAGCGAAAATAAGACGGCCAAAAAGAAGAAGAATAGATCTTCGTCATCCAAAGACGATACGTCCAAAGAGGAGAGTAGCAGCGACGAGAAGCCGAAAAAGAAAGTCACGGCCCTTCATAAGGATATGGAACGGATGTTAAAAGAGTTTAAGACAATGAAGGGGACAACAAGCAAGGATGATGAACTGTGGTGCACGGATTGTAAGGAGAGCGGCCACACGAAGGGTGTCTGTCCCAAGAAGGCCTTCTGTGACATCTGCCAGATTATGGGACATTCTACAAAGGAATGCCCATACAATTTGAAGGTGCGTAACCAGCAAGTGCTCTATACACAGGAGCAGCCTTCCACATCAGATTCAAACAATAACGCATCTTCCGGAGGCTGTCGGGGAAACCGAGGAGGCGGAAGAGGGAATAATAATAATTCCACCCGAAGCAGAGTCCAGTATGATGCGAAGGGACGCCCAATGATTCAATGTCGGGCGTGCAACGAGTGGGGTCACTTCGCAAGGGAATGTAGTAATAATGATGCCCCTCAGAAGCTATGTCGGTGGTGTGGGCCCAGTAACCATGAAGATGCCGATTGTCCGAAGTCTGGCGTAGGGGTCAATCTGATTGATATTGAAGGCAACACACGGATTAAAGAAGCTATACTTGCTCTTACCCGAGGGCAAGCGAAGGAAGCCCACTACCCCCATCTCCGAATGGAGAAGCAGAGAATGGCAGAGGCAAGGGAGGAAATAGAAAGGGCGATGAAAGCCCAACGGGGAGAGACACACGAATCATCCGAACCCTACTGCACAGACGCGGAGAGGAACATTGTACGGCAAATGCTTCAACTGGAGGTGCTTGTCAAGCTGGAGGACCTCCTATACACCATGCCTCAATTGGGGACAGTGTTGTTGGGTACAAAGGTTGATAAACCCAAACCGAGACACACGGACGCTTCCGTACTGGGAAACTCGGCAACAAATCCAGTTGTGCTTACCGTCAACAATGGCAGACATCCAACCGTGGTGGAGATGGGCATCCTGGGCACCATCCTAAAGGATACTATAGTAGACGGCGGATCTGGGGTAAACGTCCTTCCGGAGGACACATGGAAAAAGCTAGGGAAGCCCACTCTGTGGCCACCTATGTTTAATCTGCTAAGTGCCGACCAGCACGGGATTAAACCCCTCGGCACGTTAATGGCACAACAAGTCACCGTGGGTACACAACCATTTGTGCTCGACTTTGTGGTCATCCCGTTAAAACAGAAAGGGTATGACGCCATACTCGGAAGAGGATGGCTGGTGGCAACGAAGGCAAACCACAACTGGAAACGGAATACACTCTCGATGGAGAGCGGAGGCAAGAAGTTTACTATTGATCTCCGGACCCAGTTGGTGAGCGAGGAACTTGCCTCTTCCTCGGGATTTGAATCTGAAGGGGAGAATAACCCACGAGACGAAGGCAGAGAGGGGATGGATTCGGATGCCGAAGGCATACTAAAACTCGGAGGATGTCGTTCGGAGGATGACACGGATTCACTAAATGGATTGTTCCATTGGCAACAGGAGGACTATGAGATGTTCTCACCCTCCTGTAACACATTAAGCGTCGACGAAGAGGAGCTAGATAAATATCCTCCAAAGTACAGGGAGTATAAGGAAGGAGAAGCTACAATGGACACCGTACCCGCACACCAGTCTAAAAACAAAGAGGAACCCATCTTGTACAAAGAAGCAAAGTTGAAAGAAATAAACCTCGGGGATGAGAGAAATCCGAAAACCATCGTCATGAGAGACGACTGGAATCCTGTGTGAAAGATTATAGCCTTCAAAATCTTGATTCTCCTTCTTCTGATGTATGGGCAAGAGACCATGGTCCTGGTAGAATTTATGGTTCCAAGCCTTTGGATTGCCATTGGAAACAGACTCGGCGACAGGGAGAGGGAACGACTGCACACTCTGTGGACTTTCGACGAATGGATACATGATGCCATCAACGGGACCAAATTGAAACCTTCCCTAGAGAGGATGGACCAGAGAGGAGGGACAGAGCAACCGAGAGGATGGAAAATGACTCAAGTGGTCATGCAAGGGACCCAAGAGCCATCCGTACGGGCGACCAGAGAAGCCTCCAGACAGGAAATTGAAAAACACTCGTACGGCTATGCATGACCGTACGATGGAGGGGAAAAAAAAAAATTTGAAAGAAAATTTGAAAAATGAAAAAAAAAAAAATTGAAACGAAGCAATAAAGGCCGTACGGCAGTACGGCAACTTGGGAGCGAAGGCAAGCAAGCACATAAAAAGCACCATATGGACGAAGACAAAGTCCGAAGACGAAGACATAAAGTATGAACGAAGACATAAAGTCCGACGACGAAGACATAAAGTATTAAACAAAGACATAAGGTTCGAAGACATAAAGTATTAAACGAAGATACAAAATAAACGAAGACATAAAAGTATTAAACGAAGACGTAAAGTATGGGCGAAGACATAAAATATCGGACGGAGGTATGCATGGGCGATTTTAAAAAGTGAAGGCACAGATCAAGCAACAGGGTCCGTACGGCAAGGTTGAAAAGAAAAGCCGTAGACATATTTATGAAACTGTACGGCCGTACGACAACTTGGAGAAACGAAGGTAGCTTAGAAAAGGTACCGTACGGTTAGGATAAGTCCAAAATGATAACCGTACGGCAAGTTTATAAGTTTGAAGGCGATTTGACGAAAGCATAGGTCAAGCAAAAATGACTGTACGATAATAGTTTTAATGAGTATTAAGGGGCAACTTTCAAAGTTCGAAGGGAATGAGTATTTACCGGACAGACATCACAGGCAAAGCAAAAAAAGGCACCGTACGGCCAAACAGAGGAAAGGAAAAGGAGGGAGATGTCCGTATGGCCATTTCATTAATAAAGATACTATACGGCAGGTTTCATATTTAGGTGAAGACCGTGTAGAGGCTATATGAATTGCAAAGTTACAACCGTACGGTCGAAGGAAGAATACATAGAAAACAACGTACGGCAATTTTAAGAGAAGCTCACAAGTAATAAAAGCTGAACCGTACGGCCTTCTTTGGCAAATTAAAAGTTAGAAGGCGAAACAAGAGCAAGCGTACGGCACTAAAAGGTGTAACAGGAATACCGTCCAAGGAATGTAGCATTTCATACGGCAAGGAATAAGTCTGGAAATCAAAAAGAGTACAAAAGAATTTAGTTCTTGACGGCAAGTAAGGACTGGCAGCAAGGAGGAGAAGATTAAAAAAAAACGACGACAAATCAAAACAATTCAAAATGAGTAACTTATGGTACCAAAGGGAAGGGCATAATGAGGTAGTAAGGAAAACATAAGCGCTTTACAGAAAAGAGTATGGGATCAAAAGAAAATCACAAAATGGTGTGTTCCATAGACTTCTGTGTGGGTTTGAGAGTGCTAAATTGGTCTTGGCGGCGGGGGCGCTGCCCCTCGACCCCGCTGGAGGCGTTGCCCCCTAGACCCCCAGTCGGTTCAGTTATCAGTCCTTGGAGAGTGTGACCTGTTGATGAGATCGGAGCTACTACAGGCATGGAGTGTCTGCATGCCGGAGGTGAAGAGAGCACTGGAGCAAGTCTTTCAAGAGGGGTACTACGCTTTGAGGCACTTGGAGTAGGTGTTGGCTAGACGTGAGACTGTCTTGGTGGATGCATAGAGAGCTCGGGAGGAGCTGACCACCCAGTTGGAGGCAGTAGAGCAACACTTGGCTCAACGTACCCAGGAGTTGGAAGCAGAGAAGTTGGCACGGGTGGCTATCAAGGTCAGATTGGCTAGGGAGACAATATGGTGTTAGCGGAGGCTATAGCTGAACAGTATGTTTTGGAGACAAGTTTGGTGCAGGCACGGGAGGAATGGGATGTGACGGAAAAGACCTACTGGACACCGCATTGATGGGGAGGGCGGCACTTCATCTTTTCAGGGACGCCCCTCTGCCCCTTCTCAGTGATTTTCTTCTTCTATGTTGTGTATTTCATCTCCCTATTGTTGTAAGTCGTCGGAGACGACTTGTTTTTTTGGGGGGGATGATGTTGTCGGGATAATTGTATGTACGGGTTATTATATTAGTAAAGTATTATATTACTCTCGGTCGTTAGCGACCGAGAGGTTAGACAGTTACGTCACAACGTTTCGGTCGTGGCCCTTTGGGTACTTTATATACTCTCTCGGAGGTTGGACATGGGAGATATTATTGTATGATCATCACGATGTAAATGTACTTGCCAGTCTGGAATGATTAATGAAAGTATTTATTATTCTATGATATATTCTATGTTCATTATATTTCCTATACTGTCTGTGCAATACTAAGTTTACCCCAGCGGGCAAACAGCGCCAAGTTTATCAAGTATGGGCCCCAAAAAAGGCTATATGTTACCTATATTAGGCATATTAAAATTGTTTTAGATCCACGTGCCCTAAGTCACAAGGTTCGAGTTTGAGTTCGCGTTTGGTGACAATAAAATTCAGATAAAATTTGACAAGGAAAAAATTCGAAAAAAAAATCGAGATTAAATTCGTCTTATATAAATTTGATTATTATAAATAATAAATCTATAAAAATAAAACAACATTATATTAAATTTAAATACATTATAAATAAATGTTAAAACATTATAATATAAATATGTTTAAAATTTTAATTTTAAAAATTATTAATATATAAATGATAAATATATTGAATATACCAACTAATAAAATTTTAATATATATACATATATTGAAATATATCTATTAAATCCATAAGACTTAAACATATGCTAAACTTTTTAACATATAGATATTAAATATATTCTCCCGACCATCGTGGCGTTCCTTATCCCATCGCAGCAACCCAATGTCATCCATGGTATACTCGAGAATGTTACCATGCGATAGAATGTGGCAGCCTACAGAGAGAATGTTTGAGTAAAGTGCCTCTAGCGGCTATGGTGTATGGCCGAGCCATGAGAGAGCTATTCAAAACCCTGGCCAATGAATACTCAGGATCACCGTCCTTCCATGGAGCTCCACCCATGCACGCAATTGAGTCTTGCCCAAGTATGCCAATGACAGCCAAAATAAACCGTGCTTGGGTTTGCACCGATGAGAAAATATTGAACGAGCCTTGCTTCAACGGGAGAAATAAAAAACGTATTTTAAAAACTATTTTACTTAAAAAAAGCCTATGCCCTCTCTACCCTTAAGAATATTTTGATGAATTTCAACAAATTTTTGGTCATGTTTTGAAGTTTGCCGGATTTCAAACTTCATGGCCAAAATTTGGCGAGCCTTGTGACTTAGCACGTGCCCCATCAACTAACTCAGATCTGCATTTAATTAATACTATTACCTCAAGTTTTGCACCAATTTGGGCATTAATTCCCAGCCTATAATGCCCACACGTTTCATAGATATTAGGCCCCAATTCGAATTAAGTTCAAGTTAAGGCCATGTAGGCCCACACGTCACCATCCATTAGGGGGCTGATTGCATTGAATTTGGGCCCATTACTCCACACTTTACATACTTGGGGGAATCCTACTCACTTTCCAATGCCACACACTATGGAATCAAGGCTCAATTAAGTTTTCTCTAAATTAATGCCCAAATTTGGCTTAATTTTGGGTCCACATGGCCACATATTGAGGCCCTAACCAATGCGATTTAGGCCTGGGCCACTCTCCAAAGCAAGTCGCCACATATTGAGTGGGATTGGGAGACATTTTAATCCACTTTTGCATGACTTGCAAGGTCTGAATTGTTTTCTGGGCTTAACTGATGCCATTAGGACTTAATAACCTTAGTTTTGTGATGAAATTAACGAGCTTCAAGGCACCAAACGCAAGTAATACCCAGCCCACTCAAATCTGGGCCCCAATTTGATCTATACGATGAGTTCGAGGGCTTAATTAAGGCTCAGCTTGGGTTAATTTTAGGCCTGCAGTCAAAACCAAGGCCCTAACATCACATAAAGGGCTGCATGCTTGCTCTTTGCAACAAATTCCAAGTCTTCACTTCAATATGTCAAGGTGCAAGGCTCATCTCTCTAGAACCGGGCTGCAATTTCAAGGCATGAGATGAGACAAAGCCTCCTGCATCAGCCTTGAGATAAGACGATAATTTAGATGTATGAAGAGAAAGGCCCAGCCTTGAGATGAGACACGAATTTCATGGTAAGGAAAAGGAGGCTCAGCCCCACTCAGCCCCAAGATGAGACACACAAAAACGTAGAGGCAAGAAAAGAAGGCTCAGCTCCAAGATGAGATGAGAACTACATGGGTAGAGAATCAAATCTCAGCTCCAAGATGAGACACAAATTACATGGGTAGAAAATCATGTCCCAGCTCAAAGATGAAGCAAAATTTTCATGGGTAGGAAAACAAGTCTCATCTCCAAAAAATTTATACTTAGCCAAATTTTAGCCCTTCCTAGCCCAACTTCTATTTTTATTCCCATCTCCTAGACTTAGTGAAATTTAGCCAAATTACTCCCACTTCAATACTTAGGCGATTTCTCAACTCTCAAGCTAGACATGGCCTATCACAGCCTGACTTAATGCCAAATCTTTGCAAATTTTCCGACTTTTACCCAAACACAACCTCTTGCACCCAGATTGTCGCCAAATTTATTCCAACACCTAAGCCTACCTGCGAAAAAAGGGGGTCCCCATTTGCAATGGGGCAATGGTGTGAAAACCTCACAAGTCACCAAAATGCCTTTTGATGTGACAAAACATCTTGAGGGAATCTCACTATCCCCAAGACAGTTGGGGATGTTCGGGCATGTCTTCCTTTTCTAATTTTAAAAAGGTCCTCCCAAACCCTTTGTGAAACCCTATGCCCTCCCTATATGCAAGCCACTAAACAATTTGCAATTGTCACTGGGAGCATGAAGGAAAGTTCAGATATTACCAGCTTTTGTGATCGGCTGCACTTCTTAGTGCCTTAATCCTTGAACATCAACAAATTCGCAAGCATAGTTTGAAGACTCATGGGACTCGCCACGACTCATGAGTCTCATGGCTTGTCGAGACGACCCACCACAATTAAAAAGAAAAGGCATATAAAGGAAAGATAAAACCAAGAGAAAGGTGTTTATAGATCAAAACTTATTATTTATTTTCCACCTGCAACACACAATCTAAGGATGAAACCCCTCAAGATTAGAAATTAAAGAACGAAAACCCTTAATTTCTATTGTGAAGTTAGCGGACGAAAAGCCCTTAGAGCAGGTTCCCATGCAGCTGCTTAATTAATTTATTTTGGCTAGCATTAAATTTTTAAGGAGCAATTTGTAGAACTAGCGATCCCGTGGATATTTAATTTGGCTGATTATTTTTAGCAGTCATCTTAAATAGTATTTTTTTTTTAAATAATAATAATACTTTTTGCAGAGAAAAAATTGGAGGAAAATAAAAAGGAGGGAGAGAAATTTGTGGAGTCACATAGCATTTATCCAATAAGCAGTTGCTGCTTATATCCAGCCCCCCTTTTTTTATAAATCTTATTTTCAATTCCTAAAGAGTAGCTGTTCCACTAAAATAGGGAAAGATTCCAATTTATTCTTTTCCCATGATTGAATATTTGCATGGAAGCACTGCAACTGCTTAAATTTAAGTAGAAAATGCACTTGAGCAGCCACATGGGGACATGAGGTTAGGCAGAAATTTAGGCACATTACAAAGCCATTTATAGAAAGAGAGATCACTGCATATTTGGAAGAAAAATTACAGCAGAGGCTAAAACGATAAGTTTTATATTTTTCAGAGAAACATCATGAGCATTAAATCCAAATTATGTAACGGAAATTATAATTTCTAAGCTAAATTATTATTTATAATCAACTATGCAATTATTATTGCGAGTTAGGGCTATTGATTTAAGGCAAATAAGGAGATTTCAGAACAGAAAATTTCAATTGGTATCAATGCAGTACCTGCCAGCCTATGGGCCTAAAATCAGTTTATGCAATGGAGCCAAAGATATCAAAGGGCCTTAGAGAGAGAAAATAAAAAACTAAGTGTAGCATCGCAAGAAGCTAGCAACCATATTAGAGGTAGAGGAAAGAATAAGATGGTTGATTGACAGGAATAACGAGAGAATAGTTGGAAGGCTTATATGCAAAGACAAGAACAAAAGACACAATTGCTCCTTCAAACACTTCAGAATATGAATAATGCAGTCTTCCTCAGGCCTGCACAAACTAATGGAGGAGAAGGTAGTAATTCAAAGATTCAAATCATTTAGGGTAAGAAACTAACAATAAAACTCCACTGGATCACCAACCAAAATCACACAACCTGAATTCTTACCTAAAGATGAGCAACCACAAGAGGAAGAGCCAAACATGACAACAAATGACTTTAATGATTGCATAGGCACATACTCAAGACTTGATCCAAATATCAGAAGACAGTTTCCTTTTATACAATTTTATAATGCAAGATCAAGGAATATTTCCAAAGGAGAAAAAAGACAACCATCAGAGATCTGCAGCAAAGATTAAGTAAGCTAACTCTTCCCACTTTTGATAGACTAGGGAAGGTAGTGGCATGGGCATGGGTCCAAAATCTAGAAAACTTTCTCTGAGCCCCATGACAGAAGATGAAGTCGTTAAGTTTTCCATCCTTCACTTAGGGTACAGCACACGGATGGTGACATCATGGGCTAATCATACAAGGACACATCAAATTGTGACATACGTTGACTTCACACAAAGGCTCATTGACAGATTTTGTAGGAAAGAAAGGGAGATACACTTTAGGGAGTTCTCTCAACTAAGGCAGCAAGGTGCAGCACAAGAGTATGTAGCAGAATCTCAAAGGGTTTCAGTCATGGTGTAAGATATTACCAAAAAGAGACTTAAGTTTCTGTTTATTGAAGTATTTCAGAGTCACTTCGAGTGGTAGTAAAAGCTTTTGAGCCATCATCCCAACAAGAAGCTAATTGAAGGGCCTTAAAATTGGAAGACATCACATCTAAGAAGACTTATTCCAAGAATTGTTGAACTAACCACCAACGTCCCCCTTCGGAATTTGTGACATGGTTGAACAGCCTCATGTGTCTTCTATAAGTCTAGTGGTTGTATCGGGCATTAACAGGTCAATCTTTTGGTGCAACGGCAACCGCTAATTGTAACAAGGGGTATCAAAGCTTGGTCACAGGTTCGAATCTGCTCGGGTGATGCTGAGGGGGGAATTGTTGGACTAACCGCCAACGTCCCCCTTCAAGATTAGTGACATAATTTAACAATCTCCTGTCTTCTATAAGTCTAGTGGTTGTATTGGGCATTAATAGGTCGATCTTTTGGTGCAACGGCAACCGCTAGTTGTAACAAGAATGTCCCATCAAAGTCGCATAGGAAACCATTTCACAAGGATTTGTCTACTCAATCAAACAAGGTGGAAGAATCCAAGAACAATTTTCACAAGAAGAAATTATGCTTTTTTGTAGAGACTCGAGAGCCGTGAGAGCCAAGGCATAAATGTTCAAACAAAAAGCATCTTCATTACATTACATAGAAGTAGTCAAAGAAGAGAGTTCAGAGGCAAATAAATCCAAGCCTGAGGGTGTTTTGGAGGAGATTAAGCAAGAAAATCAAGAAGTAGAGAAGCCTTATGGACATACACTCACTACAAGTTCAAAAGCACCTAGATAGCACCCCTTTTGAGTGTGAGGACTGCTTTAAGGACATATGGTAACATTTTTTCTTGATAACAAGGCTACCCATGATTTCATTGATGAGCGGTCAGTGACTAGGTTAAAATTGAAAACAAATAGCTTTGATGGTTTTAATATGGTTGTACCAATGGAATTACTCTTCCATGCACACAAAGGATATAACAGTTTTACATCACATCAGGAAATCACAAGGTTCGTGATGACTTTTATGTGGTAGTCATTGATGAGACATGTAGTTTTAAGGGTACAATGGTTGCACTCAATCCAGGAATTCACACAAAATTATCAAACTATGGAACTAAAATTCAAAATTAAGGATAAGGAGGTGGTTCTTCAAGGCTAGTCTAACAGAGCTCCAAGAGTTGTTTCTACAAAAGAGAATGGAAAGCTCTTTTCATAGGGGTAAGTAGATTGTCAGCACAATGTTTAATTACTAATTGACTTTCAACTACCAATGGACAAGCAACTTAGATAAACAGCCCATTTTGGATAAGTATAGTAAGGTATCTAGTGATATCCCACCAAGGCTACTACCTAATAAAAAGTATTGATGAGTTAGAATGAGCTTTCAACCCAATCAATCATCACTACAACATATTGGCATCCGAATTGTTGTAAGGAAGAAACTATGAAAAAGATAAAAGACCTACTCAATATGAGATATATAAGAACAAGTTGTAGTCCTTTAGCTTCTTTTGTGGTATTGGTGAAAAAGAAGGATAGTTCTATGAGGATGTGTGCCAATTATAAAGCACTCAATAAAAAGATTGTCAAGAGCCACTATCCCATCCCTAGAATTGATGAGTTGATTGATGAACTCAATGGAGTAGTATATTTCTCTAAGAAGTTTTGCATTCCAAGCACCACCGAATAAGGATGAGGAAGGAAGACGTTCGTAAGACAGCCTTAAGATATCACTTTGGGCATTTTGAGTTCCTACTCATACCATTTTGGCTGATTAATGCTCCAGCCATGTTCAAATCTTGCATGAACCAAATATTCAATAAGCAAATAAGGAGATTTCTTAATTTTTTATCAACGATATATTGATTAATAGTAAAACTTGGGAGGATCATTGAAAACATATAGAGGAGTTACTATGATTACTCAAACAAGAGTCACTATTCACCAAGGTATTCAAACGTGAGTTTGGGATGATAGGTATTGTACTTGGGGTGTAGGATTAGTGCCCAAGGTGTTAGCATAGATAAGAAGATCAAGGCAAAAATGGATTGGCCTCAACCTGAGACCCTATTGTAATATCCCCTTTCTAAAATAGTATTAAATAATAGATATAATTAAATTAAAATATTAAAACAATAATAAATAGTAAATAAAATATCATATATATAAGTACAAATTAATTAAGTTTAATAAAAGGTCAAAAGGCATGAAATGAAGAGTTGTGACTCCCTCAACATAAGATATAAAAGGGAGAAGAGTTCATTTGAAAGGGGGATATGTGGAGGAAGGAAGAAAGAAGGGAGAAAAAGCAATTAAGGAAGAATTAATGGAAGAAGAAAGGAATGGAAAGAAGATAAGAAATTGACTCTTTCAAAGGAGCGGCAATCATGAAAGGTTGTGACCCTTTTGAAGGGTGGTAATTGTGGTAGGTTGTGACCATTATGAAAAGGTGTGACCCTTCCTCACATTGGACGATATAAAAGGGATAAGATTTAATTTAAGGAGGGGATCGAAGGGAGATCAATTGGCTAATAATATATTATTCTCAAAGGCAACAATAAAAAGTGGTGACTCAATCCTTATGAAAGGTGTTGACCCTTCCACCAATAAAGCATAAAGGAGGAACCATTCCAAGCATTGAAGGGGACTTATCAATCATCACTCACCCATACTTCAAGGCATCAATCAAGGAAGATCGAACCTTTGAGTAATAACATTCATCCAAGAGAGCAGCAACCAGCATCCAATGAGAGAGACAGCAGACCTGATATTTACAAGGTGCTTGGGCAAGATTTAGAGACATCCCAAAAAGGGGACATTACAATTGGTATCAAAGCTTTGATCCTGCCACCCTGCAAGGTAAAGATAAGATGATAGATAACAAGATTTAGAGGACAGCCATAAGGATGTTTTAAATAGTCACGAGTGTTGTAAGTGCTCTACAAACCCAAGTTAACAATAGATTATTGAAGCAAATTCAGAAGACATGTAAAGGCATTGGAGAGCATATTGAGAAAGGTTTACAAAAGTGAAATGTAAACTAAAACAGTTAGGAAGACAAAAAGACCGTGATAGGTTTAGAAAAGCATTGCAAAGTCAATTATACAATAAACAAAGGTTCAGAAGAGGATAGTTGTATAGAGGTCCCTGCCATACTCATTTAAAGGTCAATTTCATTGATGTGTACAATATTGATGATAGAGAAAGATAGCACCTTGTATAAGTATGAAGATAGTCATGTCCTCATTAATGAAAAGTAAGGCCATATAATGTACGGAAGAGACAAACGTTGTGGAGTCCAAGTATGAAGAATTGTTGTTGCACTTGCATCTTTCGAGTATCAAGATATTTGAGGCAGAAAACTAAACTAATTGCCTTCATTGTGAGCCATGGTGGGCCTTGCTGCTTTTGTAGTTGTAGTAATGAAGTTGTTGCAATCTGTCATAATATTGAAGTATATGGATCCTCTTATGCATGCTGAAGTTACAGTTATAAGAAAAGCTTACAAATCCAAGAGCTAAGAACAGATGTAAAAGAGGGTTATGAGGAAGTGAAAAGGGCCTTCATAAGCAGACACTCGAAGCATATTATACCAGATCTAGAGCAATCCTAGAGTAGACAAATATGAGGAGCATTTCAATTTTTTTTTTAAGCATATTGAAGTGGAACTATGGGACATATTGAGCAAATGTTGAAAGCATATTGGAGCAAATTTATGACACATTAATGAGCATGTGGGAGCAGTAAGATGGGGTTAGGCCCACTTTCTAGCTCTAAATAAATTATGAGCAACAAGATTGGGTTAGGCCCACTTTCTGGCTCGAAATGGATTATGAGCAGCAAGATTGAGGTTAGGCCCACTTTCTAGCTCAAAATGGATTATGAGCGGCAAAGATAGGATTAGGCCCATTTTCTAGGTCCAACAACACGTGTATTTGTGTGTATACTCCATGTGTACATATATTCATATGTATACATGTGTTTTTATGTGTATGTTGTGTCTGCATATATTCATGTGTATACTTCATGTTTTTATGTGTATGCTTTGTGTTTGGTTCATACCTAATGTGTTTCTAGCATGTTTACTCCCTATGTGTTTTAGAAGTGTACCTTTCTCAATTATGCTTTGTGTCTTGCATGTATCCTTCATATTGGCAAGAATTTAGTTGACAAGATTAAAACCAACATTGCTTGAAGACAAGCAATCTTGGGTGGGGTGGACTATAATATCCCCTTTCTGAAATAGGATTAAATAATAAAAAATAATAATTATATTACAATATATATAAATAATAAAATATCATATAATATAATTACAAATTAATTAAGTTTAATGAAAGGTCAAGAGGCATGCAATAAAGAGTTATGACTCCCTCGATATAAGATATAAAAGGGAGAAGAATTCATTTGAAAGGGGGATATATGGAGTAAGGAAGAAAGAAGGGAGCAAAAAGAATTAAGGAAACATTAATGGAAGAAAAAAGGAATAGAAAGAAGATAAGTAAGTGACTCTTTCAAGGAGGCGGTGATGATGAAGGGTTGTGACCCTTTTGAAGGGTGGTAATTATGATAGATTATGACCATTATGAAAAGGTTTGACCCTCACTCACATTCGAGGATATAAAGGGGATAAGATTTCATTTAAGGAGGGGATTGAAGAGATATCAATTTGGGGAATAATATATTATTCTCAAAGGCAACAATGAAAAGTAGTGACTCAATCCTTATGAAAGGCGGTGACCATTCCACCAATAAAGTATAAAGGAGGAACCATTCCAAGCATTGAAGGGGACTTATCAATCATCACTCACGCATACATCAAGGCATCAATCAAGGAAGATCGAACCATTGAGCAATAACACTTATTCAAGAGAGCAGTGATCAGCATCCAAAGAGAGAAAGATGGCAGACTTGATATTTACAAGGTGCTTGGGAAAGATTTAGCGCAATCCCAAAAAGGGGACATTACATCTATAGCTATTACAAAAGGTTTGTCAACAAATTCTCACAATTGGCTGCCCACAAACAGCCTTAACTAGGAAGGGGGCATTTTCATGAAGTGATAAGGCACAAATAGATTTTGACAAGCTCAAAGAGGTAATGAGTCCATGCTGTGTATTAGCCATCCCTGGTTTCTCACTCCCATTTGAACTAGAATGTGATACTTCAGAATAAGGTATTAGAGTAGTATTAATGCAAGATTGACACCAACTAGCATTTGAGAGTCACGAGCTCAAGGAACTCTAGAGGAATTACTCTATTTATGACAAGGAAAAGCTAGCCATCTGCATGCATTGGTGAAGTTCAAGCAATACTTGGTTTAAGCAGAATTCATGGTGAAGACAGACCATAGCAGTCTAGGATTCTTTTTAAATCAAAAAATATTTGAATGATAGGCAACAAAAGTGGATAAGCAAGTTACAAGCTTATTGTATGTGAAGGGAAAGAATGATGGGGTGGTCAATTCTAAATGCCTCATTTATGCTCTATGATGATATTTCTAGTGATTGGAAAACTTCTATATTAGCAGAATATTTCAAAGATACATTGGCTAATGACATATTGCAAGGCACATTGCAAGATGACAGGTATAGGGTAGTTGAGAACTCATTCTCTATATGGACCGAATATATCTAGTCTCGGGATCAAAAATGAAAGAAAAGACTTTGAGAGCATATCATGATGTCCCTTTGGCCGATCATCAAGGATATTATAAAACATATAAACAAGTGACAGAACAGTTTTCTTGGAAGGGCCTCAAGGGGATGTCTTAAAGCATGTCAATGCATGTGTGATTTGTCAACAAAACAAGGTAGAACAAACATTTCCAGCTAGTTTGTTACCACCAATTCCAAATCAAAAGAAGGGAAGTATTTTGATGGATTTCATCTCAGGTCTTTTGAAGTACAAGGAAAGGATTGCATCTTTACGGTCATCAATAAACTCACCAAGTACGCTCACTTTAATGCCATATCTTCCAACTATAAAGCCCCTCAAGTGGTTGATTTATTCTTTAGGGAGGTGTTTAGACTACATGAGCTGCATAGAAATATTGTGAGCAATAAAGACAAAATATTTATCAATTTATTTTGGCAAGAACTTTTTCAGTTGGCAAAGATGGAATTGACTCCAAGCCCTAGGTATAACCCACAAAAGGATGGTCAAATAAAAATTGTGAATAAATGGCTAGAAGAATATTTAATGAATTATGTTACAGGGCAACAAACCACATGGATTAAATGGCTTCATCTTGAAAACTATTGCTAAAATTGCACTCGTCAAATATCGATAGTTATGACTCCTTTAGAGAACTATATGGTTATGACATATTAGCATTTATGGATTTGATTCTTGCAAATAGTAGACTCCCTGGGGCTAGAGACTTGGTATAACAAAGAAGGGATACTTTAATTGCACTCAAAGAGAACTTACAACAGTCAAAAAACCAGCAAAAGATGTATGTTGATTGCCATAGATCAGAAAGAACATTTGAAATTGGAGACTTGGTTTTCCTAAGGTTATAGACTTATAGAAAATCTTCCCTCAAGAGAAATGGTACGGAAAAGCTCAAGCTCTAATTTTATGGACTTTATAGGATTACACAAAGGGCAGGGGAGGTAGCCTATGAGCTGGAGTTAATAGAAAATGGTAGAATTCACAATGTCTTCATGTAACTCACCTTATGAAAGTGTGATGTCCCCATTTTAGCAAGAGTCGGGAGGATGTTTTGGTTACTTCATCATTGCGACCCTCGTGAGCTGACAGTTGGATTTGAGGGTCTCTGTGATAGATTTGCTATTTATAGTAAGTCTATTTTTGGCTTGGTTGCTATTTTTGGCAGGCAGTGCGGGCACAGGGTGTTGAGTGTCAGGAGCATTCAATTGAGTCACTTGCATATGGAGTTATTAATTAAGCTTGGCTTAATTAATAACTTATGAGTTTTAATGTTTTAATTTGATGGTGTGTTGTTGAAGCCTCTTAAGTGAAATGAGTGAACTTGAAGCTTTGAGGTTTTGTGTGTTGAAGAAGCCATGGAGGATTTTGAAATGTATCTCATTATTATGCAACTTGGTTAAAAATCGAATTTGGACAACAATTGAGTCACTTGCATATGGAGTTATTAATTAAGCTTGGCTTAATTAATAACTTATGAGTTTTAATGTTTTAATTTGATGGTGTGTTGTTGAAGCCTCTTAAGTGAAATGAGTGAACTTGAAGCTTTGAGGTTTTGTGTGTTGAAGAAGCCTTGGAGGATTTCGAAATGTATCTCATTATTATGCAACTTGGTCAAAAATCAAATTTGGATGAGGAGTATTGAGGGTTTGGTCTTGAGTTTTGAAGAAACGAAATTTTTCTTCAGAATTTTGCACACTTTGAATTGGATTCCAATTGCCAATGAATTGTGTGGTTAAATGTTGTTAATGTGTTGAACATGTGGAGTCCGTACGGCTGGTGAGAAAAAACACATATAGTTGTGGTAGCTCGGGTTGGTGTAGCAGTTGTGAATTGTTTGGTGAGGCAGCCGTACTTCATCCTTGGCTTCGTATTGTTGTTGCAAGGAAATTTTCAATGCAAGCGAACTTCAATTAATTGTTGGCGTCTTCCTTAAGGGGCTGTGTTTTATTTACAAAGAGGCTGCATTTCAAATCAGAGGTTGCAAGTCTCTTCATGGTATCTGCATTATCCAAGGTGCCAAATACTTTTAAATATATGTATTGTTCATTGAATGTTCGCAAGCACTCGAAATAGATCAAATGGTGAGCTCTTAGTGATAGGGTTACTTTGTTGTCTGAGATTACTTTATATATATTGTGGAAAATTGCAAAAATTATATATGTTCAAAAATACAAAAAAATTGCAAAACAATTTCAAATATACAAAAAAAATTATGTTTTCCGGCAAAGAGCCAGCCAGGCTCTTTACAGAAAGTGTCATGACAACATATTATGCCCTATGTAGAGTTACCACCACTTGATGATGAGGGTAAATTGATTTTGAAACCTAATGCAATCACTGACATCAGAGAAAAAAAAGTTAAAAAATAAGGTTATTTGGTCAAGTGGAAGAATCTACCTACGGAGGATGCCATATGGGAAGAAGCAAACATCTTTGACTAAAAATGTAAACATGAGCCCAAAAAATCAATTTGATACAGATTCATTTATAATGTCAATAAATTTAACTTGCTTGTTGTAAGTTTGTCTAGCCTCATAGACGCATTGAAGACATCATTTAAGAAAAAATCGAGATTGAACACTTCCATTGATTTCCTCTAAAAAGTGTTATTGAAGCAAGGCACCCTACACCCTCTTGAATCCGTTGTGATGTTCATTGCATTGACTTTATCATTTAAGATGTAGAGAAATTAAATATGTCAAAACCAAGGTGGATATCACAAGGGGAACATTACAAATATATCCAAAAGCGCACAAAGGTCCTTCCTATATATTATGAAAAAACACAGCAATGAAAGGAGCTTTTGCGGTAGGAGTCATAGGGTTTACCACCAATTCCATCACATTGTTGAGTATTGAAGTTGCATTGTCATTTGTTAAGTGGATATTTGTGAGAGCTAGGTGGTAAAAGTCCTTACCAAACAAAGGCCAAAGGAGAGAGGATTGTGATGACTATTTTTAATGATAGGTTTACCCACCAGTACCACATTAATAAGATCATCAAGGTAAATTTAGATATAATAAATTCTGATTTTTTATTTTTCTAATTTGCTGATTTTTTTTATTTTATATTTATTTTTCTAATTAGGTATAGTTTTAAATTGAAAATTTTATATACACTCTGGATTTAGGCATTAAAGCTATTGATTAAGATTTTGTGGTTGGTGGATAGAGCAAAACTCTCATTGCTTTCTATAGGAGGCCCACAATCAAGACTAAGGAGGTCATCCAAGATTTGTATGGTTCTAACAAAAACAATTGTGAACTCATTTGGCAACTATTGATCGAAGAAGGAACAAACAACTCCACCAACACATTCATGTCATTCCCTAATATTTGAACCTAAAGTTTTTCTATGTTGGATCATTCAAGGAATTACGAATGATATCAACACATACTTAGATGGATCCCTAACAAGGCTCTTCAAGACATTATTCCAAGGTCACCTGGAGACGGGGAGACTTGGAGACTTTGGACACTAGTTATGGTACTGGTATGGCTAATTTTTTAAAATAGGAGACGGGGTTGCTTGGAGATGGTAAAAAAAAAATTTAATATAATTTAATGATTTCCAAAAAATATCATAACATAGAGCTTTGTAAACAAGGACAACGGAAAGTTTTTAGTATGAACATTAAAACCATTGAATCAAAATATCAAATCTGAAATTCAAATCACTAATAATAATGTCATTTACTCATTTAATATTGTGTCATATAGATAATAGAGTCAAATAGTTCAAAACTCACTGCATATCTGATTTCTAAGTATCATATATGATCATATCAAATTATAATTACATATTGAAATTTAAAATTCAAAAATATATAGTTTGATGTTGAATCGCTGATATACAAACAAAAGACTCAAAACTGTAAACAAAAATCAGAAGTTTATCTAGCATCATCTACTCCACAATGTTTTGATCATCCATCTCAAGATCTTCAGTTATGATGTCCAAATAATCATCACTCTCCAACTCAGGTTCCTATGATGGTAGTACAACTGAGGGTAATTCATTAAGGCCATCTGGTTCAACAACTTCTTCCACCATGGTTGTAGCATCTCCATCAGGTGTAATTTTGTCCCATTTTGCTAAAGGACCCTCCATATATCCAAGATCAACACGAGAGAGAAGGCGAAGTGAGCTATGAATGTAAACCAGGTTCTCTGATTTATTTGACCCAAATCGGTTCCTCTTCAATGAATGAATAAAATCATAAGCACTCCAATTCCTCTCACTAGCAAAAGAGCTAGCTACTTGTGAGAGAAATCTTATTGCAAATGATTGCAACTCAAGAGTTTCACCTCCATGATTCCACCACCATTCTATAGGGCCTTTCTTTGTTCGCATATCATATAAAGCTTCCATTGAAGAAAAATCACCTTGCCCACATGAAAACTTATTCCATTGACTCCTTATAACTAGAGCCTCCTTACCTCGACCATAAATCTTTTTTACTACAGCCCAGAATCCCTTCATTACCTCTCTATCCTCATATGGAGCCCTCTTATAGGTCTCTTATGTATTATGCCATTTAGGATATAAGACATATGCAGCATACTGAAGGGGTGTGTAAAATTTATTCCATCTTCAATTTAGTTTTTCTATCAAAGGATATAAAGAAGGATCTCTAGCATCTGTTATTTTCTTGATTCTTTCACACATGGAATCCATTTCGTCATAAATATCCCCCAAACATGGCCTGTCCGAGTCTACAAATTTGATCATCTCACAAATGGACCTAATAAACTCCACAACAAATCTAACATCGGCCCAAAAGCGATCATCAAGAACCAAACTTCTCACCTCAACTGCAATATCTGATGTAGATTGTCTCCAAGCTTCCCATGCATCACTAACAACGGTGGAACACAAAGCTCCTTTGACTTCACAAAGGCAGTCAAGAAGAATAAAATAAGATGCAAACCGTGTATCAATGGGTTTCAAAAGTTCCACTCTGGCAAGTTTCCAATAAATTGTTTGTGTGTGGTGATGGTTACAAATGAACATCTAAATTTTTCTGCCCTTTTCTATGAGATTTGAAATCCATTGGAATTTGCCAATATCTTTTAGTGCATTATTCAGTGAATGCACACAACATGGTGTCTAGAAAATATGCCTATACTTTTTTGCGCCATCAAACTTGCTGCTTTACAAACAAGGGCAGCGTCAGTAACAATTTGCACCACATGTGAAGCTCCCACCTCCTCAATGCTGTCACATAACTGGTTATGAAGAAAATCAGCATTCTTTTCTTGCCTTGTACAGTCAATTGCCTTCAAAAAATAAGGCTCTTTACTACATGTTACCAGGACATTGAGTAGGGGAAAATTGTTAGTCTCTGTCCACCCAGCCATCACTATACTGCAACCTTATGTAGCCCACACTCTTTTCAATGGTGTTGTTTGTTGCTCTAATTGAAGTTTTTCTTTATCGATTAGAGTAGTGCAGAGCTTTTCAGACCCAGTTGGCTTATAACTTGTTGGTCCATTATTGATAGCTTGGACCATCTCTCCAAAGAAAGGTGACGAGCAACATTAAATAGTATTCCATTTGCATAAAAGAAGCGTGCAACTACTGTAACAACTACTTCTCGAACTTGCATATCAAAAAGTCTTTCAATGAGGTTTGAGTTGCCTATGTGTGGTCTCTTGTGTGACTGCAAAAGTTGTGCTGCTATATCTCTACTAGAAGATGCATCTGTATGTATTGTCTCTCTATTCTAAGAATGAGTTGCAATTGTTATCCCTACAGTTAAAGCATGAGAGGAGCTAACATTATGATATGTTTTCCCATCAGCCCTTTCTTGCTCCTTTACGGCCTCAAGACGCATTGCCTCATTTTCACAAGAATCAACACCTTTTCCAAGTATGTGAAGGAAATGAGCCTTCACCTTCGTGTAAGTGCCTTGTCATTCCTTTGGACAATGTTTACATTTGATTGCGGTTGTTCCACTTGTACCTTTAGTCCTGGGGATACGATCACAATACTTCCACAACAGGTATTTTCCCCCACTTGACATTCTACATGAAAAAATAAAAAAATATTAGCAAATCTACTAACTGGTTCAAGTCTACTAGAAAAATAAAAATTAAAAAAAATTTAATTTCAAATAATATATTTCAAATTTTATATTTCGTTGTTCAATGAATCAATGTTATTGTTCATTCATTTTTTTTAAAAAGATATTATTAAATTAACACTCACTGTTGTGAATGCTTCCACATTTGGCAAACATTTATGCCAGCGCAAGTCCGCTGGCAAACATGTGTGCAAAATGTGGTCCACATTTTGCACACATGTTTGCCAACAGACCTGCGCTAGCAAAAATGTGCAAAATGTTGAAGCAAATGAAAACAAAAATGAGCCACAAAATGAAAACAGAGAAAAAAACGATAGAGGCAAATGAAAACAAAGAAAAAAAATGGAAGCCATAAAAAGTAAAAAAAAAAAAGCAATCGTAGCCAAACGCAAGTGATGGAAAAAAAATTTAAACCCACCTTCCACACACCTCAATCTCAGTCTCAGTCTCAGTCTCCGATTAGGGCCTGGGCTTCCAAACGCAAAGTCATCGAGCCTCCAAACGCATAAAACGATGGTCAAAAATAAGATATTTTGTTTTTAACATGCATTTTCCTCCAAAGACGCGCGGGTGACGTCAAAATTCATGGCATGAGACTTGGAGACATTGGGAGACTTTGACACGAAGTCTCCACCCAAATTTGAAGACTCTGGATACACGCGAGGTCTCGATGACGCATCTCGAAGGGGGGAAGACGCGTCTTTTGGTTACACTGCATTATTCATGATTAGTTGCAAGTTTATAAGGGCACAAAGAGGAGGTTGTTTTCTCCACCTCTAAGCCTTAGAAGGAAAATGACTATGTAGCTGAGTGAAAAAACATATATGGTAGCTCATACTCAAGTTTAATGTTTAATTTTAATTATCTTGAATTTGCTAAGTTACTTATAAATGTTGTCCTTGTAGATTTGTGATGGAAAGAATTTGGTGCAATGAACATCTAATCTTCAGACCCTTGCCATCAGCATTTTGTCCCAACCTTGCAATGCTTCTAGCTATGAACAAAATTGCAACACTTTTGAGGCCATTCCAAGAAAGCACAATATATTGGCTAGAAAGCACTTGAATGACCTTGTCTTTTTACAATACAACCAACATTTAATTGCAGAGAAGGTGGACTACTAACAAATGAGACAATTGTCAATCCATATTAGATCAAATTGCAAAGAATGTGGAGCCCATGTTTAAAAAAATGAATATTGTGGATTTCAAGTAGGGGGCAGCAAAATAGGTAGTAATGCATCAGTAAATACTAAACAATAAATAAGAAGTGTTCTTTAACACTATATTTATATATAATATTAATTAATTAAGAGATTAAGTTCATTAATTAAAATTTAGTTTTAAAACAACTTGAATTTCAACACTTGGAGAGTTTTATTTCAGTGCCAAATTGGTTTTCTTTCTAGCAAATTGGATACAAAGGAGACGTCACTCCCATTTGTTGATTATCATCTATTTGAGCATTCTCTAAATTTTGCTAATTGCAAATCTGAGCAGCTCTACAAGGACAAAAACCGTTGATTGTAAGCAAGGTGAGGGCTGGACAAAACCCCTATGTAACTAGATTTGAACCTTTTAGCATTTTCTAACCATGAAATTTCAAATTATTTTTCCTACAGTCACTGACCTCATTCACCATTCATCCATTGACTAAGCATAGGAGTTCCAATAACAATTCCAAATTGGTTGAGCCATTGTTATTCATCTGCAAGTTTTACAAGTGCTAATCAACTACTGTGACAACACTTTCAGAAGGATCATTTGGAATGCTACAACAAACTGATTCCTAGGGCAATAAGGGAGAGTATAGTAAATTCATACCCTACAACCACGTAACCAACATTACCTAAGTTGGGGTCATTCAAGAGAGAGCTTGTAGCATTGATAGCCCTTTCCACATGCCTAGAAATTCATATACTTTGCCAAAAGGTGCCCAATGTGGCAAGACATTGTAACCAAGTGTGTTGAATACATATCCACAAATCAACAACTACTACATATACCAATGTAACACAAGGAGGCGTCCCCCTTGGACCCCCACATTCCTAGGACAAGGGGACAAGGATAGGGTGTGCCCCCATTGTCACCAGCCGCATGTTGGGACAACACGGCATCCCTAGAACGGCATGGGATGCCCAATTGTTCCTCAATTGTTCCGAAGAATCTACACATCCTCGGTGAGGGGTTGGTCAAAAAGTGCAATTTTTTAAAAAAAATCATGTTTTTAATTGTTTTGGGTTCCATCCAAACCCTAATTGGTGATTGGTCCCATCTTGGCCACTCCAAGCTTACAAAAACCCCTCTAAGCTTCATTTTTCCTCACGATTGCATTTCTCATTATTTGCTACAACAAATAGAGAAAAGTGAAAATGAGAGAAAAGAGTGATTGGAGGAGTGAAAGAAGTGCAAGTGAAAAAAGAGCAAGAAGAAGAGGAAGATTCTACAGCTTGAAGAGATTTTTCAAGCACAAGGTAGGGTTTTTTAACTTTTTTATGTTTTATCTTCTTATTTTTATTTCTAAATTTGTAATTGTTTTAAAATATTGAATGTTTTTTCATTTTTGTTGTTTCAATGTTGAATATTTTTCAAAATCAGAATTTATGATGAATCTTGAGGGCAAAATCCCTCAAGATTCATAAATTTTAAATTTTGTTTTAGAATTTGAAATTTGTTACAATCAGTAATTAAAATAAAATTTAGAGTTTTAAAAAAAAAAATTAAAGTAGGCCGAAACTAGGTGCTTATTGAATTTATTTTCATTTTGTGAAATGCACTATCACAATAGGCTCTTGTGGTCATGATATGATTGAGGATGAGATGGAAATTTAGCCTGAGGGTGCAAGTCAATCAGAATATGAACATGAGCATTAGGTTGAGGAGAGTGACCATGGGGCTGATCCGGAAGGCCAAACTAGTTCCATGGCTAGTGTACCAGTTGCTACAGATTGCCCCTCCGAGCTTTTGGCAAAGCTTGCTAGGGGTACTTATGATCCCAAGCCTCCTCTCAAACAATTTGCTACAAGAATAACAGCCCTAATGCGAACAAGTGGTGGCACAAGGAAATGAAGATGCAACATTTGTAATTTGGAATGGATTGGCAGCATTACTAGAGTTAATGTGCACTTCCTCTTTATTCAAGGAAAAGGTGTGGATCCATGTAAATTTTTGGAAGAGCCTAAAAATATCAAGTACAAAATTGAATTCAACAACCTTTGGGGTGTTCCTAAAGATAGTGCAGTTGTAATGCAAATATTTTATCTGGTAGAATGCAAGTTTAGACAATTCAACAGATGCGGGGGTAGCCACATGTTTCTACTCATACATTGCATCAAAGAGCAGGAACGATGTCAAGGTCAGTCTTAGGACCTTTCACTCATAGTGTTGTGGTTGAATCATGAGAGAGCAAGGGGAAACACCAGATGCAAAGCAACCCCATAGCTAATTTGTTCAATGTGCAGTTGAGGGATCAGATAGATGATGCCATTGGTAAGTTCTTTGCCAATGGCATCCCATGTCAAGTAGCTTGATCTTCTTATTATAAGGAGATGATGTTGATGGTGGCAAGTGGGGACCATCATATGTGCCACCAAGTGAGCACAAATTGAGGACCACGATCTTGGATAACAACTATGCCAAGATCAATGTTTTGATTGAGCAAATGAAGGCATGTTGCATGGAGTCTAGATGCAACATAGTTATGGATAGGTGGACAGACATCAACCATCGTCCACTCATCAACATCATGGTTACATGTGCAGAGGGCCCATGCTTTCTCAAGGCAATTGATTGTTCAAGGCATCGCAAAGATGTTGATTTTCAATTTGCAGTCCTTAGGGAGGCTATTGAGGAGGTTGGGCCATAAAATGTGGTCCAAGTAGTGACAGATGCAACACATATGTGCATAGCTGCAAGGAAGCTTATTGAGGCAACCTAAAAACATATTTGGTGGACTCCATGTTGTGTGCATGCCATGAACAATGCACTCAAAGACATGGGGAAGATTGACTAGATTAGGGGAGTGGTTAGCGATGCGACAAATGTGCAAATGTTTATCTGCAACCACCACAATTCACATGCACTCTTCAAGAGCTTCGCGAAGGAGTTCTTCAAATCAGTTGAGACCAGATATAATTCCTATTTCATTCTCTTAGAGAGAATGCTTGAGTTGCAAGAGGCACTGCAACTCATGGTTATGACGAATGATTGGAATAGATAGGTCAAGGTCAAGACAAAGCAAGGGAAGAGGGTGAAAGAGATAGTGAAGAGTGATGTATTTCAAAGTGATGCAAAATTCCAGGTGATTAAATATAGTGATGGGGATGCACCTATCCTTGGAGAGGCATATGAGCGCATTGATCTATGCTTGACCAAATGAGGGTTGTTGTGCAAAAAGGAACCCACTTTAGCATTCTACAATGAGCACATCAGACAATCATTCAACGCAGATTGGACAAGCTTCAGACTCCCTTGCTCATGGTTGCTTATAAATTGAATTTGAAGTGGTACATGCCAAGGCCTTATAGACTTACACCAATTCAGGTTGATGAGGTAAAGGCAAGATATTTCAAGTGCATTGATAAGATGTATGATGCTCAGATTGTTGGCCAAATTTGCACAGAGTGGACAAAATCTGCCACTCTTAGGGGTTATTTGGATGCCACAAAGATGGATATAAGAACTATGGCACAAGAGGACCCCATTTTGTGGTGGAATTGTCATGGAGTAAAGAAATCAAAGATTATCAAACTAGCCATTCGTCTACTACCTTAGGTTTCTAGTTCTTCAACTGCAGAGAGAAACTGGTCTACTTATAATCTTATAGCTTCATCCACTTTCTTAAGAGGAACAAACTTACCTCTAGGAGAGAAGAGAAGCTAGTGGTTCTACATAGTGCCTTGCGTATCATTGACCGCAAGACACAAGTGTACAAGGAGAGCCCAACAACACAACGAGATGTAGAGCTAGAGGAGCCATCACAAATTGATAAGGATGAAGATGCAATGCCTTCAGATGCAAAGTTGGTTGGTGTTCGTTTGGCGGATCTGAACATGAGGAGTCTAGTAGTTCTAGTGATGAGGAGTTTTCCTTGAGGGATGATTAGAGGCCTCCCTTCACTACATTTTGACATTTTGTACTTGTTTCGATATCATGCTATTCATTTAATCATCTTTATGATATTTTTGATATAATAGAAATCTTCCATTCGCCAATTCACCAATTTCATTCCTCAAATTGAAATGTTATTTAGTAATCTAATTTCTAATTAGTAATTTGATATTAAATATCCATTGTTCAAAGTTCAAGTATTTAGTATTTGGCATTTGCAATTTTGCTATTTTACTTATACTATTATACATCTTTCCATAACTAGCATTTCAAGTACTATATGTATAGTATATAGTATATACAACACACACACACAAACACACCCATCCCCAAAATGAGGCTCTTTGTCCCCACGTCCAAGAAACCCGTCCTCAACGGGTGGTGGAACATTGGCATATACTGTATTCTGAGGGTTTGGTTGTGACCAGGTTTGCAGAATTATATTCCAGCCATCACATACTGTTGTATAATTTATGTTTGAGGGTTTCACACCTAATCATCAAACAGACTATGCAATAACCAGATTTAAGGTTTGTACCAAACTCAGATCTGGTCATTACTTCAGAAAAATCTAAATCAGTTTATTCTCTGTTGCTTAACTCTTTTGTACTTGTTCTAAAGCTGTGATTTTGCTTCCTGAATTTAATTGAAGATTTATTATACTCGGTCAATCAATCGTGCTCTGAAATTTAACATAAATTGTGAATTGGAATTGTCCAAACAGCTGATTAAAACACTAGGAATATTTCAATTGGACTTGTTTCCTGATCTATACATGAAGGAAGGCTGCTTATGAGTTTTCTAAATTTACTTATTTGCATTTTTTCTAATATTATTTAACAAATTTATGTGATTTTTAATGTTCAAGAAATTTGCCAAGTCCTAAGTTTCCAAGTTAGAGTTTTTTTTTAATTGAGCATTTATTACCAATAAGAAAAGTCTGCATACATATAGTAGCCTAGGTGGTCACACCATTACAACATAAACAGATACATAAGGACATAACCAAAAAAACTACCAAGTTTGGATCGAGGATGGACCGTACAGTCATAAAAGTTTACATTGAGTGCTTAATCAACAAGGAGCTTAAAAACATATAATAGCATTAAACTAATCATTCTCTTCCTGGTTCTTATCCCCTTTTTCCTTGTCCTGTTCATCTTCTTGGACTTCCTTTCCTTTCCCTTTGTTTTTATCATCAGGCTTCGGAATGTTTTTGCTCACTTGATAAGAATCCCATCCACGCAAGGCTCCAATGGGTGGGGAAATCCTTTCCCAGCTTGAGTTGCCAAAGTTCTGACGTGTTCCCTCCATATACCTTATTGCTTCATCTCTCATGATTTGGTATTCATGTTCCTTGCGATATTTGTTTTTAAGTTCAGGTATTGGTTCTGAAACTTGTTGTCAATCTTTCTCAGGTCTTGCAGCCAATAATCTGCCATTTTGCCTCCTTTATGTCATCTTTGTAGATAGGTGATGATCCCTCTTCAACAATCTTCTTGAACCTGTCTGCCGGTGACTTCAAGGTTACTGTTACCTGTTCAACAATTAAAATATTAGTGAGTCAACTGAATGACTCAGTGAGGACTCTCTCCTTGCCTTGGTAGTTATGCTCATTTTTCATTCTCCACAAAAACCACAAGACTTTGGTAGACAGACTTAACCAAAACAAGTTCATATTCAAATTTAGTCCTTAAACATATCCAAACACACATTCAAACCAGAAATCCTTACTGTCAAAATTTGAACAAATCAAACTACCCATAAAAAGACCCCAAATACCAACAGCAAATTTACACTTGAAAAAAATATGAGGAATATCTTCAGGTAAACCACAGAAAAGACAAGGCATCCAATTAGAAATAATAATAAGTTTTTGCTGCATCAATTGCCACTTGAAGGAGGCCTTTTTTGGTTCAATTTTGTTAGACCAACAGTTCATCAGGCCTTTAGACCAGATCTTATTATCAACATTGAGTCTCCAGACTTTGTTTAGATGACTAAACACACAAAAGCTATTAAGACCTTATACAGACAGTGAGCCTTAAATTTCAGGAGGGGGGATCCATCCAACCATTTTATATTCTAATATTCAACACAATTCCCCAACACTTCAATAGAATTCTTCATGATGCTAAGAGATTTTATAATAATTAAATATATTCTTTTATTTTTATTTTCCAATTTAAATTCTAATTGAAATTGTTCCCAAGTTTTAAGGCAGTTATTATGATATAAATCTTTAATCTTGGAGATTCCTGAACTGTTCCAGATCTTGGCTGAACATTCCTATAACAGAGCCAATGGTTTGTCTTTATGTCTTAAGTTCCACCATAAGGACCTAAATCCAACGGCTGCATTTTGGTTCTTCATGATGGCCTCTCCTCCCTGGATTTTACCTTTACACATCTCCCAGGCCCTCCAAATGCTCAGAAAGACCTTAGATCTTGATGGAATAGCCTTGAAAACTGCCAAATAGAATTCTTGTATATGCAGATTAGCCCAGAATTTCGGTTTCTTTGGAACTGCCTTTTGAATATTAGCTCTAATCAGCACCTTCCAAGGTTCACTGTCATTTATGGCTTTAGCAATCCATTTGGAAGCAAGAGATATTCCGGAAGATTAAGGTCCTTTCGCCCAAGCCCACCTTCCTGTTTAGCAACATAGCACCACTCCAATTTTACCGCATGCCTCCTCTTCCCTTTGGCTGGTAGACTACAGGTCTGTCAGAAGATTCTAAGTCAGGTTTTAAACTATGATGTTTACATTATTATATACTCTTCGGCAATATAAATTGATTGATCTCCAAACCTACGAACTACTCAAATGCAATGACAACTTTACAATGTGATGAACTAGCAGTTTACCCTGTTTTCATGCACCAAAACCATTTGTTTCATGCAACTAAATTTGGAAAACCAGTTATAAATATTGTTTGCCCGCTGGGGTAAACTTAGTATTGCATAGACATAGTATAGGAAATATAATAAACACAGAATGTATCATAGAATAATAAATACTTTCATTAATCATTCCATACTGGCAAGTACATTTACATCGTAATGATCATACAATCATATCTCCCATGTCCAACCTCCGAGAGAGTATATAAAGTACCCGAAGGGCCACGACCGAAACGTCGTGACATAACTGTCTAACCTCTCGGTCACTAACAACCGAGAGTAACATAATACTTTACTAATATAATAACCTGTACATACAATTATCCCGACAACAAATATTCTGGTTGCATTTAGATTTTTAATAATCAACTTACAATCAAGATGAATAGTAGCATGGGTTACCCAAAGACTTTGACTAGATTAGAAGTTAAGGCACATAATTTCATCCCATTGCAGCATTGATGCAACATATTAACTGGAAATGCACAAGTTCTCGATGTAGAAGGGTCTAAAGGAAAAAGAAATTTTGTATTCTTTCAAAAAGACATTAAATTATCTTCTTCATGAAAATTTATCATTAACCTACCAGAAATCTTTATACGTCTTCTCTTCTCCTGATACCCTGCGGGCTCAGCTATCTTTATGTATTCCCCACAGCAATTTTTTTGATGTCTACAAAGTCAATACATGCATAACACTTCACATAAAAATACAATATTAAAAATAGGATTCATTGATCACCCACAAGCATGCAGCTAAAGAAGACTCAAATGAAAGAAACTGTTCTTACTGATGCCAATGACAATGAGTATCACTACAGAGTTCATTATGAATAACCCTTCTCATACAGTCAGAAGCTGAAGGTTGTCTATTCATGGCCCTCCTTATGAGGTCTCCACAAATTTGACACTGCAATATGAGAAGAAAAATTTATTTGTTTAGTTGTTACTGTCACAATTTCTAGTGGTTCAACTCAGTCATGATTACATCTACCTAAGTAAAATAAAACAGGTTATACTTGCAGTCAAAGTAAGAGCTATTACGTATATTATTAAAAAAAATGTCAAATCACATAAACATAAAAGCTTGGCTCTAGTCCAAATACAAACCTAAACTTGGATAGAAATTTGAATAATCCATAATTTATTTTGCAATATCTTTTGCCTCTACAACATAGCTACAAGCAAGATCAATGATGTATAAACAAGCATACCTTCCAATGGTGGGTTCTATAATTGTCAACTTCATCAGTGAAGTTGTGATAAATACTTAAAGAATAACCACATGCAGGCCTCTGTAACAAATACAAAAACTTTGCATGGGCCAATCTGATATATATGTTAATGAATAACCAAAGACTGCATAAAGAATTTAAACCCTCACCTGGTGATCAGGTAGTGTGCTAGAATTTATTTCCATCATCACCTTTTGAAAGCAAGGGCCATGATCACTTTTAAAGATGACAAAGGAATACGTAAATCAAGAGGATGAAGATAGCTTAGAAGGAGGCTACTATAATATTATGACAAAAAATGAAAACTTCTAGGAAAATATCGAAAACACATACTTGTGATCCTTATTCCTATCAGTAAGCCACAAGTATGCATGAATCATTTCATGCAGTAAGGTATTTTTCAAATCAGTGGTTGAACGAAACTTTAATAAAGGCTCTGAAAGCCGTATAGCACACCCTCCCATTTTCATATACTGGCAAATACCTGCACAGCTGTACCAGAAATGGAATGGATATTAGTTACAGAAACAAAGAGTTCAAATAATTTAATAAAGAGAATGCATGAAATTAGTGTATAAAGAATAGCTATAAGTTGCTCTAGCATGGTATTAGAGCTCTCATTAATGTTTAATGCCAACACATTGAATTAAATGAGAGAATTCAGAGGACAACTCAATAAGTGATTCAATCCCAAAAACAATCATCTTAAACCTTAACAGGAGCAAACAATTTAATAAACAGAATCCATACAAATAAATTGTCTAGTAATTAGATATAAGTTGCTCTAGTATGGTATTGGAGCTCTTATTAATGTTTAAGACAACACATTGAGTTTGCTGAGAATCAAACTAAAACTAGATAAGTGATACAATCTCATAAACGCTCGTCTCAAACCTTAACAGGAATCTTGATCTGATGCTAAAACAACTAATACTCATTCCTTTCAATTACATGTCATGTGTATTCTGTTTGCAGCGAAAGCGTATATTACAGAAAGGGTAGCCATAGTATGCTTCTCTCTTTCGCCTCTTTTTGTAACTTTCACTGCATCTTAATAAGCTGAAAATATTAATGAACACAACTGTTCAATGATTTTGACCTTTTACATTACTTCTTATATAACTTTAAGACCTTTTTTCCTCAATCACATGTGGAATAAGTTTCAATGTAGCTTCAAGCAGTTCCTAAATTCCATCTAGAAATAGAGTGGCTCTTTTCCCACACGTGGAATAAGTTTCAATGTAGCTTCAAGCAGTTCCTAATTTCCATCTAGAAATAAAGTGGCTCTTTTCCAACAGATGCATTAAGAAATATATAGTTATCCTTCCCTCCATAGGTCTCACTGAGATCTTAAACTTTACTTTCTCATATTATCAAAGGTTATGAAGATTTCTATAGCCATCTATGAAATATTGACCCCAAACTGACTTTTTTTCCATTGTTCCTTACCCAATCTAAAAAGTATGAAAGAAAAAGAATTGAGAAACCTTCTTCACTTTCATAAAAAACTCATTTTTCCATTCATGTACCTCCAAGTTTCTCTACCTATAAATGCTGTATGATTTTCAATTTAATTGGCTCAATGGAAATGACATTTTCGCATAGGGTACAGACTTTCACTAAATCCTCTCATGACCCAACTGAAATATCCTTTCTAACGGATTTAATAAATAAACATGTAAAAACATAATCTACTTCAGATCGGATTGAGAATTCAAGGTAACCATAAAGCTTAGAAATATATTCAATCGATTCTTACTGGAAACTTCACATTTATTCTAAGATCATAATAGGAAACAAAGAGAACCGAATCAGTAAATGAATTAGATATTGCTGACAGATGAAGCACTAATAGGATTATCTTTGAATGGGCAGTTCCAGACTTGTTACCTTCTTACAAGGAGTAATCTGAGAGTTCTGGTTGTGAACTACAGCCCAGACGGCTATCAATAAATGATCCAATATCAGAAGTTTCTCCAGCTGAGGTCTCTTTGTAAACCTACAATTCTTTCCAATCACAAGCTGCTACCAAATCTCCTTGTTATTTCTTCCAACCACTGATTCTCAGAAAAAACATGACTGCTACAACTCAGCCGATATACACTCCTCCATGATTAGGTTTGGGAGGATGTCCAAACTTCCCAACACCAAGGGTTTCGTCTTGGTATTGCTGCACTCTTGTGACAGAGAGAAAAAAGACATAAAACATTCATAATAATCCTTCCACCAAATTCCTTAATGCCTTAAAAGACTCGTCAACCCAAAAAACTCGAACAGCCATAAAGCCTAGATTTCAAGTTGTTTAAATTGTCAATGAGCTAGCACTTTCCTTGAAGATTAAGTTTGTCATTTATCAATAATTCGCCAAGGATAAGAAAAAGTCACGGCCCCCTCTCATGACTGAAATATAGGAATAATAACTTAAGTGAAATCAACCCCTTCATTAAAATATCACCAAAGTCAGGCAGCTTAAATATTACAAGAGCTTGGCAATTTATTCAACATAAAAACAGAGCATAAGTCTAAGAGGGGACATTACAGTCCTCCCTTCCCCAAATTGCTGGTCCACTAGCAATCGTAAATTGGGATGTTGTAGAATCTCTTCGCTTTCCAATGAAGCATCATCAATAGGCAATCCCTTCCACTTTATCAGATACTCTCGAACAATCTTATTCCTTAGCTTCCTTTCTCTCCAATCTGCAATACCTTCAAATGCTAAAATCAGTTTTCCCCCCTCATCCAATGGAGGCAACTCAGGCGAAACCAGTGTTTGTTATCCCAATGCCTTTTTTAAGCAAGAGTCATGGAAAATATTATGAATCTTACTTCCAGTTGGAAGTTCAAGTTCGTATGCAACTTCCCCAAACTTCTTGAGCACCTTGTAAGGCCCATAAATTTTGGGCTTCAACTTCTCTGCTCCACTACTCTTCAAAGATGATTGTTTGTATGGCTGTAAGCACAGGAAAACCAAGTCTCCCACCTAAAATACCCTCTCAATTCTATGCCTATCTGCATACATTTTTGGTTGATTATGTGCCTGTAAGATAATGTCTCTCAATGCCTTAAGAATATCTTGGTAGCTTTGTATGGTTTCCTTTGCCCGAGGCACCTTACTGTCAAATGCTAAGTCTATAAATGACAAGGCCTCATACCCATACAAAGCTCTAAATGGTGACATTTCAATAGTCATATGATAGGTAGTATTGTAACAATACTCACCTAAGTACAGCCATCTGACCCAAGCACACTGCTGCCCTAAAACATAGTTTCTAAGGTAGCCTTCAACCCATTTGTTTACTATCTCCGTCTGTCCATCCGTCTACAAATGATAACTGGTACTGGGTGTCAGTTCTATCCTTGTCAAACGAAACAACTCCTACCAAAACATGCCGATAAACCTATTGTCCCTATTGTTGACAATGATCTTAGGAAGACTGTGCAACCTGAATACTTCACGGGAAAGTAAATCAGCAACCTGTGAGGCTGAGTAATCAATAGCAATGGCGAAGAAATGGGAGTATTTAGTCAACCTGTCCACTACTACAAATATGCAGTCCTTTTCTTGGACTCATGGAAGTATTGTGATGAAATCCATTGATATACCCTCCCACTTCTGTTCTGGAATAGGTAGTGGTTGCAGAAGACCTATCAGAAAAGTGTGCTCTGCCTTATTCTACTGGCATGTTAAACATTCACGGACATGTTGCAGCACATCATCCTTAAGTCCCTTCCAGGAGAATCTCTCTCTTACTTGCCTGTAAGTTTTGAAGAACCCCGAATGTCCAGCAAGAGGCGTGTCATGTAATGCTTTCATAATACTCCGCTTTAATTTAGACCCTAGCACAAGGTAGATCCTGTTTTTGTAATATATCACTTCTAACATAGCATATCTATCATTTTATACCTTTCCATCCACTATATCACAAGCAAAGGAATACTTAGAGTACTTGGACAGCAATTGTGATTTCCAATTAGTTGAAAATTATGTAAGTGAGCAAAGAGTGGATTTCCTAGAGAGTGCATCAACAACCACATTCTTCTTCCCTTTGATATATTCCACATCAAAGTCATATGCCTGAATCTTACTCACCCACTTCTGTTGACATTAGTTGAGATTCTTCTATTCCAGAAAATACTTCAGACTATTATGAGCAGTCCTAATAGTAAATTTTGCACCCACCAAGTACTATCTAAACTTGGCTAAAGCATGCATGATAGCCTAAGTTGCCGAATCGGGTACGGACACGGGTACGTGTACGTGGATATGATACGTACATCATACGACATAATTTTTTAAGGGGTTGGGTACGTTGGGTACGTCCATACAAAAAAATATATAAAAATCGTAAATATATATATATATATATATATATATATATATATATTTTGCAGCGTAAAAACAAGAATTAAGAAATAGTATACTTGTAATATTAATTATTTCATATACAATTTAACAAATTAATATTATAACAAGAAATAATAAACATAAATTAAACAATTATCTATTATATAATGTTACTATTAAAATATATAACAATTTGAATTGAAAAAATAAATAAATACAACTTTAATAATAAATTACTAAGATTCCGTAGGGATTCCAAAAAGTACCCGATTTTGGTACGTACCGTACCCAGAATTGGCAGTTAAATTGGACGATTCAGCAACTTAGATGATAGCTATCATCTGTAAATTTTGCACCCACCAAGTACTATCTAAACTTGGCTAAAGCATGCATGATAGCCAACCAGCCTATTGACAAATTCTTCATGTGATTGAATCATAGCATGATCCTAGGAAATAAGACCGTGATGCCACCAGTCATATGCTACCCCTTCTAGATGCATGGTAACAAACTATATTGCCTTTTCCTCTTCCAAGGGTTTGAGTGTCAATAAGGTATCCAACTTATGAACCCATGATCTTGCTGATAATTCTCCAATTCCATCAAAAGTTGGAATATTTATCTTATTCAAGGCATCTTTGTATTCTAAAGGCTGGAAAGTTTGCCTCCCTGGACCTCTAGGCCTCCTGTCTAGTCTTTCCAGACGAAACCTAGCCTTGTCCTTACGCTGGTTCATGAACTAATTTAAGTTCGTTAGCTGCCTTACATCAGCTGGCAGCTGCATATACTCATCTCTTGCCATCATGACATCATCTGTAATGTGAGTTTCTTCTTCCTCTGCTTCAGGAAGGATTTCTCTGTCATTTTGACGTGGTAAAAATTGAGGACGTAAAGGTCAATCAAACCTTGTATCATTTGTCCTTAGCACATTGGAGGCAGCTCTATCTTGATTTCTCTGTCCATCCTCACCTCTACTGTGATGACTACTTGACCTTCGTGATCGTGCAAGATTAGTCCTTAGCTGCCCCATGGTTGTACTCATCTATTCTTGAAATTGTTGCATCACCTGTTGTTGTTGTGCAAATAGTGTCAAAAAGCTATTCAACTGATTATTCAACTCACTAAAAGGGTCTTCATTCCTTCTCTCCCATTTCTACTTCAAATGGATTTATTTCTTCTTCTTAATGCCCAGACCTACTCCTTGTATTGTATATATGTGATTCAAACCCTCTAGAGTGCATAGAAACTTGTTACAAGAACATGCAACAAAAAAGCACGAAAAAGAAGACTAAAACCCCACAGGCTAGTAGGGTTTGTGGCTTTGATACCACTAAAATATCCTTTCTAACGGATTTAATACATAAACATGTAAAAACATAATCTACTTCAGATCGGATTGAGAATTCAAGATAACCATAAAGCTTAGAAGTGTATTCAATCGATTCTTACTAGAAACTTCACATTTATTCTAAGATCATAATAGAAAACAAAGAGAATCGAATCAGTAAATGAACCAGATATTGTTGACAAATGAAGCACTAATAGGATTATCTTTGAATGGGCAGTTCCAGACTTGTTATCTTCTTACAAGGAGTAATCTGAGAGTTCTAGTTGTGAACTACAGCCCAAACAGCTATCAATAAATGATCCAATATTAGAAGTTTCTCCAATTGAGGTCTCTTTGTAAACCTACAATGCTTTCCAATCACAAGCTGCTACAAAATCTCCTTGTTATTTCTTCCAACCACTGGTTCTCAGAAAAAACATGACTGCTACAACTCAGTCAATATACACTCCTCCATGATTAGGTTTGGGTGGACGTCCAAACTTCCCAACACCAAGGGTTTCGTCCTGGTATTGTTGTGCTCTTGTGACAAAGAGAAAAAAAGACAATATTCATAATAATCCTTCCACCAAATTCCTTAATGCCTTAAAAAGACTCATCAACCCAAAAATCTCAAACAGCCATAAAGCCTAGATTTCAGGTTGTCTAACTTGTCAATGAGCTAGCACTTTCCTTGAAGATTAAGTTTGCCATTTATCAATAATTCGACGAGGATAAGAAAAACTCACGAACCCCTCTCATGACTGAAAAATAGGAATAATACCTTAAGTGAAATCAACCCCTTTATTAAAATATCGCCAAAGTCAGGCAGCTTAAATATTACAAGAACTTGGCAATTTATTCAACATAAAAACAGAGCATAACTCAAAGAGGGGACATTACACCAACATTGTTGGTTATTTGCAAGAGACATATAAAACCTTCTTCAGTGAGTCCTTAAAGTATTAGAATTTTTTAAATTTTCTTCTTACATTTTGAATGGTTGGCATATTCTTGTTCCTTAAATCTGTTTTCCCTTCTAAAAAACTCAACTTATCATTAAATTTGACATGTCCCCTTTTTGAAATAGGATTAAATAATAAACAATAATAATTAATAAGCAAGAGATAGGTTAAGTGCGCTTGAGCTAGAGTAGTAATAGGATGGATGACCTCTTGGGAAGTCCCGATGCGTCACCTTTGTGAGCATCACCTAGATGCAATGAGTGCTAAGTGTTCCATTCATTCTCATGAGAGGGTTCTTGTGAACCACTACTCATGAATCATGGGTCAATGAGTTTGACTCAAAAACTACACAGTTGAATCCTGATAGCAATATCACAATAATAAGTAAATTTAAAAATATTAAAATTTAATTAAGTTAAACAGATGGTCATAAGGCATGAATGGAAAAATTGTGTCTCCCTCAATTGAGAGGCATAAAAGGGAGAGAAGAGAACTTCATTTGATGGGGAAAGGGAAAGAGGAAGAAAGAGTGGAGCATAAGAATTAAGGTAGGATAAAGGGAAAGAAAAGGGAAGAAAATAAGGAAGTGACTTTCAAAAGGTGAAGGGTTGTGACTCTTTGAAAGGGTTGTGATTATGAAGGGATGTGAGTCTTCAAAAGGGTTGTGAATATGAAGGGTTGTAACTCTTCGAAAGAGTTGTAATTATGAAGGGTTGTGACTTTTCAGAAGGGTTGTTGTTGTATTATGAAGGGTTGTAACTCTTCAAAAGAATTCTGATTATGAAGGGTTGTGACTTTTTGAGAAGGTTGTAGTTATGAAGTGTTGTGACTCTTTCCAAAGGCAGACATGATGAAGAGATGTGAACTCCCCCTCACATGGGAAGATATAAAGGAGAAGAAGGACCAAATGGAATTGGGGAAAAAGGGGTAGAGGAGATCTAGAGCAGATTCAGAACAGAATTATAAGGAGGGATCTGAAATAAGAATTGAAAGAAAAAAATAAGATATTTTGATCTAAAAGAAGAAGATATGCAGATCTTAAATGGGATATGTGCAGATTTGAAAAGTAGTAAAGACAGATTTGAGATGAGAGAAATAAGAAGTGAAAGGGACAGCAGTTGTTGTCAAATAGATGTATCTTTCATAACCAAAGGGTGTGACCCTTTCATAAAGGCATTAACAAACAAAAGGATGTGACTCCCTACGGGCCCGTTTGTTTGCTAGAATTAGACTGGAATTGGGATTGTGAAATCCCAAAATTGACATTTTCGATGTTTGTGTTCAAAACATGAAACTAGAATAGAGATTTGTTAATTCACATTTACCCCCAAAACCAGGATTTGAATCTTCCATCTAAATAGGTGGAATTGGAAAATCAATTCCAATTCCACTTAAATGGGAATTGGGGGTAAAGCAAAATTTATTAAATTTTGAAATCCATATGCAAACAACATTTTCCATCTTCTCATTATGAATTCCAGGTGAACCAAACGGTTCCAGCCATATTCCAAAAACCATTTTCCGGATTTAAAACTTCCAGAATTGTCAAATACTGGAATTTGACAATCCCAGCATTATTTAATTCCAGCAACCAAACGGACCCTTCAAAGAAGATATAAAAGAGAGAAGTTCGCTGAAGAAGGGCATGGAATCAAAAAGGAAGATCAATTGGGAGAATAATATTTATTCTCAAAGGCAACAGTGAAAAATGGTGACTCAAATCTAATGAAAGGTGGTGGCCCTTTCACTTGTAACTTATAAAGGGGAGATCATTCCAAGCAAACATCAATACATCATCACCCATCAAAGCACCACAAAATCAAGCAATCTATGAATCAGCAAAAAGGTTGAATCAAACAATCTATCAATTAGCAAAGATCAACTCAATGAAGTGAAGAAACAAGCAATCAAATCATCATCAATCAATTCACATCTTGGAATCAGAAATCAAACATCAAATGTCTATCAAATCAATCAATTCATCATTCAATAATCAATCATTTAAGTATCACCATATCATACCCACATTCATTCATTCAATCATCAGCAAAAAGGAAAAGAAGACACTTAGACCAGATTTCAATATTTTTTTCAGAACAGCATCACATGTTATAAGTATTATACAATAAGTATATATTGAATATTGGAATGCATTTCAATGACAAGATACTAAGTAGATATACATAGTTGCATATTTATGCATCTGCATACCAATGGTTTAATATGAATTTTATAATTATCTGATTTAGCAATAATAAGTATATAGCTGGTTCAATGACTGAAATATAGAAAGTATGTATAAGATGTTATGTATATTTCCTGACTGCTGTAATCAACCATGGTAAGGAAAATGAAGTAGTCACAGTTTGGAGAACAGCGATGAGGCCACCTTCTAAGCATGCCACCTCATGGTTGTGACCAGGGAGTACCCATTGGGCCAAAGGGGAACAAAGTGGACTGCCTTTAGGCTTAGGAAGGATAGGCTTTTGGGGCACCCTGTTGTGAATGCTCCTCACAATCCCTACCATGGTAAATGGGTGTTCAATCATTAGAAGCAAGTTAGGAGTGGCAAGATGAAGGTTGTGGGTTGTTTGTTGGCTGGCGGATTGTTACTGTTAATCTTTTTCCAAAATTTGTGTGTAGGGTTGCAAGGCCCCTTCAAAACCAGTTTACTCTAGTGGTTGGTATGCTTGCTGGTTGGCTCCCTGTGTAATGTTGATTTTGTTTTCTTCTTTGTTGTTCGGTTCCAACTTTGTCGTCACCCATGAGGGTGGCCGTTGCTTTGGTGTTTTTTGGTTGTGGGTTGGCTGGGGGTCTGTTATTGTTAATCTTTTCCAGCATTTTGTGTGTAGGTATGCTTTGTCTAGTGGTTGTTATGTTTGTCGGTTTTGACCAAGTGTTTGTACAGGGTTTCAGGCCCCTTCAAAACCTGTTTTTCCTCATAATTAAAATCTTGATTCCCCATCAAAAGGTGCAGCTTAAGTTGAACCGCACACATATTATCACCATTCAGATGATCATACAAAGAAAATTTTAAAAAGCTGAAGTTTATGAAAGAGAATTCCATCAACTAGGAATGGGGGAAAATAAATTTGCAGCGACCAACTACAAACTTGAGAAAATGTATATGTCAAATGGTAATCTATATCTGCTTCATATTTCAAGTCCTAAAATACCATACTAGAATAGAAGATTTAATTTTCCGTTGCAATAAGTGACAACGCAAATCTCCAAGATTATACTGAAACCGCTTGTGTGAAAACTGTAATGAGATTCATTGGTAAGGCCAGGTGCAAGGATCGGGTGAATTCAAGCAAAACGATAACCGTATGTCCCGAAGACTGAGATAAGTAACACAAAGGTCCGTCACAGATATATAAACTATTGCAATGCAGAGTGAATTTGACAGAAAAGTAACCTCTCAGATGACAAGTTAGATCATTGTTTGCAGCAACCAAAAAAAAAATTAGAAGAAGAAAAAACGGGAAAAAAAGAAGGAATTTGTATAAAGATAAAGATGGTTACAGGGTCATGCGCTTGGAACTCCAGTCGACGGTACATGCACCTAAGGCATTCTGGAAATATAACTGATTATAATGGCAAAAGAGCGCACGAATGTCTGGATTAGGATCTAGAAGATCCGCTTCATTCACTGCTCTCGTTTCAAACTTTTCCTCCTCCATATTCTTTCGTTTCAGCGCTGTCATTCATTTGTTATTCCGCGGAGCTCTCAGGAACTGAGAATTCAAGTGGTTTTTCCCTCTCTATATTTGCTTTCGCCATTAAATCTTATTGGAAAAACGTGGACAACGTCCATTGGAACACGTGCTCGGGGTCGATTCAACGTGCCCCGTCACAAAGCACGAGTTTGGAATAGGGTTTAGGAAAATTGTGTATTGTTTGAGAAAATTTTAACGTTCGTGAGGCTAAAAATAGTCTATGGGACAGCGAGACAATTTAAGCCAACTTCAGTAGCTTGATTTTTTTCTTGTGCAAGTTGATGATGAACGCACACTTAACTTCTCAATGTATTCTTCACTGAATAGGTTATGTCAAGAGCTATCAGATATTGTATTCGCAAATTTCTCCCCATTGTCCTTGTATATTTCATATTCTAAAATAAAGTGTTGTTTGGTTTCCACTTTCCCAAAATTGCAAAATATGCAAACTCTCTCTTCCCAAGCCTCCTTTGGCCTCTTCCAACGTCTAGTCTCACAACGGAGTTGATGAGAGTTGGTTTTCAGCTGAGCAATAAGAATTTTAGCTCTCCAAGAAATGTTGGCCCTTATGTATGATTTTTGGAGTTGATCACATGTTGGGTTGAACTCATTGATATAATATATTTTCTTCCTTCCAAGCTCATTTCCCCAATTTCTCTTATAAAATTTCTCCATAACGAAGACCTTTATTTCTTTGTTATTTGTGGGGCACATATTGAATTGGATATTCTATTTACTCATCCACATGATGTTTTGTTGCATCCACGTCTTTTTTCGTTTGCACAATGTATCGTTAAAGACAATGTTAGGTCATCTATCTCCTTCCATTTTTTTAATTCTTTTTATATAGCTTATGAGGTGAACCATAGCAAGTGTCTCGATAGGGGCAGCCCCCATTTCACTTATCATGATATCATATGGGACGGTGCTTTTGATTTTAAATTTGCTTGTGATCAAACACTTTTGGACTCGGGCTCAATTTGCTTCCAATCTGCGATTGAAGTGTTGTTGGCCCATAATTCACACCCATAATTCACACCCATAAAGAACAACTGGCAGAACAAGAAGATGAAACAAGGTTTGCATAGTTTTCCAATCTCAAACCTCTACTTCGCAACACCTATTCTGAAAAGCATAAAATGTCTTTCATCCACCTAATGTCTTTTTATTTCTACAGCCTTCCCAACTTAGATTTTTGTTGAAGTCAATGTCGAGATATTTATACTTCGCAACTTCCTCAAGAACACTGCCACCGAAATAAAACTCATGTTGATGTTATTTTTTATTATTAGAGAAAAATCATGACTTTAGTCTTGTTGATATTGACCTGCATCCCCACCTTTCCACAAAAGCGCTAAAGAGAAAATAAATGTTCTTGCAAACCACAGGCAGATTTAGCAATCAAAATGAGATCGTCTGCATAAAGGAGCAGCCTTATGAAAAATTCACCCAACTGGATACCCTCACCATTTTGCATGTTTAACCACTCTTCAAGTTTATCGATATATAAGCCAAACAAAGTAGGAGATAGAGGACAACCTTGTTTGACCCCAATATCACTCCTAAAACATTATGAAATGCTCGCTGAAGTTTTGATTTTTACTTTCACCTCTTCGTACATCCTATGAACAACAGCTTTGAGATGCGTAGGAATCCCCAATTCTTCCATCCTGAGCCAAAGCTTGTCCCTAGGGACAGTGTCAAAAGCCTTTTTAAAGTCAACAAAACAACAAAAGACCTCCTCCTTTTTCTCCCACTCTTTTTCGATAATGTGCCTCAAAGTGATACAGTGATCAACCATCGAGTGTTTTGGCCTAAAATCAGCTTGCCCTTTTGCACGTTTATGATTTTCTTTCACCCATTTGCTAATCCTATTTTCTATCATGCTGCCAAAAAGTTTTGCAAAGAGAGGATTGATCATTATAGTCCTGTAGTTGGAGGGATTATTGACATCACCACTCTTAAAAATCAGTATAGCAAGGTTGATTGTCAAATCTTTAGGAAACCCCATTTGGTTGATATTGTTGAGGATTTTCGTAATGTGTGGAACAAATATTTTCATACCCCACTTGAGATACTCTATTTGAAGCTCAACAAGGTCTTTTTCTTTACCAATACCCAACTTCTTAATACCCATCTCTACCTATTGCACAGTGAAAGATTTGTTGTATTGTTGACCAAGGGTGGTTGGTCCACCCCACCCTCTTGCTCGTAGAGTTTCCTAGCATATTCAAACCATTGGGTGGCTGTAATATTATTTCCAGTTTGTTTGTTTCTTGACTGGAGTTCTTTCCAAAAAAGATTGGGGTTATTTTTACCCAGAAAAATTAGTTCCTCTCTCCTTGTGAACATAAAATCAATTTTTTTTCTTTAAGATTTGCTTGCAAACTTTAATGTCAAGGTTTGTTTTATTTGACTCCCTTAGATTTCTCCTAGCCATCTTGCATTCCTTATCGAACCACACATTAGCTAGAAAATAATTTGTTTCAAATTTTCTACAATTTGTGTAAAGAAAGTTTCCTTGTTAATGAAACAATGAAGACGTGGAGTGTGCATGCCTTCCCATTCTCTTATTTCTTCACATTTTTATTATTATTATTTTGGCTTTCCTTTTCTCTTGTGCTAGTTTTGCATGTAGCTTTAATTCAATTAGACTTGTCTTAATTTAGAAATATAACTCATTTTTTATTTATTTTTTAATAAATCGTTGAGGTTATAAACGAGAGACTTCACCTTCATTCAAATACTACTAGGATTTAAACCTTGATGGCTAGAACTACACCACCACAACTTAATCATCACACTATGTCAATGTTGACAACAATATTATTCATTTTAATATAGATAGTCTGGATTCTTTATAATTGTCATACATGACTTGTCTCTATCATATGATCATCGGTGATGAGGAGGGTATCATAAGATGCTAATATTTAAATTTGTCATTTTTTTTGGATCAATGATTGTGTCCTACTCTTGCAATCCATCAACCTTTTAGCATGAATCGTATAATAGAATAGAAGACTGTTGTCCACAAGTCTAAAGAAATCTTATGGGATAGTATACTTTGCTATATTTGCATTGTGAAGTGTTGATCTTTAGTTGCTTAATCTAATGAGTCATCTCATTCTATCTACCCAATCCTCACTAAATAAATCTTGAAAAGAGGTGGTTGTTAAATCATTTATTTAGTTGTCTCTAATGTCATTGAAAGTTTTACACTCTAAAATAAAGTGCTTTTTTACTTTCACAATACCCACAACATGCTCCATTGTTAACCTCTTCAAGTCGGTACATGTCAAGATCACTTCTTGTAGACCTTGATATCACTACAAGGCCTCATTCAACAATGCCTACATAGACTTTCCTCTACAAATACAAGATACCTCGTCCTCATTCAAACATTCAAGAGTCACACCCTAGTGGGATTTGAACCTTTATGGCAAGAACAACACCACGACTTAGCCATCACACCATGCCAATACTAGCAACAATGTTATTCATCTTAATATAGATAGTTTAAATTCTTTATAATCAACGTACATGACTTGTTTTCATCATGTGATCACTGATGATGGAAGGGGCATTATAAGAGACTAAAATCTATATTAGTGTCATTTTTTGTGGATCAATTATTGTATCATATTCTTGCAATCCAACAACATTAAACATATAATAGAACATAAGACTTTCAATGTCCACAAGCCTAAATAAATCTTATGCAATAGTAGACCTTTTTCTATTTGCATTGTGAAGTGTTTTTTTTGTTGTTGTTTAGTCTACCAATGAGTCCTCTCATTCTCTTAACCCAATCTTCACTAAATAAATCTTCAAAAGAGGTTGTTAAATAATTTATGTAGTTGTCTCATTGTAAGTGGTGCACTCTAAAGTATTTTTGTGTTCTACAATACCCACAATATGCTTTATTGTTAATATCTTTGGTAGCTTGCCAGATCACTAATGTGGCATCATTCAATAAGGCCTAAATGGATTTTCTTCTACAATAATGAGGGACCTCATCCCCATTTAATCATTTGAGAGTTGTGCTCTAGTGGATTTGAACCTTGATGTCAAGAACAACACCGTAACTTAGCCATCACACCAAGCCAATAATAGAAACAATATTATTCATTTGAATATTGATAGTATAAATTCTTTATAATTGACATACATGACTTGTTTTTGTCATGTGATCATTGGTGATGGGCGGGCTATCATAAGAGACTAACATTTAAATTTGTGTCATTCTTTTTTATCGACTTATGTACCCTACTCCTACAATCCACCAACCTCCTTTCGTGAATCATATAATAGTATAGAAGACTTTTAATGTCCACAAGGCTAAATAAATCTTATGATAATATACCTTGTTCTATGTATGTTGTGAAGTGTTGATCTTTTGTTGTTTACTTTACTAATGAGTCATCATATTCTCTCAATCCAATCTTCACTAAATAAATCTTGAAAAGAGGTTGTTGTTAGATCATTTTTGTAGTTGTCTATGATGTGATCATAAGTTTTGCACTCTAAAGTATTTTTTCAGTTTCACAGTACTCACAACATGCATTGTTATTAATCTCTTTGGTGGTACATGTCGAAATTGCTTCTTGTAGACCTTGTTGTCACTACATGACATTGTTAAAAAATGCCTACATGGACTTTTCTACAATAACAAGAGACCATACCCTCATTTAAACATTCAATAATAGCAACCTAGTGGGATTTGAACATTGATAGTAAGAATAACAACACCACAACTTAGCCATCACGCCATTCCAATACTGTAAACAATGTTATTCACCTTAATATTGATAGTCTAAACTCTTTATAATTGACATACATGACTTGTTTTTGTCATGTGATCATTGGGAATGGATGGGATATCATAAGATACTAACATTGGAATTTATGTTGATTTTTGTGGATCAACTATTGTGCCCTACTATTGCAATCCATCAACCTCCTTGCACAAATCATATAATAGAATATAAGACTTTTAATGTCCACAAGGCTGAAGAAATCTTATGGGATAGTATACCTTTCTCTAATTGCATTGTGAAGTGTTTCTTTTTTTGTTGTTTAGTTTAGTAACAAGTTCTCATATTGTCTCAACCCAATCTTCACTGTATAAATTTTGGAAAGAGGTTGTTAAATTATTTTTGTAGTTGAATATGATGTAATTGTATGTTTTACACTCTAAAATGAAGTTATTTTTAGTTTCACAATACCCATGACATATTATATTGTTAGTCTCTTTTTGTGGTACATGTCAAGACCACTTCTTATATACTTTTGCATCACTATAATGACATTATCCAACAATCCCTACGTGGGCTTTCCTCTACAATGACAAGGAACCTCATCCTCATTCAAACATCCAAGAGTAGCACCCCAATAGAACAAAAACACCACAACTTATTCATCCAACCATGCCAATATTCACAACAATATTCATCTCAATATCTATGGTCTACATTCTTTATAATACACATACATGACTTTGTTTTTCATGTGATTGTTGGTGATGGGTAGGGTATCATAAGAAACTAACATTTAAATTTATTTCATTTTTTGTGGATCAACTATTGTACCCTATTCTTGCAATCCATTAACCCCCTAGCACAAATCATATAATAGAATATACAACTTTTAATGTCCATGAGGCTAAAGAAATTGTATGGGATAGTAGGCCTTGTTCTTTTTGCACTATGAAGTGTTGATCTTTTGTTGTTTAGTTTACTAATAAGTCCTTGCATTCTCTCAACCCAATATTTTATAAATAATTCTTTAAGAGAGGTGATTGTTAAATCATTTATGCAGTTGAATATGATGTCATTGCAAGTTTTGCACTCTAAAGTGAAGTGTTGTTCAGTTTCATAGTGGCCATGGCACACTCTATTTTTAATCTCTTTGGTGGCACATATTGAGATCGCTTCTTGTAGACCTTTCCATCACTACATGGCATCATTTATAAATGCCTACATGGACTTCCTCAACAATAACGAGGGACCTCATCCCCATTTAAACATTCAAGAGTCACACATTGATGGGATTTGAACCTTGATGGCAAGAACCAAAACACCATGACTTAGCCATTACACCATGCCAATAATGGAAAAATAAGTATTCATCTTAATATTTATATTCAAAATTACTTATAATCAATATGCATAACTTGTTTTTGTCAAGTGATCATTGGAGATGGGTGCAGTATCATAAGAGACTAACATTTAAATTTATATCATTTTTTAATGGATCAACTATTGTGCCCTACTCTTGGAATCCATTAACCTCAACCACATAATATAGAATATAAGACTTTTAATATCCCTAAGGATAAATAATTCTTTTGAGACAGTAGACCTTGTTCTATTTGCAATGTGGAGTGTTAATATTTTATTGTTTAGTTTACTAATGAATGCTCACATTCTCTCGACCCAATATTCCCTAAATAAATATTGAAAAGAGGTTGTTGTTAAATCATTTATATGATTTTCTCTGATGTCATTATAAGTTTTGAACTCTAAAGGTTAATGTATTTTTTAGTTTCTTAGTGCCCATGATATGCTCTACCGTTAATCTCTTTGTGGTACATGTTGAGGTTGCTTCTTGTAGACCTTGCCATCTTTACATGGTGTCATTCAATAACGACTACATGGAATTTCATCTACAATAATGAGGGACCTCATCCTCATTTAAACATTCAAGATTAGCTTGTGGGATTTTAACCTTCATGGCAAGAACAACAACACCATAGAGCTTAGCCATCACATCATGTCAATATTGGCAACAATATTATTTATCTTAATATTGATAGTCAAAATTCTTTATAAACGCCATACATGACTTGTTTTTGTAATGTAATTATTGGTGATGGGTGAGAATTATAAGAGACTAACATTTAAATTTATGTCATTTTTTATCAATCAATTATTGTGCCCTACTATTTCAATCGATCAACCTCCTAACATGAATCATATAATAGAATAGAAGAATTTTAACATCAATGAGGCTAAGGAAATCTTATGGGATAATAGACCTTGTTCTATTTGATGTGAAATGTTGAAATTTTTTGTTTAGTTCACTAATGAGCCCTTACATTCCCTTGACCCAATCTTCACTAAATAAATCTTGAAGAGAGGTTGGTGTTAAATCATTTTATCTTAACATCTTTGTAAGTTTTGCACTCTCACATAAAATAAAGTGTTTTTTAGTTTCACAATGACCACAACGTGCTCTATCATTAATCTCTTTGGTGGTACATATAAAGGTTTATTCTTGTATACCTTGTCACCATTACATGGCATTGTTCAACAATGCCTACATGGACTTTCCTCTATATTAAAATGAGCATTCATAGTTTTCAACAATGATACTCCATTATACATTGCAAGCATGACCATAAACATTTTTTCCCAATCATTAGTGGGTCCTAACCTTGGGTTCACCCTTGTGGGGATCCAAAACACTGTAGAAAGGATATTACAACCTACCATTCTCCATACAGATCGACATAAAGACATCATCCCTAATATCAAGCTAGATAACCACCATACCAAGGCTTTAATAACAACCCCAACAAACGTTCCTCTGTCATTTTATCCAATGTGCACCTAATCCAAAAGGTGGTGCCTATGCATGTCCATGTTATCTTAAGGCTCCTTTGGAGGATAAAATCCCTTCCTAAATTCTTATGGTTCTTGTTATTATCAATAGCTAGCCTTTTGATGTAGTGGCACATTATAGTAGTATTAGAATTGAGGTCTCAAGATTGAGCCCTACAGAGCATGGTGAGCAACCTCAATGAACATTTCTTTATCATGTCACTAGACATCCACCTAGTATAGGTGGTGGGGCCTCCACATGTCCATGTTGGATTGAGGGTCTACTTGAGGATAAAACCCCTTCCTTTAAGGTCTGTAGTGCTTGTCCTCACTAGTAGGCTAATATTTTAGTGTAATGGAACACCACAAAATTCAACACGAAGTATAAATAATGTGTTGTTAGAACATGTTCCAAATCAAAAGTTGCACTTCTCCTCTTCTTGGTTGTACTTCTCTAAATTCCTCACTTTTTTGTTGCAAACTATAATCTCCCACATGCAATCCAAGTTTGCAATCTTTTTATATCATTCCTATGCATTTATTTCCCTTATGTGCACCATACACACACTCTAGCACATGCCTCATTTGGTCTTAAGTCTGATTCTATATACCTATGCACCTCATTTAATTCTTGTGACCCTTCATTTTCCTTTATCTAAGCTCAACTTCATTTTTCTTGAGCCACTATATACTCTCTTTTCCTCCACACATGACATTCTCTTTTTCCTTTGGTTGAATCACTCTTTATCTTTGTGCTAGCAATAAACTTTTAATCTTCTAATCTACCATATTTGTGGGATCAATTCATGTGCCCATTTTCTATGTTGCATTACCTCACCTTTAGTTTTTATTTTTATCTCTATTGTTATGTATTCATATCCTTATTGACAAAAGAAAGCTCTTGTGATTTACAAGAATATAACATATGCCATTAACATGGTTCAATAACATGCTCCAAGGCTTCCATACGCTAAGAAGGCATTGGAAAAGGTCAATATGTTTTGTTTTACACCAACCTAATACATTTTCTTGAAAGACTCTAAAACCTTTCTATCCAATTTGTACATGTATTGCAATCATCTTGATATGTTTCTTTTGGTGTTATGTATAATAGTTCATAGGCCCATCTATGCTTCCACATCTTATATATGCAAAACCTAGAGTTGAAATTACATCTAGTGAAACTCCTCTATCTTTTATGTGTTGATGGATGTCTATATTCTATTTCATAGATACTATTTAGGACATGTAGGCTAGATATTGTAATCACCTAAAAATGGACAAAGATAATTCAACAATAAATCAAGTCAAATCAAAGCAAATCAAGGTCAAAATTGAAGTAATTGAATCACAATGCATAATTAGCCAATCAAAATTAAAATCAAGTATTAATTCGAGATAAATCAAAATTGACATCATTTTAATCAAATATAATCAAATCAAAATACAATTAAATCAAATAATTGTATAGTCTTGGATTAAATCAAATTCAACCCATTCAAGGGGTACATGACTAAAATAAATCATTTAAATCAATTAATAAATCTTAATTACTCTCAACAACCCAAAAGGAGAGGAAATTCAATCAACCAATGAGATTTAAGGAAAGGCATTCACATGGATCAAGCCAAATTGAATCTCAATCACTCAAAGTGAAAGAGAATCTTATCCATTGATCTTGTCTACTTGTCCCAAGCTTTGAGGACATGAACTTTGCATTGTCTTCAAAGGGTGGAACCAAGGACTCAACCAAGGCTTAATCATGATCAACTCTACTACACCCCCTACCATTGGGAAAATCTATAAAAGGAAGGCCTAAATTCATCATAACTATCAACCACACATCTGAGAATTGCATTAAACCTCTTCTAATTTGAGCTTAGAAAGGCAATCTAGACATAATTCAGCTTTCAAATTGGAATTGAACAATTATCTTTAGCTTTAATCATTTATCTTTCTCATTCTAGGACTGTCATTAATGGAAGCTTGTTGAGAGCTTTGCATTAACATTCTTAGTTAGAGAACCATAGGATGCTTAATTATCAATTTCTAGCTTAAATAGATTGCTTAATTGTGGTTTATTTAGTTTCAATTTCATTTATTGTCAATACTAATCCTACGAAGATACTATTTCTAGTATACAGATACTATAAATTTTGGGAGAATTTTATCTTTACACCTACCACTTTCATTTGTTGGAAAGTGTCCAAAGACTTTAATAAATTCATTTTCTATTTTTAAGCTCCAATTTTCACAAGTTAAGGGAATATTAACAAAGGCTATCTAATGAGATCTATTTTTTGGATATCTTAGGATCATAGAAATAAATGTTTTCAAGGGACATTTTGCATACACATTTATGGGGTCATTTTCAACTCTACTCATGATCAATTATGGTTTTCAAACTTTTCCTTTCACCCTTTGTATCCATAGTAAAACTCTTACAAAGTTGAGAGGGATACCATGAAGAACACCAAACACAACAAAACTAAAAATAAAAAAAACATTTTTGGTTGATGCTAATTGCATATGCACTTAGGTTCTCCTGCATAAAACAAGTCAGGTAAGAAAATTCTTGAGCAATAGTCTCACAAAATGGACTTAAGTAGTCAAGCTACACTTCTAGGTTGTAAATAACCTACAACAGATCTCATTACTACTTCAAGTACATTATAAGTCTTCTTCATTTTCCTCTTCTAGCACTTAGTTGGGACACATGTTGACCTCCTCCGCCAAATATTCCCTCTTTTCCCCTTCCCTCTTGTGGAGTCATGTCCACCATAGTATGACCCCCTCCACCAATAGCTCTCTCTTCTTTACCTCTAAATATTCTATACTCTCCTCTCCTTCATAGAATCTTGTCTACCATAAATTGACCACCTCCACCAATATCCCACAACATCCTCCACATACTCTATGTGCACCTAACAAGCTCCCACAAGAAAATCTATAACTATATCTTCTCCTACTTTTGACAAAGGTAAAATAAACTCATTAGAATTTACCTCATGCTATTTTATCACCCCATCATCCATTTAATGTTCATCATCATCATCTATAGCCTCTTCACCTTCCATTAATGTACTCAAGTCTTCTCTTTTCATCCCTTTTTCACCGAACTTAGGAAAACCAATGATTACCTTTGTTGCAACATTCTATAATACTACAACATTTTCTTCTTAACTTTTTGTTGCCTTTACAACATCCTCTATTGCCACATTGAATAAGTGTTCAATTCTCTCTATCTCTTCCTCAAGTGACTCTCACTCTTCATCAGGATCCTCAGTTAACACTATGCCTTCATACATCATTGAATGCTCGAACCTTGTGTCCTCCATAAGACATTTACCCACTATTACAACTATTCCCACTCTCATCTCCCATTTTATCTCTTCCAATACCCCTCATGCTTATTGTCTCAACTTATGTGCTTCTCTCTAAAATGCAACCATACATCTCTTATTTATCCCTTACTCCAACACAGGAATCATCAAAATCCAACCAATTACAAAACCTCACTTATTTTTTATTTTCTCCATCAATATCTTTAATTCTTTATATCTCTCACTATTGTAGGACTCCTTTACACCTACTGCACCTATTTAGATCCTCTTGTACTCTTAGTGCTTCACTTTCTTTTCCACAACTTGATCTACTATCCTCTACCCAACATGATTATGGAAGACGCACCACTCCAAGACCTCTTCTAACCACTTCCTCTCAGTGGAAAAAAATTGTACACCTTCTACCTGGCTTCATCTTTTTTGGAGAGAAACCAACATGATTCTTATCGAATCAATTATTTCTCACAATTTATTCACCTTTTACTAATCTTCACTAGTAAGTCCTAGCATAAGTTGCCTCACATTTGATGATTTACTTATGTACTCAAAACCTATGGCTCTAATACCAGTTGATGCAAGACAAAAAAAACCTTATATATCATTCTATTCATCATTGAAATTAAAAACATAAGAAGAGACTATATTTATCAAATTAACAAAATAAAATCTAAACAATAAACATAATCAAATCTGTAAAACTTAAAATTTATGATCACAAACCTTTAATAGCCTCCTTCCATTAGTGCTCAACATTTAATTATCTTTCTTTGTTCCAAATGAAAAGTTGGACTTCTCCTCTTCTTGGTCATATTTCTCCTCTGAGTTCCTCATTTTTTTATTGCAACCTCTAATATCCCATGTGCACTCCAAGTCTGCAATTTATCTTATATCATTCCTATGCATTTCTTTCCCTTATGTGCACCCTATACGCACTCCGACACCTATTTACTTTTATGCTTAAGTCTAATTTTATGTACCTATGCACCTCATTCCATTCTTGCGGCCCTTTATTTTCCTTTATCCGAGCTCAACTTCATCTTTCTTGACTTATTTTCTACTTTCTTTTCCCCCCTACATGGCATTCCATTTTTCCTTTGGCTGAAAGTTGCTCATTATTCTTTGTGTTGGCAATAAACTTTCAATCTAAAATAAATTTTTAATCTTTTAATCTACAATATTTTTGGTGTCAATTCATGTGCCCAATTTCTATGTTGTATTACCTCACAGGTTCATTTTTCTTTTTCTTTTATCTATTAATTTGTTATGTCTTCATCTCATTATTGACAAAGAAGGCTTCAGTGGTTAACAAGAATATAACACCTATCATTGGAATGGTTTGATAAATTGCTCCAAGGCTTCCATACACTGGGAAGATGTTGGCAAAGGTTTCTATGTTTTATTTTACACCTGACCAATGCATTCACTTGAAAGACTCTAAAACCTTATGTCCATATTGTATATATCCTACAATCATCTTGATATGTTTCTTTTAGTAATTTTGTTTGACAGTTCATATGCCTATATATTCTTCCACATCACATATATGCCAACCCAAGAGTTGTAATTACATCTGGAAAAACTCCTCTATCTATTGTGTTTTGATGGATGTTTATATTATGTTCCAAAGCTACCATTTGGGACAGGTCAATTAGATATTGCAAATGTTGGGAGAATCTTATCTTTACACATGCCACTTTCATTTGTTGGAAAGTGTTTAAAGCCTTTGATAAATCCATTTTATATTTCAAAGCTCCAATTTTCATAGGTTAAGAAAATAGTGACAAAGGTTATGTGACAAGATATGTTTTCTTAATATCTTAGGATCATGGCAATTAATGTAATAAGAGACATTTTTAATACACACTTATGAGGGAATTTGAAACTCTAATCATGATCAAATATGGTTTTTAAAAATTTTCCTTTCACCCCTTATGGCCACAATAAAACTTTTACAAATTTGAGAGAGGTACCATCAATACCACCAAACATACCAAAATTGAAAATCTAAAAAACCATTGTTGGTTGGTGTTGATTGCATATGTGGTTAGGTACTTCTGCACCAGGTGTCTTTCAATTCACCCTCACTATTTATACTCCACTAGAACATGGTATTTAAGGTTATCCCCTTGAGTCATCACTTCTCTACATAGGCCCTCTAAAAAGAAAAAGAAAGAGCCCTTATTCACGACGTGCTCAACTTTCCTACAAGGACACAAGAGGAGAGCATATGCAAGAAGATCTTGGGGATTAAAAGACAAGGAGATTTATTTTAAGCTCAAATTGAAAACTCTATTAATCAATTTTAACCTATTTTCAATATGTGGAAGACATACCAAACTAGTTGATCTAAAGCAAGAAATTGTTCTATGATGAATAAAAAGATTATGCTAGCTTCTTAGATTGTAAATAAAAGGGTTTAGAATATGCTAACCTTGATTTAACATATCCTGAATGTGTTTGATGCCCCTTTGATCCACGATGATGAATTCTAAGCTAATTTCACAACATCAAATCAAGTGTGTAAAATCATGACAAATATGATAGTTCAAAGGAAATATATTGCACAAAATAATTCCTCATTATATTAAAACTCATAATAGACCCCTTTCAGGAGTGATAAAATTATATTACAATGCAATAAATACATGAAAAGAAAATGTAAGCTCATCACAAAATTATAATTTCATTTTTTTTGCTTTTGAATTAGTCAACAAGCTCCAAGTTTTTTACAATATTATTGACTCCCAAAATATAAATGAAAAGAAGCCACCCCTACTAAAATTCAGAGAACTTTCCAAAAATGTAATTTTTTTATAAAAATTCACTAATTTATGCCCTAGGGAATTGATTTACTAAAGACCATTTTTCAAAGATCTAATTTTGTGATAATAATTTTAGGTCAGATAAATACAAAGATAGACCCCCTTAGAAATCTAAGACCCTTCCAATTTTTATAAGAAATATTCACTAATTTGTGACTAGAATCTAATTTTGTGAAAATAAGTACAACTCACTCAAAACTTATGATAAAAATCTAAAATTTGGATTGAGATCTCCTTATACCACCCTTAACCTACGGGTAAAATTTTCATATAAAAATTATAAGTCATTTGAAAGATAGATTTAAATCTTTGAAAACCCAAGGGTTTTGTCTTCAACTCTACTTGCACAAGGTTAGCCTTGAAAATTTTGAAAAAAACAACAACAATATAAGGTTAGAAATACATTAAAAAAAGATCTTATAGGAATATAATGTCCCATTGGGTGTGATGAAATGTGTATGCTCAATTGTGAGACATATTTTGTAAACCCTAACAACCCAATCACTAGTATTGAACTACAAACTAATTCAACAAACAACCAATAGAGCTCTTCTTCATGAAATGTAAAAACATAAAATAAGAAAAGCTATACCATCACATTTATGAAACATTTTACTCCATTGTTCTCCTATCTTTTAATATCTTGTAAATATTATGGTTGATTGGTGTTGATGCAAGATGATGTCAAGTAGGTAGCAAGATCGCAAGAGTTCTCCAAAATAGGATTCACATTAGATGATTACGAGGATAAAATGAGAAAGACATTTTATATATAAAAGTCCTCAATAGAATCAAGGGTGAAGATTACGAGGATAAAATATGAATGAAGGGATGATATTAAGTGATAGGTAAAAGTTCGGTAGAAAAGGGATAAGAATAGAGAGAAAATGGATAATAAATTGAATGGGTAAAAGTATTCATTTGATTAATAGTAGAAAAAGGGGAAAGTGGAGTTAGGATAATTAAATAAATAAATAATATTTATTTAATTAATAATGAAAAATGTGGGATTAGAAAGTTAAATATAAATAATAAATATTTATTTAATCATAGAGAAAATATTAATGAATTTAATGAATAAATAAGATATTTATTTAAATAAATAAAGCTAATGAATTAATTTTAAGTTTTAAATATTTATTTAATTAATATAAAAAGTAGAATAATATAGTTAAATAAATAATAAATATTTATTTAAACATAGGAGACAAAATCTTAATGAATTAATTAAATAAATAAAAATATATATTTAGTTAATAAAGGAATGAAAATTATGTGATAGTAGACCAGGAGAATCGACGAGGGTTTCAGTGAGCAAGCTTTGGTTGTGCTACTAAGAACCAAGCTTTTTGGGAGCAAAAGAGGTTTAGGAATAGTGTTTGGCATCCACATGAAAGAACTAGGGAGGATCTACGAAATGACAAAATCTTTAATATACATACAAGAAGACAAGAAAACTCAGGGCACATGCAACCCATTTAAAATCGGTGGGGATTCTCTAAGATTTTCATAGGGTCAGGGGGTAAATCGAAGGATGTTGACAAAAAAATGTGGAAAACTGAGTCTAAGAAACTTGTGGCACTGGAAAAGCAACCAAAAATTAATACTACACAAAATAGTGTGATCTTAGTGCAGATTGAAGATGGAGATTGGAAGGAGGTTGTTAAAATATATAGAGAGAGAGCTTTTTAATGAAATGGGCATGAGAATGGTTGGCTTTCTTTAGGGTCTAGAAATGGTGTGACAAATAGTGGGGTAAGAACTTGTTGGTGTAAATAAATATTCCTAATTACACTTTACTTGAGTTTACTTAGGATAATACATTTGCATAGTAGTTTGTCATTGAGACACCTAGGAGATTGCATTTCATTTTAGCAAATAGTGTTGGAGAATTTCCACTTTAGGTATGAGATCCACCTTTAGTACTCTTATCACATTATCATCCTCTCATTGTTGCACGTGTTTCACGTACTTTGTTGTACAATGGCGGATGGTCCACCTTTGGTGTACATGTGATTACACCCTGTCTAGGTGATAGGTTATCACTTGCATATCTCCTAGTTATCATGTATTGCCTATTTATTCAAGCACATCTACTTTGTATTCAATCAATTGTATCTCTTATTATTTTATCAATATTGAGTCAATCATTTGATCATCATTTTTCCTATCTCTTATTCTATCAATTGAGCTTCTAGATCTTGGTATTTTCATTCTTTTCCTCAAACAAATTCTTACATGGTATGAAAGCCATAGGAGTGTCATTGTATAGCCTATTTGGAGAGAATTTTGTTGCAGGTCAAAATTGGAGCTTTCTAGTATAAATTAGAGGTTGAAATCACATTTAAGAGGTTCAAAAACCCCTAAATAAAATTTTGTTTCATCCAAATCGTGCACCCAAGGACAAATCTACAACCATTTGAATTTTGAAAGTGCGACAACAATGATTCAGAAAAAAAAAATTCATAGGCAATTTTCAAATAGTGATATCTCAGTCATCTAGACTCCTTTTTTAGAGCAATTTTTTGTTTTGTTTTGGGGTAGAATTTCATGATCTACACAATGGTGTTGGTGGTGTCTGATCTATGTTCCTAATGTATTCTGAAAAATCACAAATCCTAATTTTTGAAACTTCAAAGGCTTCGTTCAGACTCATATGGACACATTTTCAGGTGCTACTTTTTTTTAAAGTGAATGATTTTTTGTCTACTTTCCAGATCTGATATTTTTTTGGATAAATTTTGAGTAGACATAGTACTTTAATCATTTGGTCTATTTTGGCCTATATTTGGAACTTGTAATATGTTGGATCCTTGAGTGATCTCGTGTCTTATTTGTTTGAGTCTTCTATAACCTTATTTATGTAGTTGTAATCATAAAAATTAGTACACTTTGGCCAAGATTGACAAGTGGAAATTGTATATGCACTACATATAAAGTGCCAAAATCTCTATTTTGGGGGGGTTCTTTGATTTATTCCATTTTGAGGGGGTGCATTGATTTTCTAATCTCATTGTTTCATGTGATAAGTACATCATGGATGGTTTAATTAGATCAACAAGAGGAAACTATAAGAAATGGAGTGGATTGGTTCTCACTCATCTTAGTGAGCATAATCTATTGTCCTATTTGTATGAGCATAGACCCACTAGTCCTCATGAGGATCTGAACTCTTGGACAAAATTTCTTAATATTATCTATTGGAATGTGGATATGGATGTCATGGATTCCCTTGATGACTATGAAGATCAAACAAAGGCTATTCCTGATCTTTGGACCTTTCTTTGGGAATGTATGGAGATCCACATTTTCTTCCACTCCCAAAAGATATAGAACCTCCAATTGTATCTCCTACTTCTCCTATTGAGATTGCTTCCACTATTGTTCCTAATGATGTTTTCCTTCATACAACCATGGGTTCTTGTGATTCAGTGTAGTAAGATAGGTCTTGTCTTCTAGTTTCATTTCCTTGGGATGACTACTTGATAGATATTTCAGGCTTTTTTGTGGAGTCCTACATTGAGAATTTGGGAGATATCATTGATGACATTCATATTCTCTTTGTTGAAGATGATCCTTCTTCAATTTTTGCAAGGGAACGCTTTGAATCTCATCTTCATTCTTCACTTGATCATTCTTCTGAGTTTGACATGATTGTGGATCCTTTGATACAACATTTGGAGGAGGTCTCTTTATCTTCAAAGAAGACATTTAAGATTAGTTTTCATGAGTCTCAAACTTCACTTGAGATGTCACATTGCCTGGTTCAGGATGATCATACTCATGTGTTGGAGATTCTAATTTATTTTCCAGAGACATCATATATTTTGAGGATTCTTCCTAGATATTGGGGAGGATTCATTGATACACCTATGGAATTGTTTCTTCCTAAGAAGAGGAACATCATTTAGTTTTCTTGGTGCAGTTTCTACAATTACCATTGGTTCCTTGTTTGTCACGTTCTATTGGGTATCTTCCTAATTGGTTTGTGGCATCCTCATAAACCAAGAACATGGTGATACATGGACATACTTTAGAGGCATCATACTTCATTTGGATTCACATTCCTTCTTCCTATCCACAATGGGAATCCTTCTTGCATCTATACTTGGTTTCTCTTCTTCCTAAGGGGAGAAATGTTGTTTGTAGGCATTGGATAATGTTTTATCTTCAAACACTCACTATCCTTAGAGGAGATTATTCATTATGGAGGAGATATCACGTATCCTTGTTTCCTTCATATATGGGGATTCTTTAATGTATATGCATAATGTATGTCTTAATGGGGGGGGGTGGTCTTGATTACTTCATCCATCCATGTAGCTTATTTTATCTCTCTTTTTGGGGGAGGTTTTTTTCCGTGAGATTTTTCCTCTTTTTCTGCTTTATGAGAGATTGAATTTTCATATTGTACATGAGTACCTAACATGGCCTAGTAGACAAGACCCATCATGCATTTTCATCTAGCTTTGTGAACTTAAGTGCATTCCCCTATGTTGCACCTATGGGGGGTGTTGGTGTAATTAAATATTCCTAATTACACTTTACTTAAGTTTACTTAGGATAATATATTTGAATAGTAGTTTGTCATTGAGATACCTAGGATTTTATATTTCATTTTAGCGCATGGTGTAGGATAATTTCCACTTTAGGTGTGAGATCCACCTTTAGTGCTCTTATCACGTTATCATCCTCTCATTGTTGCATGTGTTTCACATACTTTGTTGTACAATGGAGGATGATCCACCTTTGGTGTACATGTGATTACACTTTGTCTAGGTGATATATTATCACTTGCATAGCTCCTAGTTATCATGTATTGCCTATATATTCAGGCACATCTACTTTGTATTCAATCAATTGTATCTCTATTATTTGATCAATATTTAATCAATCATTTGATCATCATTTTGCCTATCTCTCTTATGCTATCAATTGAGCTTCTAGATCTTGGTATTCTCATTCTTTGCCTTAGGCAAATTCTTACAGAACCTAATTCTCAACACTCTTCTAAATGGATTTTATTTAGTCATTTGTGAAAATACTTGTGAAAAATAGTGGATCTTAAACAACAATCCATTTTTTATTTGAGGGATGGAATTTTTCATTAAATATTGGGATACAAATTTTGACCCTTTAAAAGCATCAATAGATAAAGTCCCTATTTGGTTTACCTTTAAAATCTCTTGTAAGAGTACTAGGAGATTGAAACCCTAAGAAATATTGGTTTTGATTACGTAAAATCAGGTTTTGAAAGGACCCAAAACCTTTTACAAAAAGATTATAAATAAAGCATTAAAATTCTAGCAGAAACAATGCAACAACAACAAAGAGATACCAAAAACTAACAAGTCATCCAAAAAATAGAGAGAAGAGGACAATAAAAAGACAACAAAACAACAAAAAGCCAGCTAGATAGTCTTCATAAGTTCAACCGCCTGATCAGCCAACATTTTCATATTTGTTGAGGACATTGTAAGTTCCTCAAGATCTTTGTTCTTGTGAATCTCCAACTTTTTGAAGCTCGATCGAGTCCTTTTACTGGGTCCTTGACCCTCCTTGACTTCCTTGGGTGCCTGCTCCCCTTTACCTTGCTCCATCTTGTCCATAAGGATTTTGACATGCTCAGCCGAGGCCTTAAGGATGGAGAAACTCTGTTCAGCAATATTTCCAATAGTCTTCTCTAGACGCACAATACTGCTCTCCATTTTATCCATTCTCTTAAGTAGGTTTCCACCTTTCAACATTTCCACCTCTTTCATTTTGTTCTCCATTATAGTGAATTTATTCGTCAGAATCGTTATCTCCTCGACACTACCAATAACCTCCTTTAGCTCATCAATACTGTGTCTCATAGTCTTCTCTCCCAAATTCATTTTTCCAAGAGCCCCAACTTCCCTCTGAAACTGCTAAATTTGGGTTTTCATAGTATTGATGTCATTTTTCATAGTGGTAAGGTTATTAAAGAAAGTAGTACAACCCAAATTATCAAAGTTCTTATTTACATAGGCAGTAACCTCCTTAGAGCTCCCCGCCCTACCCTTGTCTTTTTTTGCTCAGTCCTTCTCAATATTGGCCACATCCTAGGCAATATCCTACATGATATTCTCCTCCACCAGTACATTTTGGTCCAAGTCATCATAATCCCCTATATTAGGTTCATTCTCTGACTGCTTATCATGTTTTTCCTGAGCATTCTCTTGTGAGGAAGAATCATCATTAGTAGATATGACAAACCTCTTACCAACCTTCTTATTCTTGCTCTTGGATCTGATGCAACTCCCAATAGTCTATATATAATTTTTACCCTTCCCCTTCACACTGTCATCCCTACTTTCCTCTTCCTCAGTCTCCATTTCTGTAACCGAATCCTCAATCTTGGCCTTCTTTTTTTCATTTTAGATGAGGAGCCACAATGCTTGGAAGTTTTGTTGGGTTGAACAGATTCAACCTTTTCATTTTCAGTATCCTCCACAAAGGGCTCCTCTGAGTCCTTGCCATCAGTATCATAATCTTCAAGGGCCTTCTGATTGAACCGGGACCTCTCAACCTTTTTGTATTTTAACACATCATAGATTAAAACCATCCAGCATAATGTAGCTAATAAGAACCAACCTCCACAACCTATAAATGCACTTAGGACTGAAATAAGAGTTGTCAATCTTTACCATTCACTTCCTTCCATGCACCGTCACCACAAAAACCTTGAGGGCTTTGTCTAAAACCTTCTTGTCTCTATAAAAATTGATCCCTTCAATTTTGAGACCCATTGCCTCGGCAATGATCTCCTCTATTATCTCCATACACTGCTTTCCCACCATAATTTTTCCCTTGTTCCAGGTCTTAAGGAATTGTTTGGTAACAACATGCTTACTTCCATGCAGTCTCTCTAGATAATTTGCCACTCCTCCATTCTTCACAATGTTCCAAACCTCCAAATTTTGGTTCCACTCCTTGCAGTTTCCTAGCTCACACCTCTTCTTGCATCCTCCCATGGCTCTGCTATAGCAAAATATCCTAATCTCAAAGTTTCTCACAAAGCCCTATTTCTTAAGCTTGAAGTTACAATCGTGCTCTCTAATGCCTAAAAAAACCCATAAAACATGTGAAATAAAGGCAATAATCACATCGTAATCACCACTAGGCCATTCATCTCCTTCACACATATCCTTGCACTTATTACACATTAATGTAATCTTCATTGAGTATTTTTTGCCTACTTTGAAATCGATCCCTATCGATTAATGATGACCCTTCAGAGGGAAGGACAGTCCAGTCATCCCATTCAATATCCAACTAACTTCGACATGCCACATTTGCAGCCTAGTCAGCCACTGAATTGGTCTCCCTATAATTGTGGGTAATGACACACACATCAAAATTCATATTTAGATTTTTTGCTTTACTGATGATATTAGAAATTATCCATGAAAGGGTCATAATATTATTAAGGTAGCTAATAATATTAAGGGAGTCCCCTTCAACCCACACTTTCCTATAGTTTTTCCTCTTGGCCAACATGAGACCATAAAAAGTAGCACTAGCCTCAATGACATGGTTAGAATTGAAACCAATAGGAATTGCCTTAGCACCTTTGCAAATCCTATTTTCATATGTGATAACAATACCACAACCAGCGATCCACGGGTTACCCTTGGAGGCACCATCAAAATTAATTTTCATCCAGCCATTTGGGGGACAATCCCATTGGGCCTCATTCCTCAAATTCCTCTTGATTTTTTGATCCTTCATACCCTCTAACGTCCAATTTTTTAAGACTTTCACCTCCCAAGCATCTTTTGGTTCTTGATAATTATTAGTCAGCCATATGTTTTCCATCAAGGCTCTCTTAATTTTGTAGAAAATCAGGACACAACTAGACTCCTTGTTTCTAAAAATCCTATCATTCCTTTCTTTCCAAACCCCCCACCAGATGTAGGGTAACAAAAAGTTCCAAATAGATATCATAAAGCTATTGTTAGTAGGAGATCTCCAAGAAGTGAAAAGCTCCTGAATGCCCTCTAGAAAGACCCACTCCATATTCATTAAATTCAAAAACTTCTCCCAGATTCTTTGAACATAGGCACAATGAATAGTCATATGATTGATGGTCTCCTCATAATTCTTGCAAAGACATCACCTATTAGTTAAGAATAAGCCCCTTTTCCATAAATTATCAATAGTCAAAATCTTATCCTACAATAAGATCCAGAAAAAAATATTAATTTTAGGAGTTAAGCCTTTAAACCAAGCTTTCGCCCAACAAGGTTCAAGGCAGTTCTCATAATTTTGATTATACAAAGAGGAGACCGAGAAAGAACCATTAGAGTTATAGCTCCAGATTAAAGTATCCTCTTCATCAATGAGGAAGACATCATTCAAAAAAAAATTCAAAATCCTAAGAGAGGGATCAACCCTTGACAAATCAGTCCAATTGTCCCCTTCCCAATAATCAGCCACATGAGTTCCAAAGACCAGTTTACATTGCAGCATCTTATCCTTCCAATTAGAGTCAGAATTAAGAGGATGATCCAAAATCTATTTGTACACTCAAATTGTGCACTTCTCTAAGTCATTACTTCCAAGAGAATCCATGGATGAGAAACTTTGAGAAAGTGACCTAGAGCTCCCTAGGCATGGAGTCACAAGGGTGTGTATAGTGCTCTCAACTAGAGCTATTGAAGCATGCAACCTTGCTAGTAAACCACACAATGGGAGATTCAATGAGACAAGGGCAAGAATTCCAATATCCTCAAGAATCAATAATGAAGATACAATGCAACTATGCTAAGAATGAAGATGCAAGTAAGTTATGGAAATAAAAGTATTACAAGCCTGACTAATTAAGCTATGTGAGCTAATCTAGAGCATAAAGGAAACTAAGCTAGATGCCATGAAAGCTTAAGCTAAGAATGCAAGAATGGAAGCTAAAGGCATGAAGATCTCCAAAGCTCCAAAGTCACCAAGAAATCCTGCAACATAAGATTGTACACACTAAAATGGTGCACTTCTATGAACCATTACATGCAAGGTTGCTCAAGAATGAGGCCTCACAAAGCGGCTTATAGCTCTCTATGCATGGAGTTGCAAGGGACTATGAGTTTTGCTCTCAGCTAGAGCTACAAGAAGGTGACCTTGCTAGTCAACCATACAATGAGAGATTCAAGTGAAGACAAGGGCAACAATGCCAATATCTCCAAGAATCCAATATGAAATGCAATGCAATGTAACTAAGATGAAGATGCAAATGTGCAAGCTATGCTATGAAAATGGAAGTACAAACTAAGCTATGAAGGGAAATAGCAATGGATTACAATGCCTCCTATTTAAACTATGTGAGCTTATTCTATTGCATAAAAGAAAATCTAATCTATGATGCCATGAATGTAACTATGAAAGCAAAATTATTATGAAATGCAACTAAAAATGTCAAGGCTTCAAAGCTTGAGTGTCTTCAAAGAGAGCTCCAAACCTGCAGCATAACAATAGCATGAAATATGGATATACAAATGAAGGAGAGAGCTCTCCTTTTATAAGAAATGAGGTGAAATGGACCATGGAGATTAAGAGGCAAAAAGTCTTAATCAGCGGTGGAGCTTGAAAGAGGAGCAATCCATGTGCACAAACATCCTCCAATGAGAGTGAAGTGTTGACTTTTGAGCCTCATGTGAGACAAAAAGTGCTTTTTCCCTTTTTATAAAATATGAATAATGCTTTATTTGTGCAACTTAGGATAAGAGGAAAAGGTGGGCTTTTTATTTAATTGAAAGGGGAGGAAATATTCCTTTTAATCAAATAAAGACTTAGGATGAATGGTTAGCCCAAGGATAAAAATCCAATATATGATCGAAATTAAGACTTTGATCAAGAAATTGATAATGTTGAAAATATTGATTAATGATCAAAATGATTCAGGATTGATAAATTGAATAAATGGGGCCCAAAGTCTAGGCGACTATTTTAGGGTGCATACATTTGCCCCTTTTTGACTAATGTGTGATCGATTTGAGAACACATGCAGTCAAAGAATGAAGTTAAAATGTGAGATCGATTTGGGATCACAAAACAACTCAGATATGAGGTCGATTCGGGATCACATCTGGGCAAACAAAAGCTTAGACCAACACCGTCGCTGCTAGGTGCAAATCAAGCTTTTAGACAAAACTATTACCGTCGCTGCTAGGCAATAATCAATGTCTAAGAATCTCAAATTTTGAACAAAAGCTCACAAAAGATGTCTGAATCAAGAGAATCAGGGATGAGAATCCCATAGGTACTGCCCCCTCGGAATCAAAATCGAAATCAGGTAGAGGAGAGACAGAAAATGGATAAAGATTTGATCAAATCATAATCGAATGTAAGAGTCAAATAGGTTAACCATTAGGCAATAGAACATGCCCCAGCCTGACTGGAAAGATGCAGTCAACGTGAGAAATGAGGGAATGGAATGGCTATGAATGAAAGACTAGAAGTTTGGAAGACATGAAAAGGAAGGAATGACGATGCCCCAGCAAAGATTTAAAAGATTAGGCCTCAAAAGATCAGCCAACTGCGCAGAAGGGGGGGAAGATTTTGAAATATGATTTTGACTATGAAGATGACCTCGGATTTTGATTTCAAGTCTGAAAATGGATCCAGGACGTCGAAATTAGCTAGGGGTGCAATTTTTGCGTAATTCTGAGGTGTTTTGAAAATTAGGTCAAAAAGTCAAAATGCTATAAAAAGGGTCAAAATGTCATTTTCAAGAATCATTTGTCTTTTAGCGATTTGAGAATTTCAGAGCTTTAGAGAGAGAAAATGGCTCAGCAAGCAGGAGTTCCCGTCCACAGGCATCGATTTGAGCGCGCCCGGTTGCATAACCGGCCACCACACTATCCTGCCCCGGTATGTTTTCGAAAAACTCGAGCTTTTTGGTCATTTCTAGCATTTAATAGCTTATTTTAGCACGTTTTTTTTCAAATTTTAAATTTCAAAATTTTGTGCTGGGCGAAATATCGCACGATACTTTAGAAGTATCGCGCGCTTTGGGGAGAAGTATCGTACGATACTTCGTGTGCCCCAAAAGTATCGCGCGCTTTGGACACCAGTATCGCACGATACTGGGCGAAAGATCGCGCGATACTGGGCGAAGTATCGCTCGACATAAGGTTTATCGCCCCACTATAGGGAGAAGTATCGCACGATACTTCTCCAAAAAAGAATATCGCCCAGCTGAAAAATTTGATATTTAACGCATTTTTGAGCAAAAACGACATGGGTCTAGACAATGTTACGTTTTTAAGATATTTTATACTGAGTTTTTGGACATCCATCATAATATGTACTAACAACGGGCTTGGTTTTGGTTTGCAGGAGGTTTTTTCGGCGCTCATTATCAGAGCGCCGAAGGTGACTGGGTTGCGGTGTGTCCGAGATCTGGATGATCCGGGCAATGCCGATATCAGGGCCATGGGATTTCGGTATCTGTTGAGGTATCCGTATATCAGAGCAGATCATGGGTTGTTGACTGCGCTGGCTGAGAGATGGCACAGCGAGCACAACACCTTCCACCTTCTTACAGGCGAGGCATCCATCACACTGGAGGATGTCTATAGGATCCTTCGAGTTCCATGCCACGGAGAGCCTGTAAGTATAATCATGTTTTAAGATAGTCATGTAAGATGTAATGTTTCCAAAAGATGAAAACTAACATGATTTATGTGTTGTCACAGGTATACTATGATCAGGATGTCACTGAGGGGCGTCGGTTGATTCAGGAGATGTTTCAGGATGTGACCATCCTAGACAGGCATGTCAGCTGGGAGCGACTGCTTGATGACTTTGGCCGAGATTATTCGGTGCCATGTATTGTGGCATCGATCATTTCACAGATCCTGATGACTGATCGCAGTCAGAAGGGATTCCCGCTCGGATGGGGTAGGCTACTGGTAGACTTGGTAGGCAGGCCCTAACGGATGGCATGGGGGCCTGCGATCCTAGCAGAGATGTATCATGAGTTGCATGAGATCGTCTACAGGGACGGTCGGACATGGGCATGTGGTGCCATCTTGGCACAGGTATGGGCATGGGAGCACATTGCTGTGGTGCGCCCCAGGGTTCAGCCGAGGGAGAGGAGGTACCCCTTTATTTACAGGTACATCAGGTTTATATCACATGCCCATTCAGGGGATGTGACCTATTATCGGTGGATTCTGGACGAGATAGCCTCATTCACATGGAGGCCGTACAGGGAGGTTGAGGTTTGGGGGGATGCTGCAGATGAGCTGAGTTATATGCTGTGCAGTCGGCCACTGGTAGGTCGATATGCAGAGATCGTAGAGAGATTCTGCATCACTCGGGTATGGCGGCAGTTTGGGAGGCAGCAGCGAGTCTCGACAGAGACTACTACTTATGCCAGAGCTAGGGATGAGGAGGGACATGGGTGGCTACCTATGTTGGATTATCAGCAGGCTGTCGCAGAGACAACAGCTATCAGGGGCGAGCCTTGGGATTATTTCCCAGATGTGGCAGACGCAGGGGCTGATGGAGCCTACAGAGTAGAGCGGCGGAGGGTACCATTCCCTCGATTTACAGTACCAGATGCATAAATGCCAGCGCCGGGAGGAGACGGAGGGGACGGAGGGGACGGAGGAGAGGGGGAGGAGAGGGGTCGGGATCAGGTGGTCGGAAACGGTCACGGGGACAGAGATCAGCCACTCTTGAGGAGGAGGCGAGACCAACTCGCCAGCAGGCAGAGGTACAGCAGGAGCAGCCTGCAGGGGGAGAGGACCTGAGAGCTCAGATACAGGCTCAGGAGACAGAGATACAGCAGCTGCGGACCACTATAGCTGTGAGAGATCAGCAGCTCCTGGATCTGAGGGCAGAGCGGGATCAGCAGATAGCTGATCTCAGAGCAGAGATAGCACGCCGTGAGGCGATGGCACAGGCCGAGGCACTGGAGCTTCGACGGGAGTCAGCGAGAGCTGCTTATTATCACGGGTTATATCTGCAGGCTGTCCCAGAGGGTGAGAGAGCACCATCATACTCTCAGCGGGCAGGGGTATCAGACGTGGTACTCGATAGGAGAGCCATGCCTCCTCCACCACCACGGGTTCCTCACAAGGGTGGTAGCGAGTCTTAGGGTTAGGTTTTAGATGTTTGGACATATTTTGAGACTTTTGATCCAGATTTTGGGATCTCATATTGTATATCATGACATTTATTGATTTATGAGATTACTGGATGTTCGATGTATCATGTGTATTTGTCTCACTTGTGATGGATGTATCAGTTTATGTATATTGTCTTGTCATTTTGCTCAAAAATGCTTATGTATGTGCTTATGTATGTTCTCTCTCATAGTTGTATGTTTAATTCTCATATGTATGATGTGGACTTATGTTTCTTGAAAATGACGGTTTGTGATATAGATATGATGATGTGATTAACCCCTTGTGATGAACAGGAATAGGTTCGAGATGAAAAAGACAAGGAGCGAAAGACATGATCAAGAAGAAGAGAAGGTGAGCGCAGTTGACCGATAGGTCCTTGTAGGATGAAAAGGAGAGCTCTTTCCATATGCAAAATGCAAGACTAGACTAACATGAACCTAGAAATGCAAGCTACTATGAAAGTGGTTGACTTGCAAGGTCACAACGCTTATAGACATCTAATTATCATCATTGAGCATTATTGGTAGCGTCATAAGATCATACAATGCACACTAGCATAACTATGTGGATATGAATATGATCTTTATCAGATAGAAATGTGGGAATCTCACCTAGGCATCAAAAGACATATAGGTCAAGATGACTAGTGCAGTGAGATCACCTAAATTTGATATGGCGAGATTATGCTTGTATCAAGACACATGAAAGTCAGGATAGCTAAAAGCATGCACTCGCAAAACAGTTAAGGATAATACCTCATCAATCCATAGTGTCAAGTAAGACTAGCATAAATGCTCATGACAGTTAGGATCAACAAAATATACCCACAAGCAGATAAAGAAAGAAAACATGTTCTCATTCCCTCAGTCTTCTAGCTATGCATCATCGAAAACTTCTCAGGGAGAGACCACTCATCAAAGAAATTCTCATAGACAGCACACAAAGAAAAATAAAGTCAACATATCTCAGGCGAGTTGATTGTTTAAGTGCGTGTGTGTTGGTCATAGAGTCAAATTTTGAGTATCATATCTGCACATGAGCATTATCGCATTATACTTAGACTATAGGCAAGACATCCGATAAGTGTTGAGAAACACTCGACGCAAGGGTAATGTTGAAAAACACTATTTGGGGTGGTGTTGAAAAACACCTGTTGTGAAATGCCCTAAGAGACAAATGCACCAAAAGGACCTATGCGAACAGTTATGCCCCCTAGACAAAGACAAAGACCAATTCCAGACTAGGCCAAATAAGGTCAAGGCATGATGGAAGGTGGCTAAGTGTAGAGGACGCATGCTAACAAATAGGGGTACAAAGGCCTCAAGTAGCGCATGTTTCCAAGTTTTCACCACTTGGATTCTTTTTTCATTTTTTCAATTTTTTGGATTTTTGCTACCAAGGCGCCTATTGCTAGGTTTTCACCAAGGCACTTTTTTCTATTTTTTTGAATTTTTGAATTTTTTGATTTTTTTGTATTTTTTAAGGACTTTTTATGCTTTGTAAGATTTTTTCAGCATCATATATGAATTTTTTTGGTATTTTTTCAGGATCCAATAAGATATATACAAAAGATGCCCCCAGACAAAACGGGCATCAAGGATAGAACTTCTTAAGGTGCATAATGTTGACGGGATCAGGGAGCTGTTCTCCATCAGGATCTGACAGTAAATACGCACCAGTACCAAAAGCGGCTGTGATGACATATGGTCCAAGCCAGTTAGGTTCAAACTTGCCCTTTTGCTCTTTGTTTTGTTGGTTCTTAGGGTTTTCTCGTAAAACAAGATCACCTATTTGAAATTCTCTAGGGTGAACCTTCTTGTTGAATGCCTTGGACATACGCTTCTGATACACTCTCATATGATCAAAGGAAGCCTTACGCTTCTCATCTAGAAGTTCTAGTTCCTGTAACCTCATGGCGCGGTAATCCTCATCTGTAATCAAACCTTTGAGTGAGACTCTAAGGGATGGTATCTCGACTTCTAAAGGCAATATTGCTTCAGCGCCATAGGTAAGAGAGAAAGGAGTGGCTCCTGTAGGTGTGCGAATGCTGGTTCGGTAAGCCCATAGTGCTGGATTGATTTGTAAGTGCCAATCCCTACCATTCTTGTGCACTGTTCTATGAAGAATCTTAAGAATGGTTTTGTTAGAAGCTTCTGCCTGTCCGTTTCCTTGTGGGAAATATATGGAGGACCAATGTTGCTTGATTTTAAACTTTTTGCATAGGTGCTTTAGGTCCTTATTCTTAAATTGACCTCCATTGTCAGTAATGATCTCAGAAGGCACTCCAAATCGGCAAATGATATGATTCAAGATGAACAAAGAAATGGTCCTTCCTGAAGCAACAGAAAGTGGTACGGCCTCCACCCATTTTGTGAAGTAGTCAGTGGCAGTAATAATGAACTTGTGTCCACCTGATGAGTTGGGATGAATCTGCCCAACCAGATCAAAGGCCCAGCGCTGAAATGACCAATGAGAAATAGAAGGAATCAGCTACCTACCCGGAGCATGAATCAGGTTGCCGTGTTTCTGACATTTTTCACATGACTTAGCAAAGGTGACTGCGTCCATCTGCATTGTGGGCCAATAATATCCCGCCCTAAGCAACCTTCGGGCCATGGCAAGACCATTAGAATGTCCACCACAAATGCCCTCGTGGATGTCAGCTAACGCTTGGTTGGATTCCTCCTTTTCCAAGCACCTAAGGAGTGTCCCATCTAAACCCCTTCTATATAAGTCACCAGAGATGAGGGTGTGGCGAGAGGCGTTACGGATGAGGTTTCGGCGTTCAGAGCGGGTGAATGTGTCAGGGATGATGCCATCACAAAGATATGAATAGATAGCACCATATCGGGAAGACTCGTGTGTGATAATGGCACAAATGACACGGCTTTCAGATGAGTCAAAGATGGGATGGTGTAGCTCTTCCACCAGGAATTCAAATCTGGATTCATGTGTCTCCAACTGAAGAAGTGAAGCTAATGTGGCCATGGCGTCTGCAGCTTTGTTCTCTATCCTAGGGATTTGTTGAAACGTCACAAAGGTGAAATAGCGTTTCAAAGAATCAACCATCTTTTTATAGGGTATCAATTTGTCATCCTTGGTTTGATACTCTTCATTGACTTGGTTGATGATTAGCTGAGAATCCCCAAAGACATGTAATTCTGTGATATTCCATTCTATAGCCATTTTCAAGCCATTAGTTAAAGCTTCATATTCTGCAATATTATTGGTACATGGGAATAATAGTTTATAAGACTTCGGAATGTTGTACCCATGTAGAGAAACAAATAACACTCCAGCACTTGATCCATTTTGCATGCGGGAGCCATCAAAGAACATTGTCCAAGTGCGAGTAGTGGTATATAAGATGTGTTCGTCTGGGAATTCCACTTGGACTGGCATACTATCCTGGATTGGAAAATCAGCTAATTGGTCAGCAATAGCTTGTCCTTTTATTGCCTTCCTTTCAACGTACTCTATGTCAAATTCAGTGAGAACCATCATCCATTTAGCAAGTCTACCCGTCAGGGCAGCCTTACCAAGCAAGTATTTAAGGGGATCAATTTTGGCAACCAAGTGTATGGTATGAGCAAGCATGTAGTGGCGCAACTTTTGAGAAGCAAACACCACCGCGAGACAAGACTTCTCAATATTATTGTAATTGATCTCATAAGAGACTAGAGTACGACTGATATAGTAGATGGCCCGTTCTTTCCCAGTATCATCTGTTTGAGCCAATAATGCCCCCAGGGAAGTGTCTGTAGCTGAGATATATAGAATCAATGGTTTCCCTGGAATAGGAGGCATTAAGATCGGAGGATTAGCCAAGTATTGTTTGATCTAATCTAGGCTCTTTTGACATTCCTCGTTCCAAACACAAGAAGCACCCTTATGCAATGTCTTGTTGAAGGGTTGCGCTCTATCTGCAAGCTGAGAAATAAACCTCCTAATTGATTGAAGACGTCCCTGAAGACTTCTCATTTGGCTGATATTTCGAGGAGGTGGCATATCTAGGATTGCTTGGACCTTTTCGGGATCAACCTCGATACCTTTTGCTGATATTATGAATCCTAAAAGTTTGCCTGAGGTGACGCCAAATGCGCACTTCTTTGGATTCAATCTGAGTTGAAATTGTTCCATACGATCTAGGATTATTTCCAGATCATTAAGGTGTGTGTCCCTTTTTCTTGATTTTGCCAGGGTATCATCCACATAATCTTCCATATTTTTATGCATCATGTCATGGAATATTGTTGTCATAGCTCTTTGATATGTAGCACCCGCATTTTTCAATCCAAATGGCATAACATTCCAACAATAGGTTCCCCATGTGCAAGTGAATGCGGTCTTTTCTTGATCTTCAGGTGCTATTTTTATTTGATTATACCCTGAGAAACCATCCATTAGGGAATATATGTCATAGCCTGCCGTCATGTCCACGATCATGTCAATGTTTGGAAGTGGAAAGTCGTCCTTTGGGTAGGCTTTGTTTAGATCTCTAAAATCTGTGCAGACACGAATGGACCCATCATGTTTAGAGACCGGTACTATGTTTGAGATCCATTCTGCATAATCGATGGCTCTAATAAATCCAGCTCTCAAAAGCTTTTCTAATTCTCCTTTGACAAGTAGAGCTATATGTGGATGCATTTTTCTTAGTCTCTGTTTTACTGGCTTGACTCCTGGAGCTATAGATAAGTGATGCATTATGAGATTTGTGTCAAGCCCTGGCATGTATGAGTAGGTCCATGCAAAATTAATTTTCTTTTTCTGTAAAAACTGTACATATGCCTTGGTCTCTTCCTCTGATAAAGACTGAGCAAGATGGACTATCTGAGGATTTTCTTCTGTGTTTAGATTGACCGGCTTTGTTGGTTCAATCAATATTGATGATCTATCCTGGAAATAGCTTGGCAAGTTATTAAGTACCCCATCCTTAGGTGCCTCAAAGAGGTTTTCACCTTTGGATGCGTCATTTCTTTTTACTATTTTTGGTTCTGACACCACCACAAAGTGGTTTTCGCCATCAGACCTATTTTTCTTTTTGTCTTTTGTTTTGAGACTGAGGTACTTAATATCAGGCTCTGTCATGCTGGTTGTTGGTTCACTGGTGGAAGAAGCCACGGGTTCGAGAGCATTCAGATAGCAAGTAATGTCATAATCATTGTGAAATGTGAGGAATGTGGGCTCTTGGTGGCGCTGAGACCAGTCAATCAGGTCAAAGTGAACAAGGGGCAAGTCAATGGTAGGTTCGATGTTGTTAATGCGAAAGGTGTCATCTCTGGTGACCATATAATCGGAGCTCATCAAGTCTTCTCCTAAGATACCTGAATTGGGGCTCATCCTATCAAACGAAGCGTCGTCTACTAAGGCGATTTGAAGAGGGCAATCCTCTAGTCTGACACTAGGATTGTTAGTTGCATCGGGTTGGGTACTATAGGTATGGATAATATCCACGTCTAGATCAATTATTGCGTCTGAAAGCGAATCCCATTCATATTCATGGGAGTCTATCTCTGAGTCATCATTTAGGCCTCGTGATGTAAAAGCTTCAAGGTTAGGAAGGGTTTCCCCCTCTCTAGTGCTAGTATTGGTACTATCCGTCGCAGCTAGGACAGTAATACTTTCCTTTGTCGATCTAGAAGTCACACAATCACTATCCGTCGCAGCTGGGATAGTAGGACTATTAAGCATCAAATCTGTGGAATCTCCCCAAAGGAGATTCGTTGAGGGCACCCAATCATCAGACACATCTTGTTGGTTGGAGAGATCGGGCGTATAATCCGCATCACTGTCACTGTCCGTTGCAGCTGGGACAGGGATACCTTTCTTCTCAAAACTTAAGCTGACCGTGGACTTATTTTTGCGTCCAAAAAGAGCATGATCAAGAGGCTCAGCTTTAGTGTCCAGCCTATGACTAAGGGGACCAAATCCCAGATATCCCATATTTTTAACCAGTGTATATCCTTTCCCATAAGTTTCAGGTGAAGGAGCAAAATTCTCATTATGTTTGTATTTCTCTTCGTGATATATCCAGTTCCTTACAGCAACTTCCTCTTTCTCTTCTTGAATGGGGACCGAAGACTCAACAAATTTCCCAAATAACGTCATTGCTGATGATGAAGGCTTCACATTTGGGGAGGGTCTCCCATAAGACCTAGGAGAGATTGGCATTTTTGTAAAAGAATCAATCTTATAATCTCCCATCCCAAGGTCCATGGTTTTGAATTTCTGCTTGCATTGTTCAAGTGAACTACTAGGACTGTCATCTTCTCTATTCAAAGGTACATGTGATCCCACAGAAATGTTATTAACTGATAGAGCACTGTCTCCAAGGATGCAAATTTCTACACCATTATGGGGAAACTTAACACACTGGTGATATGTCGATGGGACTGCCTGCATTTCATGAATCCATGGCCTACCCAGTAAAATGTTGTAGGCTAGAGGTCCAACATCAACAATTTGGAATAATATGTCTTTTTCTACGGGACCAATACGAATAGGCAAAACAGCCAATCCCTTAGAACTTCTTTCTGCTTCGTCATATGCTTTGATTGTGATTCTTTTCTTTGTGTCAATGACGTTCTCGGAATACCCTAGAGCTAGCAGCAAACTTAGAGTACAAATATTGAGCCCCGCACCCCCATCTATCAGTACATGCCTAACACGGGTTTTATGAATCATGACCTCGATGTGTAAGGCCAAATTATGTGGGTGACTAATGGATTTGTCATCTTCTTCTGAGAAGGTGAGGAAATGAGGGCTAGCCAAATGGTTGACCATGTTTTGGAATTGGTCGATATCTAAGTTATTAGGGACATTGGCTGCTCGCAAAGCATCCTCGAGGACGCGCTTGTGCTTAGGAGATAGTTCTAAAAGCTCAAAAATGGATATCTGAGCGGGTGTACGTTGTAGTTGGTCAATAAGGTTATAATTGGAATCAGGACCAACGACAGATTTTGGAGGAGCACCTTTGGACACGGGCTGTTTAGACTTGCTAGTGCTAGGACCTTTGATGATAATGGGTGTTTGGGCCTGACCCCTAGTGACAGCATTGAGGGACTGGGGCATTCCTTGTGAGTGAGGACCTCTTATCACCACAGCGGGTCTTTCATTAGTCATAGGAATTGAGTCCACATTATGTCCATAAGGATCTTTCTTTCTCACCATGTTGATATTATCGTCAGCCACTTCAAGCATGTTAATCACATTATCAGCATGTGTGTATGTATAGTTAATAGCTGCCTTGCCATTCTTACTGCTAGAATTCTCTCCTTTTTCATATTTAGGCAAGGGCTCTTTAAAGGCTTTATGGTCTGCATTAGTAGTTAACCCATCCACTTGTAATTGTCCTTTCTCAATAAGGTCTTGGACAAGATGCTTGAGTTTAAAACAATTTTCTATGTCGTGTCCAATCCCATTATGGAAAACGCAAAAAGCCTTAGCATCCCACCAATGAGGTAAAGGATCTGGTATTCGATGTTTTGTAGGATCTTGTGGGTGCGCCAGATTATGAGCAACTAGTGTCTTAAAAACATCTGCATAGGATTTTCCCAATTTAGTGAATTGTCTTTTCTCCGTTTTAGATCTCTTTTGATACTGAGGTTTGTCTTGTTGCGTTGACGATGTTTGCAACTTCATAGCTTGAACTGCATGAGAGAGATTAAGAACTCCTTCATTTTTGATCTGAGATGAATCAACAACTCCGTCGTTGACGACTTGCTTGTTTTTGTTCCAATAAGAGTTCTTTTTGTCCTTGTTACCATTAGTATTGTTATTTTGGCTATTGTTGTTATTTGTTGGTTTAGCCAAAATTCCTTGTTCTTTTAGGACATCCTCAATGCGACATGCCACCTCTACCATAGTATCAAAGGAATTAAATGGGATTTTCTTGACTTCATATTTGAGTTCTGGTATTAGATTGTTCACAATGATATCAATTCTCTCTTCTTCAGGGATTGTCCTTGGGTATTTCGAACATAATCGCCTCCATCGTTGCAAAAAGGTGACGAAAGATTCCCCTTGATTTTGCTTAAGTTTACACAAATCAAGCATGGTGACTGACCTAGATAAATTGTAAGCGAAATGTTGCACAAATCTTTGGACAAGTTCTCTAAATGTCTTTACTGGAGGGGAAAGATTGGTGAACCACTCCATGGCTTGACCTTTTAAACTCCTTGGGAATAATCTCAGCAAGTAGGAGTCTTCATGGTGAAAGGAAAAGCTCATTATGTAGAATTGTCTAACATGGTCGTGAGGGTCACCCGTGCCATTATATTTGTCGTATGTTTGGAATTCAACTTTCTTAGAAAATTCTACCATCACCACACTTTTGTCAATGGGATTAGGACATATGGAGTCCAAATGAAATGTGCTCTTGGGAGCCTTCATTCTGTCTATATCCTTTTGTATTTGTAAGATCAACTCATTAGTTGAAGGATTCTGTTTCTTGATCTTTTGGTGAACATCAAAATTATATGAAACTTTAGCGCCTTTGTTGATAAGACTTTCCAAAAATTGGTCTTTGTTTTGTTCCACGTATTGCTCCACATAGGCTTGAAAGGATGGTTCTTGTTGCATAGTCATGAAGTCCATATGATCAAATTTAGCATAACTGCCTCCATGTTGTGAGCTATGATGTGCTCGTTGGGAGGGTTGCTTTGAATGTCTATAAAACGATTGTCTCCTATGATGGTCATATCTTGAAGTCCTTCTTCCTCTAGGGCTTGGGGATCGTGAAGGTGTCTTTGATCTTCTTCGAGGGCTAGGGGAAGGGGTAGATGGGGGTGAGTTGATCCCACTATTGGCTCCCTTCCCGTTAAATCAACTTTGGAGTTGTTGTGCATAGAGTCTATCTTCTTTTTCTTGGGCGACTCTTTTCTGTATATCCAACAATGCACGTTCCTCTTCCTCTAGTTGTCGGAATTTTTCTTTTTTTGCAGCCTGTTCATCTAAGTAGGCTTGCTTCTCTCTCTCAATGCTTCTCAATCTTGTATTTGCATATCGAGAAGTGTCCTTAAGTGGGGAGGTTTGTCTTGAATGCCTTATTGCATTAGCTGCGTTGATATGGTGATCACTAGATTCATTGTTCTGGTCTTCGTGTTGTGACCCTGAATCTGAGTGGGCTGACTTATGCTATCTTTCAGCTCGTTGATGAGCATCAAAATACCTCGCATTGTTAGGAGGTGACCCGGGTGGACTGGCATGAGAAGAACCACCATACTTTCTTCTGTGTCGTTGAAAGATATCCTCGAGAGTTTGATTCATGGCTTCTCTTTGTTGTCGGGTGAAAGTGTAACTCATGTCCATACTTGATGAAAGTGGTATGAAAGAGGTGCTCACTTCACTAGGGTTAGCTCCCGGATTGAAACAAACCTCGGATTCACTCTTAGGAGATTGGTCAAAAAGGGGTCCTTTTCCCTTAGGTTGTCGACGGGTCTTGATAGGTGGTAACTGGCTAAAGACAACAGGGGGTCGCTTCCCTTGATTAACTTGGTACCTTGTCGTAACTGACATGAAAGAGAGATATTCTCAATGATAAGGTGACCTTTCAAAGTGTCAACACCAAACTAGGATAATCGAAATCCTCTATTGTCCAAAAAGAAATGAAAAAAAAGAAAAAAAGGGGGCTTTACCAACACTGTCAAAGAGGTGCTTCAACTCAAAGGGTGACTACCCTTGCACTTTTGAATCAGGAGGTTGGACTAGGCCAAAAGATAATTGAAAATGAAAGCGATTTGGACAATAAGAGAACTAAAATTTTCCTAGAATATAGCTAACAATTTTAAAGATGAACCTTGGCACCAAGAATGGCTTTCTAACTTGACAATTATTCCAAAGTGACTTTGTAAATCAAATGATGCTATCCCGGAGAACTAAGAACCAGAAATTTAGCGTCAAGACAGATCTCAAATGTCAGGGTGAGAAACCTGCTCTAAGACCTAGCCTAATTGACAGCAACTGAAACTGACCAAAATTTAAGCACGACAAAAATGAACTAGGTGATATACTCCAGGCTACTGGGGCGATAAACCTATACCCGTGCGATACTTCACTCTATGACAGGCGATACTTCTTAACACTTTCGGGCGATATACTCCAGGCAGGTCGGGCGATAGTCCGTCAGGGGCGAACTATCGCGCGATATTTCTCTTCAAAGGGGGCGATATTTCTAGCATGTGCGAAGTATCGCACGATACTTCGCCTTACAGGGCGCGATACTGTTGCAGAATTATTCAACTCTTGACCAGAATTGTGTGAAATTTGCATTTTTGGGTCTGTTTGGTCAAAATTTTCAGTCTGAGGGTTGATGTTTTTGGTTTCAGTCATGGTATCAGCAGAATTTTGGTAGGTTTGCAAACAGCAAGGGATCAAAACATGGTCTCAAACACTTGAAACAAGGGAAAAAGCAACCTTGCCAAGGCAAACACTTGTGATATCAAAATTGAAACAACACCCTATGAATGCTACCGATTATTTGTATGTTGAGAACGTTTACACTGGTATCACACAATCGAAGACAATTCAAGCAATTACTACCTACAAGACAAGGCTCAATACTTACCAACTTAGCCCACAACTTGATGCCCCCTTGCCTCACACCAAGCGGTTACCCACGAGAGATGTTGGCTTTGTCATGGAAATGTCAAAATGACACAACCAAAGGGACACATATGGTGAGTATCTTAAGGTGATTCGGGTAAACCACTTGGATCAATCCTTGCACTAAGAAGATAAGCGGCTAAAAGAGGGTGGCTTCTATCTAATGGTTCTTAGTAAGGATTTCCGTTCACAACACCCCTCTTGCTCCTCATAAAGGACTAGGACCTCGCGGCCTCAAGAGTACCTTAAGCATTCTTGTTCAATGTTTTCCTCATGGTCGCAATCCCATGAGCTACTCACATCAAACAAAGACAAGTGTTATGTCTATCAAGGTTTTTGGTGTCCTTGATAGCCTTGAGATTATAGTGAGTTGGAATCACTTGCCACCAAGGAGAATGATGACAAGGTTGTCCCCACTTGAGTCGTTCCTCTTGATTGCTCAAGAGCAGGCCCGCTAAAGGATTCCTAAACTAAACAAAAATGGATCAAATCTTGAGGTTCAAGGTTTTTGATTCACCACAAGGGTGAAGAGCATACTCCCCTATCTCAAGAATCTCTCCCAAACACACCAAGCAAAAAGATCAATTACCCCCTTGCTTCCAAAACCTTAAGATGGGTCAAGATTTTCTGATTCACCTAAAGGTGAAGAGCATACTTCTCCTACCACCTCAAGATCCCTTTCACAAGGTATTAAGATTCTTAATACAATTAGTGAATGCCACACTTGAAAGGAAAGCAAATAAACAAGCAAGAATTTTTTTTTTGTTTTTATGCTTGGGCAGCCCTGCAAAAACTGTTAGTAGCCCTCTTTGACATGCGTTTTTAGCAATTTTCAAGAAAATGAGAGCACCTACAAACACAACTTGTTAGACCCACAATGTTAGCAAAATCAAAATCCAAATGTAAATGTGCAATAATCTGATGGATTCAAGCTAAAAGATGCAGGTTAGACCTATCTAAACAAAGCAAAACAAAACAGCAAGCTAAAATAATCAAATTCGGACAAAAAAACTGAAAGCACAAGTCTCTGCCAGACCAGGCGATGTTTCTCAGTCTTCAACAGTATCGCGCGATACAGTTTCCTATAGTCAGGCGATACTTCTCAGTCGAGCGATACTTCGCACGATGACAGGTGATACTTCGCCCGATGCCAGGCGACAGAAGTCAATATATGAGTGCGATACACTTTCCGAGCGAACTATCGCGCCAAGACAGGAAGTATATCGCGCGATATTTCTGATAAGTGTCACGCGATAATCTGAGACAGAAAACCAGAGACGCAGATTTTTCCGAAAATTAATCCGAAAATGACGAAAAATGCAGAATTAAAAAGGACAAAGCTAATCTACTCTGCCCCACGGTGGGCGCCAAAAAATGTACACACTAAAATGGTGCACTTCTATGAACCATTACATGCAAGGTTGCTCAAGAATGAGGCCTCACAAAGCGGCTCATAGCTCTCTATGCATGGAGTTGCAAGGGACTATGAGTTTTGCTCTCAGCTAGAGCTACAAGAAGGTGACCTTGCTAGTCAACCATACAATGAGAGATTCAAGTGAAGACAAGGGCAACAATGCCAATATCTCCAAGAATCCAATATGAAATGCAATGCAATGTAACTAAGATGAAGATGCAAATGTGCAAGCTATGCTATGAAAATGGAAGTACAAACTAAGCTATGAAGGGAAATAGCAATGGATTACAATGCCTCCTATTTAAACTATGTGAGCTTATTCTATTGCATAAAAGGAAATCTAATCTATGATGCCATGAATGTAACTATGAAAGCAAAATTATTATGAAATGCAACTAAAAATGTCAAGGCTTCAAAGCTTGAGTGTCTTCAAAGAGAGCTCCAAAACCTGCAGCATAACAATAGCATGAAATATGGATATACAAATGAAGGAGAGAGCTCTCCTTTTATAAGAAATGAGGTGAAATGGACCATGGAGATTAAGAGGCAAAAAGTCTTAATCAGCGGTGGAGCTTGAAAGAGGAGCAATCCATGTGCACAAACATCCTCCAATGAGAGTGAAGTGTTGACTTTTGAGCCTCATGTGAGACAAAAAGTGCTTTTTCCCTTTTTATAAAATATGAATAATGCTTTATTTGTGCAACTTAGGATAAGAGGAAAAGGTGGGCTTTTTATTTAATTGAAAGGGGAGGAAATATTCCTTTTAATCAAATAAAGACTTAGGATGAATGGTTAGCCCAAGGATAAAAATCCAATATATGATCGAAATTAAGACTTTGATCAAGAAATTGATAATGTTGAAAATATTGATTAATGATCAAAATGATTCAGGATTGATAAATTGAATAAATGGGGCCCAAAGTCTAAGCGACCATTTTAGGGTGCATACAAAGATTAGTATTCAAAGTTGGGATCATAGAATGAGAAAAAAGCTCTCCTTTTAAAGGAATTAAGAGAGAATGGACCATGGAGATTAAGAGGCAAAAGATTTAATCAAGGGTGGAGCTTCAAAGAGGAGCAATCCATATGCACAAATCTCCTCCAATGAGAAAATAAGAATTGACTTTTGTGTCCATGTGAGACAAAAAGGTCTTTTCTCCTTTTTATAAAATAGGAATAATGTTTTATTTGTGCAACTTAGGATAAGAGGAAAAGTGGGGGCTTTTTATTTAATAAAAGGGGAGGGAATTCCTTTTAATTAAATAAAGGCTTTAGGATAAAATGGTTAGCCCATAGAAAATAATCAAATAAATGATAGAAATAAGATTTGATCAAAGAAATTGATATAATTGAAAAATATTGATTCAAAGATTTGATAAATTGCAAGAATGTGGCCCAAAGTCTAGGCGACCATTTTAGGGTGCATACATTTGCCCCTCTTTGACTAATGTGAGATCAATTTGGGATCACATGTGGTCAAAGAATAGAATTGAAATGTGAGATCGATTTGGGATCACAAAACAACCCAAACGTGTGTTCGACGAATGGGAACACATCAGGATAAAGATAAGCTGATTGAAAAAGACAAGGCCAACACCCTTGTAAATAGGTGATTGTCAAGTCTCAAATAAGAGATAAGAATCTCAAAGTTCGATTGATAAAGATGAATCAAGGTTTGAAATTGATAGGTACTGCCCCCTTGGAATTGAAATCAAAATCAGGTAGAGGAGAAATAGTAAATTGATAAATCTGATCAAATCACTAAAAATCATAATCGAAGGTGAAAGACGATAGGATAACCATCAAGCAGTGAAGATATGCCCCAGTTTGACTAGGTTTGACTGAGAAAGATATAGGATAAAGATGAAGTCAAACCTCAGGGAGATGAAGTGAATGAAGATGAATGAAAGACTAGAAGGTTGAAAGAGATGGGGATGAAGAAATGAAGATGCCCGAGTGAAGATCGAAGGATCAGGCCTTAAAAGGTCAACCAATTGTGCAGAAGAAGGGGGAATTTTGAAATACAATTTTGACTATCAAGATGAACTCAAATTTCAATTTTGATCTTGAAAATGGATCCAAAAAGTCGAAATTAGCCAGGGGTGCAATTTTTGCACAATTTTGAGATGTTTTGAAAATTAGGTCAAAAAGTCAAAATGCTATATAAGGGGCAAAAAGGGTCATTTTCAAAATCATTCGTCTTATTGTGATTTGAGAATTTTTAGAGCTCAGAGAGAGATTATGTCCCAGCAAGCAGTGATTTTGGTCCACACACATCGATTCGAGCACGGTCGGTTGCACAACCAACCTCCTCACTATGGTGCCCCGGTAAGTTTTTTAAAAAAACTCACTTTTTGAGTCATTTATGAGCATTTATTGCATTTAAACACATGTTTTTAATGTTTTTGAAATATTTCAAATTTAAAAATGTGAAATGTCGTGTGATACTTTAAAGTATCACACACCAGTTATACATTATATCATGCGATACTTTGTGAGCTAAGAAAATATCGCACGACCTTTCAAGAAAGCATCGTACAATGCTTGATGAAATGTCGTGCAATATTGGGCAAACTATCACTTTGGGTGAAAGTATCACACCACTATGTAACAAAGTATCACATGATACAATATCAACAAAAGTATCACACCAGTATAATATGAAGTATCGCATAGTGTTAATTTGAACAATATAACATGGGTCTAGACAATTTTTGCATTTGTTATGACTTGTACTGATTTTAATCATCCATCATGATATGTTCTGACATCTGGTTTGGGGGTTTATGGCTTGTAGGAGGCTTTCTAGGCATTGATCATTAGAGCGCCGAGAGTAGTGGGGTTGTGTTGCGTCTAAGATCTTGATGATCTGGGACGGGCAGACTTGCAGGATATGGGTTTCAGATACTTACTGCATATGCTCGATATATGGGCAAACCATGGTTTGCTAACATCTTTGGCCAAGAGATGGCACAGTGAGCATAATACCTTTCACTTGCTGACTAGAGAGGCATCCATTACACTAGAGGACGTCTATCAGATTTTGTGGGTACCTAGCCATGAGGATCCCGTGAGTATAATCATGTCTATAAATGATCTTTTAAGATAATGTTTCTAGATGATGAAAACTGACATGATTGTTTGTTGGTGTAGGTATACTATGATCAAGATCCGACCGAGGGACAACAGGCCATCCAGGACATGTTCTAGGATGTCACTATTATTGACAGGCATCTCAGCTAGGATCGGTTGATGGAGGAGTTCGATAGGGATTTCCTAGTGGTGTGTATAGTATGTTCCATAGTTGCATAGGCTCTTATTACTAATAGGAGCCAAAGAAGATTTCCACTAGGTTGGGGCAGATTAGTGACATATCTGGTAGCACATCCGAGGTGGATGGCATGGGGCCTGACTATCTTAGTAGACATGTACCATGAGCTCCATGAGATAGTGTACATGGAGAGCGGGACTTGGGCATGTGGGGTCATTCTCGCTCAAATATGGGCATGGGAGCACATTGTTATAGTGCGACCATGAGTGTAGCTGAAGGAGCGGAGACGCCCCTATATCTATAGATATACAGGTTTCATTTCATAGCCCCATAGCGGTGATGTGACATACTACATGAGGCTATTGGACAAGCTCACAACCTTCGAGTGGAGCCTGTGAGCTGTGGAGTGATCAAGATCCAGAGATGGGGTATATGTTGTATAGTTGGCCACTAGTCAGTCGACATTTAGAGACTGTTGAGCAGTTCGTGATCTCTCAGGTGTGGAGACAGTTTGGTCACCAACAGTGGATATCCATGGAGACCACTACATATGCCAGGTGCAGGGAGGATGAGGGATCAGGGTGGTTGATGATGCTGGACTACCAACAGGTGGTACAAGAGATGACAGGTTTATGTAGGGAGCCCTAGGACTATCTAGCTAATGTGGGGGATGCTAGAGTTGATGCAACTTACAGGATAGAGTGTTGGAGGCATCCATTCCCTAGATTCACAGTGCCAGATGCAGACCCACAGGTACAGGGCAGAGACAGGGATGATGATGATGGGGGAGACGGAGGAGGGGGAGGAGGGAGGAGAGTGGAGAGAGGACAAGGATCTAGGTTAGGTGGCCGAAGATGGTCATAGAGATAGGTTTTCGATGATGAGGCAGAGGATGCGGCAAGATTAGTTCATCGATGAGTGGATGCAGGATAGGACCAGCTTGCAGAGAGGGGAGGGGAGGATCTCAGAGCTAAGATCTAGGTTTTGGAGACTGAGATGCAACAACTTAGGATTACCATTGTCATGCAAGATCAACAGTTGATGGATCTGCGAGCTGAGATAGAGTGACGGGAGAGGGCAGCACAAGTAGACACAATAGAGATCTAGAGGGAGGTAGCACGAGCTGCTTATTACCATGGATTATACATACAGGCTGTACCTACAGCACAACGAGTGCCACTCTACTCTGAGAAGGCTAGGAGATCTGACATGGTACCAGATAGAGTATCAGCACCACCTCCACCACCACCACATGATGGGGAGAGTCAGACTTAGGTCTAGGGTGTTAGATGTATAGAGACATATCCTAGGACATTATCCAGATTTTATATCCCACATTGTATTTTGTATCATGACATTCGTATATATATGAGATTTATTGGATTTGTGATGTATCTCGTGTATGTGTCCCACTTGTGATGGATGTTTCAATTTTATTGTCTTGTTATATTGCTCAAATGTATGATGTATGCTTATGTATGCTCATGTATTATCTCTCTCATAGATGTATGTTTAGTTCTCATGTTATGATATAGATGCATGTTTCTGAAAATTATCTCTTTGTGATATAGATATGATGATAAGATTAACCCCTTGTGATGATAGGAAAAGGATGTGATGTGAAAGACAAGGAGTGAAAGACATGATCGAGAAACAATGAAAGGTGAACGCAGTTGACCGACAAGTCCACGAAAGATGAAAGGAGAGCTCTCTCCATATGCAAGATGCAAACTAAACTAACATGAACCTAAAAATGCAAGCTACTATGAAAAGTGGTTTACTTACAAGGTTACAAAGCTATTAGACTCTAATATTCATCATCGAGCATTATTGTTAGCATCGCAAGATCATACAATGCACACTAGTATAACTATGTGAATATGAATATGATCTATATCAGATAGGTATGTGGGAATCTCACCTAGGCATCAAAGACATATAGGTCAAGATGACTAGTACAGTGAGGTTTCCTAAGTTTCATATAGCAAGATTATACTCGCATCGACACACAAGGAAAGTCAAGATGACTATAAGTATGCACTTGCGAAAATAGTCAAGGATAATACCTTGGAGACCCCAGTCTCAATTGGAACAAGCATAAATGCTAATGACAGTTAGGACCAACAAAATATACCCACAAGTAGAAAAAGAAATAAGACATGTCCATGTGCCCCCAGTCTTCTAGCTCAGCATCATCAAAAACTATTAGGGAGAGAACACTCATCAAAGAAATCATCATAGACAACACACAAAGAAATAAATTCAAACAAGTCTCAGCGAGTCAAGTGTTTAAGTGCGTGTGTGTAGGTCATAGAGTCAAACTTTGAGCATCACATCTACCAGTGAGAGATATCATATCATACTAGACTGTGGGTAGGATATTTGATAAGTGTTGAGAAACACTTGATGCTAGGGTAGTGTTGAAAAACACAGTTTGGGGTGGTCTTGAAAAACACCGTTTGCAAGATGTCCTAAAGACCAACGCATCCTAGAGACCAAAGCTAACACAGTTATGCCCCCTAGACAAAGACAAAGACCAATTCCAAACCAAGGCAACAAGGACAAGGCATGATGGAGAAAGGCTAAGGGTCGCGGACGCATGCTAAGAAACAAGGGTGCAAAGGCCTCAAGCAACGCCTATTTCCAGGTTTTCACCACTTGGAGATTTTTTATTTTTTTTTCAATTTTTTTGTATTTTTTCTACCAAGGCGCTTGTTTCCAGGTTTTCACCAAGGCACTTTTTTACATTTTTTTGAATTTTTTGAATTTTTTTAGGACTTTATATGCTTTTTAGGATTTTTTCAGCATCATATATGAATTTTTTTTTGGAATTTTTTCGGGATCAATAAATATATACAAAGGATGCCCCTAGATAGAACATGCATCATGGATAGAACTTATTTAGGTGCAAGACATTGATAGGATCAAGGATTTGTTCTTCCTCTTTAGTAGATAACAAGTAAGCACCTATCCCAAAAGCAACAATAATGATGTATGGTCCAAGCCAATTAGGTTTGAATTTACCCTTTTGCTCTCTATGTTGTTGGTTCTTAGGGTTTTCTCATAAGACAAGATCTCCCACTTGAAATTCTCTAGGGAGAACCTTCTTATTGAATGCTCTGGACATACACTTTTGGTAAACCCTCATGTGATCAAATGATGCTTTATGCTTTTCATTTAGAAGTTCTAATTCTTGGAGTCTCGTGGCACAGTAGTCTTCATCTGTCACTAGACCTTTGAGGGAAACTCTAAGTGAAGGAATCTCCACCTCTAAAGGTAACACTGCTTCAGCACCATAAGTGAGGGAAAAAGGAGTAGCCCCAGTTGGAGTACGAATACTCATTCTATAGGCCCACAAGGCCAAATTTATATGTAGATGCCAATCTCTACCATTCTTGTGAACTATCCTATGGAGAATTTTAAGAATGGTTTTATTCGAAGCCTCTGCTTGTCCATTTCCTTGCGGGAAGTAAATGGAGGACCAATGTTGTTTTATCTTAAACTTCTTGCAAAGTTGTTTAAGGTCCTTGTTTTTTAACTAACCTCCATTGTCAGTAATTATTTCAGAAGGCACCCCATATCGACAGATGATATGGTTTAAAATGAATAGAGAGAATATTTTTCCTAAGGCAACAGAAAGTGGAACAACTTCTACCCATTTGGTAAAGTCATCAGTAGTAGTGATGATAAATTTGTGTCCATCTGATGAGTTGGGATGAATTTGCCTAACAAGATCAAAGACCCAGCGCTGAAATGGTTAATGAGATATAGATGGAATAAGCTCCCTGCCTGGAGCATGTATCAGGTTACCATGTTTTTGACACTTTTCACATGATTTAGCAAAAGCTACTGCATCTGTCTGCATGGTAGGCCAATACTACCTAGCCCTAAGCAACCTTAGGGCCATGGCAAGACCATTGGAATGTCCTCCACAAATGCCCTCATGAATGTCAGCTAATGCTTGGTCAGACTCATCCTTTTCCAAGCACCTAAGAAGTGTCCCATCTAAACCCCTCCTATACAGATCACCAAAGATAAGGGTATGGTGAGAGGCATTTTGGGTTAAGTTTCTTTGTTCAAAATGGTTGAAGGTTTCAGGGATAATGCCATCACGGAGATATGAGTAAATGGCACCATAGCGGGATGACTCATGGCCAACAAGGGTACAAATAACTTGGATTTCTTGGGAGTCATAGATAGGATAGTGTAGCTCTTCCACTAGGAATTCGAATCTAGACTCATGTTGTTCTAGCTGAAGAAGTGAAGCCAATGTAGCCATAGCATCAGCTGCTTTATTCCCTGCTCTAGGGATTTGTTGAAATGTAACAAAGGTGAAATATCATCTCAATGAATCAACCATTTTCTTGTAGGGTACCAGTTTTTCATCCTTTGTTTGGTATTATTCATTAACTTGGTTGATTATTAATTGTGAATCCCCATAGATATGTAGCTCTATGATTCTCCATTCTATTGCCATTTTTAGTCCATTTGTCAAAGTCTCATACTTAGCAATGTCATTTGTACATGGGAACAATAGTTTGTAGGACTTAGGAATTATGTACCCATGAGGAGAAACAAATAACACTCCAGCTCCTAAACCATTTTGCATGAAAGAGCCATCAAAGAACATCTTCCATGTTCTTGCAGTCATGTACATTATGTGCTCATTTAGAAATTCAACTTGAATAGGCATGTTGTCTTGAATTGGGAAATCAACCAATTGATCTGCAATGGCTTGTCCTTTTATAGCTTTACACTCAACATACTCTATGTCAAATTTTGATAAGATCATCATCCACTTAGCAAGTCTACCTGTGAGAGCAGCCTTACCAAGCAAATATTTGAGAGGATCAATCTTTTCTATGAGGTGTATTGTATGCACAAGCATGTAATATCATAACTTTTGGGAAGCAAACACCACTGCAAGGCAAGATTTTTCAATACTAGTGTAATTAACCTCATATGACAGAAGAGTACGACTGATGTAATATATAGCTCTTTCTTTTCCAGTGTCATCAAGTTGAGCTAGTAATGCCCCCAAGGAAGATTTTGTTGCTGAAACATACAATATGAGTGGTTTTCTTGGGGTAGGAGGCATTAAGATTGGAGGATTAGCCAAGTATTGCTTGATTTGGTCCATACTTTTCTGACAATCCTCATTCCAGACACATTTAACCCCCTTATGGAAAGTATTATTAAAGGGTTGAGCTCTATCTGCCAGTTGTGAAATGAACCTCCTTATAGATTGAAGGCATCCCTGGAGACTCCTCATTTGGCTGATGTTTTTGGGAGGCTACATATCCAAGATTGCTTTCACTTTCTCTGGGTCCACCTCTATTCCTTTGGCTGAAATGATAAATCCTAGAATTTTTCCATAGGTGACTCCAAATGCACACTTTTTTGGATTTAATCTTAGTTGAAACTGCTCCATGTGATCTAGAATGACTTCCAAATCACCTTAGTGTGTATCCCTTTTTTTAGATTTAGCCAAGGTGTCATCCACATAATCTTCCATATTCTTATGCATCATGTCATGAAAGATAGTTGTCATAGCTCTTTGATAGGTAGCTCATGCATTTTTTAATCCAAATGGCATAATGTTCCAACAATAGGTACCCCATGCGCAAGTGAATGCAGCCTTTTCCTGGTCTTCAGGAGCTATCTTGATTTGATTATATCTAGAAAAACCACCCATCAAGGAATAGATCTCATAGCCCGCGATCATGTCCACTATCATGTCTATGTTTGGAAGTGGAAAATCATCCTTTGGGTATGCCTTATTAAGATCCCTAAAATCTGTACAGACGCGAATGGACTTGTCATGTTTTGAAACTGGGACAATATTGGATATCCATTTAGCATAATCAATGGCTCTTATAAATCCTGCACTGAGGAGTTTTTCTAGTTCTGCTTTGATGAGAAGAGCTATGTGAGGATGCATTTTCCTTAATTTTTATTTTACTGGTTTTATACCTAGAGCGATGGACAAGTGATGCATAATGAGATTAGTGTCCAATCCTGGCATGTCTGAGTAAGTCCAAGCAAAATTAATCTTCTTGCTCTGTAGGAACTTGGTATATGCTTCTTTTTCTTGTGTTGATAGAGACTGAGCCAAATGTACTATTTGTGGAGCCTCTTGTGTACCCAAATTAACTGGCTGTGTAGGCTCAACAAGCACTGAAGATCTATCTTGAAAGTAACTTGGGAGATGATCAAGTACCTCATCCTTAGGTGCCTCAGAGAGGTTTTCACCCTTGGATACATCCTTTATTTTTACTTTTTTAGGTTCTGACATTGCCACACTATGGTTTTCGCCATCAGAACTCTTATTCTTTTTTTCCTTTTCTTTTCATTTTGTGACTAAGGTACTTAATATCTGGTTCTGTCATGCTTGTAGTTGGTTCACTGGTGGAAGAGACTACAGGCTCAAGGGCATTTAGGTAACATGCTATCTCATAGTCATTCTGGAAAGTTAAGAGCTGAGGCTCTTGATAGCATTGAGACCAATCAATTAGGTGGGGATTGGTGAGGGGTAGGTCAATGACAGGTTCAATATTATGGATACAAATGGTATCATCTCTGGTGATTGCAGAGTTAAGGTCTGTCAAGTATCCTTCTAAGGTACCCAAATTAGGGTTTATCCTACCAAGAGAAGCATCTTCCACTAAAGTGAATCACGGATTCAAATCCTCTAATCCTACAATAGACTCGTTAGCTACCTCAGGTTGGGAACTATAAGTATGGATAATATCAACATCCATGTCAACTATAGAAGAATCAGAGAGAGATTCCCACTCATACTCATGTGAGTCTGTATCTAAATCCTAACTGGGATGTTTACACCAAGAATATTTATGACATCTAGATGTGGAAGCTCTAATGTCACCAAGGGTAACACCTTCTTGAATTCCATTTGTGTATTGAATAGGATCTTCAACAATGGATTCTTCTTGTTCTAGGCCTGAAACTGTTGTATGGGTAACTGAAGTATCTGAATCTCCCCAAAGGAGATTGGTGGAAGGGACCCAATCTTCACACATATCCTCTTGGTTTATTAAATTGGGCATATACTTTGTTTCATCCTCACTATCCATCTCACCAAGGATAGGAACAAGGTTCTTGTTATGATTTTTGAAACCTAGGCCAACTATTTGTTTAGACCTGTGGCCAAAAAGAGCATGATTGAGTGGTTCAGCTCTAGCATCTAATCTATGAATGAGGGCACCATGACCTAGATAGCCCATACTTTTGACAAGAGTGTACCCTCTTCCATATGTCTTAGGAGAGGGAGAGAAGTTCTCATTATGTATGTATTTGTCTTCTCTATAAATCCAGTCCTTAACAACTACCTCTTCTTTTTCATCCTGGATAGGCACTGAGGACTCTACAAATGTACCAAACAAAGTCATGGTTGAAGATGAAGGTCGCATCTCTTGTGAAGGTTTGCCATAGGATCTAGGTGAGATTGGTAGTTTTGTAAAGGAGTCAATTTGATACCCCCCATACCAAGGTCTATGGACTTGAACGTATTCTTGCATTGTGCTAGAGTTGCATCAAAATCCTCTACTTCTCTATTGAGAGGAACATGAGTCCTTGCTGAAATTGCATTTATAGATAATATGCTATCCCCGGGTATACATACTTCAACTCCATTATAGGGGAACTTAACACATTGGTGGTTGGTGGATGGCACTGCTTGCATGTCATGGATCCATGGTCTACCAAGTAGGATATTATACACTAGAGGACCAACGTCAACAATTTGGAACAAAATGTCCTTTTCAACAGGGCCAATCCTGACAGGAAGGATGACCAACCCTTTAGAACTTCTCTCTACCTCATCATAGGCTTTAATGGTAATTTTCTTCCAGGTATCAATAACTTGCTCATAATAACCCAATATCTTCAACAGACTCAAGGAACAAATGTTGAGACCAACACCCCCATCAATCAACACACGCCTGACATGAGTCTTGTGAATCATGACTTTGATATGAAGGGCAAGATTATGTGGATGGCTCAAAGCTTTGTCATCTTCTTATGAGAATGTTAGGTAATGAGGGCTGGCAAGGTGGTTAACCATGTTCTAGAATTGGTCAACATCTATGTTGTTAGGAACATTTGCTACACGCAAAGCATCCTCAAGGATACACTTATGTCTTGGAGACAATTCCAAGAGTTCAAAGATTGAGATTTGAGTTGGCATTCTTTGTAACTGGCCAAGAAGATTATAGCTCATTTAAGGGTTGACTACTAATTTGGTGGTGACATTCTTAGATTCCACTTTCTTGGGTTTGCTCGACTGGTTAGAACTAGGACCTCTAATAACCATGAGACCTTGGCTTTGGCTTCTTGTAACAATGTTAAGAGATTGGGATGACCTTTGAGAGTGAGGACCCCTAAGCACCACCACAGGTTCTTCATCAAATATAGGAGGAGAGCCCACATAATAACCATAAGGATCTTTGTCTCTCATCATTTTGACACTTTCCTCCACAATCTCAAGCATATTGACCACGTTTTCTATAGCTGTGTAGGTATAGTTGATTTTGGCCTTGCCATTCTTGGGTTTAGACTTTCCCCCTTTTCATATTTGGGCAAAGGCTCCTTGAATGCCTTATGGTTTGCATTGGTGTTCAACCCATCAATCTAAAGTTTGCCACTCTCAATAAGATCCTGAATGATGTACTTAAGTTTCCAGCAATGTTCAATGTCATGTCCAATGCCATTATGGAATTTGCAGAAAGATTTTTCATCCCACCAATGTGGCTTAATGTCAGGTATGCGGAAATTTGATGGATCTTGTGGTTGTGCAAGGTTATTGGCAATAAGTGTCTTGAAAACATCCTCATACGAGTCACCCAGTTTAGAAAATTTTTGCCTCTCTTTTTTAGGATTTTCTTGGTACTTTGGTTTATGCTCTTGTTGGTTGGAGGATGTGTTGAGCTTCATAGCTAGAATTGCACTAGACAAATGGAGGACTCCTTGATCCTTGGGTTGAGAATAGTCCATGACTCCATCATTGACTACTTGTTTGTTCTTGTTCCAGTGCGAGTTCTTGCCTTTGTCCTTATTGGAGTTGTTAGTATTTTGACCATTGTTGTTATTGCTATGTTTGGTCAAAATGCCTTGTTCTTTCAAGACATCCTTAATTCGACATGCGGTTTTGACCATAGTGTCGAAGGAATCAAAGACCATCTTCTGAACCTCATACCGCATTTCAAGCACCAAATTTCTAACAATGATATCAATCCTTTCATGCTCAGGAATAGTCCTAGAATAACGAGAGCACAATTGTCTCCATCTTTGTAACAAGGTAACAAAGGATTCCCCTTGGTTCTGCTTCAAATTGCATAAGTCTAACATAGTGACTGATCTTAACAAGTTGTATGCAAAATGTTGAACAAATATGTGGACAAGTTCTTTGAAAGTTTTGATGGGAGGGGTTATGTTGGTAAACCACTCCATGGCTTGGCCCTTGAGGCTCCTTAGAAACAATCTCATAAGATAGGAGTCATCTTGGTGAAATTCAAAACTCATGATGTAGAACTGACGCACATGATCATGTGGGTCACCATTACCATCATACTTGTCATACTGGGGGATTTCAACTTTTCTAGGAAAATCCTTCATACTCACACTCTTGTCGAAAGTATTGGGACAAATAGAGTCAAGTGAAAAGGAACTTTTAGGTGCCAACACCTTTTCCATCATACGCTTGAGTTGTTTGATCTCCTCTTCTTGAGAGGGTCCTTGCTTCTTGATTTTTCTATCCACATCAAAGTTGTAAGGGACTCTGGCACCCTTGTTGATCAAGCTCTCTAGGAACCTATCCTTGTTTTGATCTAGATACTTCTCCACATATTGTTGTAATAGTGGTTCTTTTGCATCCTCATAAAGTCTTGATCATCAAAACTTGCACTACTTCCTCCATATTGAGAGCTATGATGAGCTTGTTGGGAGGGTTGTCTCGAGTTCCTAGGAGGTGTTTGTCTCCTATGTTGTGAAATCCTTCTTCCTCTAGGACTAGGAGATCTTGAAGGGGTTCTTGATCGCCTTCTACTTTGTGGGGTTCCTGAGGGAGTAGATGGTGGAGAGTTGTTTCCACTGTTGGTACCCTTGTTGTTGAATTGGTCATTGTGTTGTTGGGCTAAAAGCCTATCTTGTTCCTCTTGAAATGTTTTTCTTTTCAATTCTAACAAGGCTTGTTGCTCCACCTCTAGGAGTCTAAACCTCTCTTATTTAGCGGCTTGTTCATCCAAAAAGGCTTTCTTTTTGCATTCAATTCTTTTAAGCCTCTCATTCACATATCTTGAGGTTGTTATGAGTGGAGAGTTGGGCCTTGAATGCTTGAACAAGTCATTAGTAAATGCTGCATTCATGTGAGCATCACAAGATTCATTGTTTTGGTCTTTATGTTGTGACCGTGCATCTTGGTGAGCTCATCCATAACGTCTTTCATCTCTCTGATGGGCGTCTAGATATCTTGAGTTGTGTATACACTTAAAAATGGCTTCATTAATTAATTAAATATTTATTATTTAATTACTATTGACTTGATAAATTAATTAAATATGTGTTATTTGGAACAACTCAAGAAAACACCTGCCCAGATATCCATCTTAGAGCTTTTGCATCTATCCCCATCTCACAAAGATATCCTTGAAAAAGCTCTTTTAGAAACCCAAGTCCCCAAAAATCTAGATCATGATCAATTTCAAGCTATGGTGGGTCATTTAACAACCCCACATTACCTATCCTTCACTGAGAATGATGACTTAGATATTACCCAACCTCATAATGCTCCCCTACATATTGAAGTCCTTGTCCAGAGTCACAAAATCAAATGAGTACTAATAGATGGAGGAGTTGGCTTAAATATCTGTACATTGAAACTAGTCCTTGCATTGGGATTCTTTGAAAATGTTGTTGATCCCAAGAAGAAAATCATGATAAAAGCTTATGATGAGGAAGAGTGGTCATCCAAGGGGTCTGTTGTTTTACCAATTAGAGTAGGACCTATAATCAAAGATGTACCTTTCCGAGTCTTAGACATGGATCTTGCTTATAACATTCTTTTGGGACGACCATGGATTCATTCCATGCAAGCTGTACCATCAACCTATCATCAATGCTTGAAATTCCCTCATAATGGTCAAGAAGTCACTATCAAGGGAGACACTAATCCATTCTAGTATTGCAATTATGTGAAGACATCTAACTCTTTGATACCTTATAACTGTACTAGATCTTCTACAACTACATCCATTGATCCTAGTAATATAGCATCAACTTCAAAATCAAATGGGATCAAGATAGACATAAAAGAAAGAAGTATGGGGGAATACACTTTAGGTCAAGCTCTTTGTATCATAGAGTTACCTTTATCTCCTAGATCATATGGTAGATCCTTGATCACTAAACAATAATCGGAACCCCCTTCCACACTTGTTTATGACACATTTATAAGTGGGGACACAATATCCAAAGAGGCGGCTGAGCGTAATGCTACTCATTTGCTTAAATCACAGAAGAATGAAGAGGATATCAAACGTGAATATATATCACCTGATGTCTATGGTAAAGGGTATACTTTGTTACAAAAGATGGGATACCAAGGTGCTGGACCTATAGGGTTACAAAGAGAAGGTGTTATCAAACCGATCTTGCAAAATCCAAACTATCAAAGAGACACTACAGGATTAGGATACAAAGGAGAAGGACCAAAAGAACCAAAAGGAAAAGCAAAGATCACACCTTTTCATGAGATATCTAAAGCTCCTACCTTGCAAATCAAAAAGAATGGTATGTATGTGGATCTAGAGAAACAAAGGATAGCACAAGGAATCATTGATAGACTTGGGGATAATGATGATTCTGACTCAAATGATTATGAATGGGATTCATTATCTGATTGTACTACAAAAATAGGATTTGATGTTGTCCATCACTATAGTAACGATTACCATGAGGGAGAGAGTTTAAGGAGTGAATCACTAGGATTGGTCCCATGTAATACTACTCTTGTCAATCGTGAGGGAAGTGAGTGTTATTTTGTGACAGACGATTCAGATGAGAGTATGGAAATAGACCTCACTGATACCATCATAAATCTTGACCACTTTTCCATCAATACCATCTCTACCTTTGAAACTGACCTAAATGATCCGATGCCCCTTGTACATCCTGAACTTATCGATTGGGATTCTCCCGATCATCGAGAACTTGATGTATTCCATAATGATGATGCAATCATCGACTATCTTGGAATTAGAGATCATTTACCACCAGGAGATCACAAGTCAAGATTTCTGATAGAACTCAATGACATGGCCTACTTTGGTGAGAGTGCCAATCCTTTCAGTCATAAAAATATAAAAAAATCAACAGATCTAATGGTGAACACCACTCAGTGGCAGTATTAGATCCAAAAATAGTAAAAAGAAATGACGCATCTGATGGTGAAAACCTCTTTGAGGTGCTTGATGATGGAAGGATTGACACTCTTCCCAACTATCTATATCGAGAGAAATCTTCTATTCTTATAGAACCAACAATACCACTTAACATTGGCACAGAAGAGTCTCTGCGCATCCTCAAAGTAGCAGCATCCTTGACAGAATCAGAGAAAGAAGCTTTTGCAAAAAATTTCAAAGAGAGACAAATCAACTTTGCTGGGTCCTATGTTGATATGCCTGGCCTAGATCCAAATCTCATTATGCATCATTTATCTATCAGACCAGGTGTAAAACTAGTTAAGCAGAAGCTCCGCAAGATGCATCCCCATATTGCACTAATGGTTAAAGCGGAATTGAAGAAGCTCCTAGATGTTGGATTCATTCGGGCTATTGATTATGCTGAGTGGATTTCAAATATTGTCCCTGTCTCAAAACTAGACAAGTCTATCAGGATTTGTATTGATTTTTGAGATCTTAATAAGGCTTGTCCGAAAGATGACTTTCCTCTGCCAAATATTGACATTATTGTTGACCTGACAGCTGGGCATGAGATGTTATCATTAATGGATGGATTTTATGGCTATAACCAAATCAGGATTGCGCTAGAAGACCAAGAAAAGACTACTTTTACTTGTCCATGGGGTACATACTGCTGGAATGTGATGCCTTTTGGCCTAAAAAATGCTGGAGCAACTTATCAAAGAGAAATGATCACAATATTTCATGATATGATGCACACCATTATGGAAGATTATGTTGATGACATTTTAGCAAAATCCAAAGATAGAGCTGGTCATTTGAGAGTGTTGGATAGAATATTCACCCGGATGGAAAAATATCAAATTTGACTCAATCCAAAGAAATGTGCATTTAGAGTTACATCCGGTAAATTGTTAGGCTACATTGTCTCAGCCAAAGGAATCGAAGTGGATCCAGAAAAAGTTAAAGCAATATTGGAGATGGCTTCCCCCACTAACATCAATCAGTTAAGATCCTTGTAAGGACGTCTCCAATCCATCCAAAGATTTGTTTCTCAACTAGCAGATCGAAGTCATCCCTTTCAACATTTGTTGCATAAAAATATCTTATTCCAATGGGATGATCAGTGTGAAGCAACTTTCAATAAAATCAAGCAATATCTGGCGAATCCTCCAACTCTGATGTTACCAATTTTGGGCAAGCCACTCTTGCTCTACATTTCAGCTATGACAGTTTCACTAGGTGCTCTACTGGCTCAGCAAGATCATGAAGGAAAAGAAAAAGTCATCTATTATATCAGTCACACCTTAGTGGGATATGAGCTAAACTATTCTCCTATAGAAAGAGCATGTCTAGCCGTTGTTTTTGCCTCACAGAAATGGTGACATTACATGTTGTTCAATCCAGCTCATCGCAAAGATTGATCCTTTAAAATATCTATTAAGCAAAATAGCATTGACAGGCATATTGGATAAGTGGGTCATGCTACTTAGTGAATTTGATATTGAATATGTAGACAGGAAGGCTATCAAAGGACAAGTGATAGTAGATTAGCTAGTAGATGCTCCATTAATGGATGACCAACCTATACATACAAAGTTTCTTGATGCACACATTTTGGCTTTATCTACACAAACCTGGCAACCATATTTTGATGGATCGTATACTCAACAGGGTTCAGGAGCTGGTATTCTTTTTGTCACACCACAAGGATACACAATTCTGAAATATTACAAACTACTTTTTCCTTGCACCAACAATGTAGCAGAATATGAAGCCTTGTTGATTGGGTTAAAGATGGCTTTACAATGGAAAGTAACTGAAATAAATGTCTATGGCGATTCTCAGTTGATAATAAACTAGGTTAATGATGATTATCAGACTAAAGATGATAAGTTATTACCATATAAATGTATGGTTGATGAATTCAAACAATATTTCTCAGTCATCACTTTTGAGCAGATTCCTCAGCATGATAACAAGGCTGTCGATGCCATGGAAACAATTGCTTCTTTGTTTGATACAGAAGATACCAAGGTCCGTTTTGAGTTCTTGGTGGAATCCCTGACTTGTCCTGCATATGATGATCCTGATACGAGTATTATATGTCATCTAATTGGACACGACTCCCCAATCTATGGAAACATTTATTCCTATCTAAAAAATGACATCCTACCCCTTGACCTATCCCATAATAAAAAATGAACTTTTCTCCGCCAAGCCTCCCGCTATGTCCTAATATCTGATACCCTTTATCGACGAGGTCTTGATGGTACTCTCCTTCGATGTCTCGAGCATGATGAAGCTCAAACTAACTTGTGAGATGTACATGAGGGTATTTTTGGGACACATTTGAGTGGTCCCTCTTTGGCTAAGAAACTCATGCATATGGGTTATTATTGGCCTACCATGGAAACAGATTCCTTTCATTTTGCTAGAGCATGCAAGAAATGTCAGATACATGGAAACCTTATTCATGCTCCAGCATAAGAGTTACATCCTTTTACAACTACCTTTCCATTCAGTCGGTGGGGGCTCGACCTTGTGGGTGCTATCAACCCTCCATCTTCCAACGGTCACAAATGGATTCTCACTGCAACAGAATACTTTACTAAATGGATTGAGGCCATTCCATTAATTACCGCCATAGGGAAACAAATATCCATGTTTATCTTAAACTATATCATTTGTAGATATGGTATACCTATGTATCTCATTACTGATCATGGGAAGTAGTTTCAAAATCAGGACATGGAAGAACTATGCGCAAAATTCCATATTACCCATAACTATTCTACCATATACTATCCCCAAGGAAACGGCCAAGCTGAGGCGTCAAATAAAACTATTGTAAAATCCTACAAAAGACTGTCAATGATGCTGGCCGTGACTAGCATATCCAACTAAATCCAGCCTAATGGGCTTATCGTAACTCCATTCGTACTGCTACTGGAGCCACCCCATACTCCCTTGTCTATGGATCTGAGGCAGTCTTGCCCCTCGAGGTTGAGTTGCCTTCACTTCGTGTCACTCTCAAATATTTGATTCCTGATGAAGACTATAGAGTTGCACAGTTGACTGAACTAGAGCTACTAGATGAGCATCGTCAGAGAGCTTATGATCATTTGAAAGTCTATCAACAGTGTATGTCTCATCAGTATAATAGCAAGGTAAAGATCAGAGACTTTCAGTTGGGTGACTTAGTCCTTCGCGAAAATCCAAAGAATCAATTGCATTGTGAAAAGAAGGGCAAGTTTGAACCCAATTGGTTAGGTCCTTTTGTAGTTACAACAGTCTATGGTTCTAGGGCTTATCAGTTGTCTACGCCTGAAGGAGATCCTTTGGATGAACCTCTTAATAGTATCCATCTCAAGAAGTTCTATCCTTGAAATCCCAATGCAAGGGCTATGTATATATTTTTGTAAATACAAAAAATCATAAAAATACAAAAAAATCAAAAAATCAAAAGAAAATTGCAATAAAAGCATGTGGTGAAAACCTGGAAATAGGCGCTATGTGTATCAAGTTAGCTCCTCTATCTATTAGGATTCCTCTAGTGTGTCCGTTCATTGTATATATCCACAATAAAATGGCTAGTCAGTCCCCATACCCACCATGTACATATTATAATAAAATGGCTAGTTCATACACCATCCATTGTATCTACCCATAATAAAGCCCCATCATAGCTTGATCATTTGTCATGGTCTTCATCCTAGTCTTGTTGCATATTTCTTCATCCATAATAAGTCAGTCCATCACCTAGCTGGGGGCATGTCCTCGACCTAGTTCAGGAAGTGGATCTATGATCGTCATGACTCTTAGAGGACACAATGGAGTATTTTCACTAGACAAAGCAAAACACAATCAAATGTTCTTTCACAATGATATCTTTATGATGAATCAGAATCTGTGATCTATCCTTTGAAACATGATTGTTTATCTATCGAATCTTGACTATACATCATCACCTGAACTGATCATTATATCTTACACTATCTTTTTGGCAAAAGAAATGTATATTCATGATAGGCATGTTAGAATGATTTGTTGTAAATTATGCATTCATATCTGGATTTCATTGTTATCATGTTTCCTATGCTATTCCATGATATCTTTGACATGAGTTTGAAACTCTAAAATGTCATTGATTAGGATAGCCATGATGGGGCATGGTATTTTCTTTGGTTGCTATTTGTGGGATATTTCCCCATGAAATTGAAGGAACAAATAATTGGGGTGTCTGCGCATAAGTGCCTTCATTCATTTAATAGTATTGACAACATCCAAATCATGTTGTTCTACATATGCTATTTATGGTGATACACCAGCACATACCTCGACTCCAAATATTTGTTCCCTAATGGAGGAGGGAATATTTCTTATCTGTTATGCAAATGAAACTCAGGTCATCTCAGTTCAATTATACCTAGATGCTTGTCAAAGTTTGCAATATTAAACTCCATGCAAGAAGTGCTCAAGTCATCCTGGTTTAATTATACCATGATGCTTGCATTCTCTTGCAACATAACAAGCTCAATGATGAAAACCAAGTTCCAGTTATTATGAAGTTCTAAGATGTTACCTAAAATTGTGGAGATACATTCATTTCATATTGCATTTCATTTAAACAGTTCATAACTTACATATCAGTGCTCCTTTTATAGAGATTTATAGGTTACCTTTCTTATTAGGTTATCTGTTCTCTTAGTCTATTCTTCTTGTGTCAGATACATTGTTATTTAAGTTGAGGACATTTGGACAACCAAAAATATTAAGACTTTTTGCATTTAACATTTTTCACTTAATCATTTAGAGACATATGTTATCTTCATTAGGAGTGTTCATTTGTATATACTTTAATCATTTATTATAGCAATCATTTCATCTCATTTTATCATGTTATCAGTTCTTATATTCAATCATCTTAGGGATATTATCCATTATTACATTATATATCATTCATTCATTTGCATTACACTGTCATTTATTATTCATTATACACATTATATATCATTCATTTATTATACAATATATGCATTTTACATCATTTATTTACTATCCATTGTATGCGTTTCCAATCATCAGTTATATCGTTCATTCAGTATCCATTCCTTATACATTGTTCACATTGTTCATCACATTATTGCATTGATAATTACATAGCATTAGTAAACTCATTTATGACATGCATTTATATCACCATCATATGATTATTAACCATTACACATCAAAAATATCAAATCGGATATAAATCATTCTAAGACATACATTCTATGCATATTTAAGTAAATCATCACATCCTGCATATGTCAGTATGCACATGTATATAAATCATCAGAGCAAATCATGATAGAACTGCATCACTGTAAATATAGAATCAATCATATAGCATCCATCATATAAAGTCCATAAAACAACAAAACTATCCAAATGTCCAATGATATAAATCAATAACAATGTGTCCATAGTCAATGTCCATCGAGTCAAAATATAATGAAACATAATGATACAACAGTGTATACAATGCTCTCTCAAAATCTATGAACCACTGCCTCCAGACTCTGTCTGCCACTGTCTACAGGATGTAATGTGGCCCTGTGCTACTGAACTCCCTAATGCTGAGGATCCACCCTAATCTCCCAAACCTGTCGGTGCTCTAGGAGGGTGTGATGATACACCCTCTCCACCAGCTGGTGCCCCTCTGTCATGAACTACCATCTTGACAGCCATTGAGCTCTCCCTATAACTCCCGATCCATTGATCCCTCGAGACCACTTGTCTATACACCTCTTGCCAGTAGGATATCTCCTTCCTGGCATGTATCATGGCTCTAATGCTATCTCCATGAGGACCCAACTCCTTTGTCCATTGCAACTCATCCAATAACATCTCCAACTCTTCGAGTCTATCCATAACCACATCCCGCTCAGCTCTTAATACTCTCATCTGTCTATCCATCCTCTCAATCTGTCTCTCTAGACTTGGAACTCGGTCTACCTGCACCTGTGTAACTGCTAGTTGGACTAGAAGTGCATCAATATCTAGCTCCTCCTCAGCAGCATCTCTTTGAAAATAGGAATCCTGTCCCCCGATATCTATGTTTGCCTGCTCATCTTGTGCCTGTACATCTGCCATCTCAGCATCTGGCTCATCCTGTACATCTTCATGAACTTGGCCACCCTATACAACACCGCCCTATGCCAATAAGATGTCTACCTCATCCTGTCCCTGCACCTATACCTGTGCAGCTGGTCCCTGTACTGGGGCAGATGGTATCTATACCTGAGTGACTGGTACCTATAATGGAGCTCCTGCAGCTAGCTGTGTTGGCTGTGCCATAGGCTATCTCTGTCCCTATCTAGCCGGGGGAGGAATCAATCCCCTCTACCTCACTCCACCTCCCCTCATCCGCAGTCCTACCCTATCCCCTCTCCCTCCATCTCCACCACCATCTCCACCATCTCCTCCTCCATCTCCTCCACCGTCACTGCCACCTCATCTCCCTCACCCACATCTATCTCTCCCTCAGAGTCTCCTCTGTCATCTCTTTGCAGGATCTCTCTCTGGAGGCCTAGCTATTGGATCTATAATCTATGGTACAGGAAAGTCTCTCAAGAACTGCTCAAGATCTGTAGTCATCCCAGGGTCTACCACTGTCTGTCTCATGGTCCATGCCTAAAATGGCATGTCCATAAACTCCTATCGGGGCATATCAAATGATGCCATGGGTCCCTAGTCCTGTCTCTCTTGATGAGTACGAGCATGCTCTGTCACTCCTTGTGGCATGCCCTATATCCTGCCAAACTGGTGCAGAACCCGGTTGACCAACCGTCTCTCCAAAATAAAGGGCATCCACCCTATCAGCCACCGTGACTCAAAGCAAAAACCTAGCTGTCGCTCATCATCCCATAGCTCACAACCTAACTACAGTCTCCATGTCACTGTATCTAAAGTATCAAATGTATACCACCAGAACTCTAAATGGCCCAGTTTTGCCTGTGACAAAACTAAAGAATATAAATGAATGTAGGGCTGCCCTGTGCCCCGAAATCTAATGGCCACTGGTCACGTCACTGCAATGTGCTCCCATGCCCAAACATGGAGCAATGTCACACCTGCTGATAGAGATGCACCCCCATGGTAAACCACTTAATGCAAATCATGATAAAGATGCACTAATAAGCACACCCCCCAAGAAAATTGGGTCCCCTCCATCATCCGCTATAATGTGCAGCCCCATCCAACTGCAAATCCATGTGACCTACGATCTGGGCATACGAATCCCCCAATCGCCCCTACTAGAACCACTGGAAGAGGGTCATATAAATCAACCATATCCTCCCACCTAATCTCTCCATCCTCTATATCATCATCCCTGAAGATGGCTCTAAACTCTGTGACTCCGTCATGCCGATCATACTGTACTAACTCCCCTATGATAGGAAGCCTGAGGATGTGATATACATCCTCTAGTGTCATTGTCATCTCCCCTATTGGAAGATGAAAGGTACTTGTCTTCTAGTGCCATCTCTCTGCCAAGGTAGTCATCATACTCAGATTCACTTGAATCTCAGGCGTGTAAATCACATAGTATAATCCAGACACTCCAATCACCAGTCTGTCAGTCTCTGACAGTGCCGGTCTTAGATTTTATGTAACGGGATATCTCTCCCATGACATCAGACTATCTGTAATATCCTCATATTCAAGTCAACAACAATCAACCTATTAGATTTTGATAAACTGATCTATCAATCTATCTCTCCTATCATATCAATTTCAAACATGTTTTATCACGTGTTTCAACAAGATAATTCTATCAATTATCTACAAACAAGACTGGTTAACTAGTGACCATGCTACAATGTTGCCTATCTTAATCAAATTGATCAACATCAACTACTGATAGATCAAATTAGCTTATCGACATCAAGTTTGACCTAATTGACTATCAACTTTGACCATATTCTACTATCTAAAACACATGCGCAACATTGCATCATACATGCGCAACATTAATTAACATTTGCGTAGGTTTTCACATTTGCGCAATTTTCCTGAACATTTGTGCAACAAATCTGAACAAATGCACAACAAATACGTATGCGTGCTTTTATTTTATATTTGTGCAACACTAATTTTCTTCTCGTATGCATGTGCCACTGCACTCAACGCATGCGCATAAACTTTAATTTTCTGTGCATATATCACTAGTTGCTATGCATTGATGTGCCGAAACTGCGCATTCATTCATCGTTGAAAAACAAATTTTTTTTCTAATCTAATCTATCATTCCATCTACCCTAAACATGCTAAAATTCTACTCTAACATACATCAAATCATGAAATCATAAAGAAGATCGAATCACCTATCGGTTCACCCAAATCGGGTGGTCGCTGGAAGCGTCTGACCCTCTCAAAGCGATGATCTGACAAGGGGAATGACATCCTGGTGGCTCTGCTCTCTTTTCTCTCGCACTCTAATCTCTAAATGACAAGTGTGCACAATGAGCCTATTGTGGACCCCTTAGCCCTATTTATAGCCTATGGACCCGATGTGCTTGGTGTGTGGACCCTATCTCCCATTTTTCTTCCATTCCACCCCATTTTCTACCGTTCTTTCATGAGATTGATTATACAACTCAAAAATAATAAATTTTTTTTAAAAAAAAATCAACTAAAAATTCAAATAATTTTTTGTCAATCAATCTCTTGAGGGGGCATGCATAGGTCGTCTGAGACATTGTCTGGGGCAGGGGCAAAAATGTTTGATTTTTTCTTTGAAACAATGTGACTAGGACATTATTTCAAAGAGGGGCAAAATGTATACACTTAAAAATGGCTTCATTAATTAATTAAATATTTATTGTTTAATTACTATTGACTTGATAAATTAATTAAATATGTATTATTTAATTAATAATTATTCCTCTATTTATTAAATAAATTATTCAATTTATTTAAGTGAATTCACTATAGTCTATTCCTCTATCCTAAGTCTTCTAATTAGTCTTATTAAAGTGATTTAAATAAATATACAATCACCTAAATATGACTAAGACTCCTAGTCCACCTCATCTACCCACTCACTTGACACATCATCTTGGCTAAAATAAATAATTATTATTAATTATTTATTAGTAATTATCCTCACCCACACATGTCCTATTCTTAAGGGCTATGTGGCCTCATAGGACTTGGTCTCATGACCACATGTCCTCTCAACAACCAAGTCAAGAGACATTCCCTATTCCTAAGGGGCTTCTCAAGCCACCTTTAAGGGTCAAAGGTGACTCATAGGACACTTGTGCAAAGAGTCCTCATGAAGAAAAGGTCTCTCCCTCTTTCTCTCTTTGGTATTTGTGAGACACTTGACATGTGTCTTTCCCTTCCACCTTCTTCTCCTCCATGTTAATGTGAGAGGAACATCATCCCTATTCTTCCTCTCACATTCCAACTACATCCCTCTTTCTCTCAAACTCCTTCAACCAAGTCAATCCTAGCCCTAGGATCTTCCACCTTTCGTTCTTAACCATAGGATTGTGCCACCTAGGCCTAGATCCTCCAAAAATCTATAAAAGGAGCCACATTTCCCCTTTGTGAGCTAATAGGTATTTTTGTAATAGGCATTCAAGCATTCAAGCATTCAAGCAATCAAGCATTCAAGCATCCGAGCATTCTAAGAGCAATCAATCCATATTATCATCATTTCATTTGCATTCCATCCATTAGATTGTATAAGCTATTGTGCACTCATTTCATAAAATCTCCACACTTTGGTAACATCTTGGGAGAAGGCTTCATTTGAAAATCTGAGAGCTCAACCTCTGCAAGAAATCAAGGCTAGGAGGACAATGGAGACAAGCTGCATGGTAGGTGAAGGTAATTAATTTAGTTTCATCATTTTATAGTTACTTTGTATTCTTCATTGTGTTGCATTAGATTGATTTCTTAGCTTGTAATAGTTAATTCATCATCTCTAGTTATTAGATATCTAATTTGCATACAAGTTGATAGGGGGTGATTCTGGTTGATTGTCATCACCAAATAGCATGTTATCCCTATGTCTCTAAAAAATGTCATCAAGATTTTGATCCATGGATTCTCTCTCCTTTCTAGTCATGGTGTAACTCATGTCCATATCTAATTGAGAAGGTGCTAAAGAGGTACTCAACTCACTAGGATTGCTCTTTGGGTCAAACCAAGCTTCGGACTTGCTCCTAGATGATTGATCAAAGATGGGCTCTTTTCCCTTTCACTTTTGACAAGTTTGGACTAAGGGTAATTGATCAAAGACAACTTGAGGTCATTTTCCTTGACTAACTTGGTACCTTGTCGTAATCGACATGAAAGAAAAAGACCCTACGAAATGTCAATATCAAACTAGGATAGTAAAAGTGTTCAATTGTCCCAAAAGAGATGGTAAGATAGAAAGCTGACAAGAGGTATAAACCAAAACTGCCACAGAGGTGTATAATAAAAGGATAAGTATCCTAACACATATGGATCAGGAGGATGGATTTAACCAAATATATAATTGAAATTGATTTTTTTATGGAAGTGAATTTGGACAAAAGACTACTAAGACTCTCCAAGTGTGTTACCAAAGAATCTAAAGGTGTACTTTTTCAACAAGGATGATTCCTAACTTATCAATGACAAGCAAGATTACTTTGTAAAACCAAAGATCACTAATTTAAGATGTCTAAATACAAGAACCCGAGGTACAAACAGGCTTCCAATGATAGAGTAAGTCACCTACTAAAATCTGGTCAACCAAAGAAAGACTGAAAATGGCATAAATCATATAGACAACAAAAAGACTCTATGCGATAGTTTCCAGGCTAACAGAATGATATAATCTTCCAAAATGATATTTTGCACGAAGCAGTGTGATAGTTTCCAGGCAGCCTGTGCGATAAAATCCAGGCAAGCTGTGCAACAGTTGTGCAACAATGAACTATCGCATGATAAAACTTAGTACAGTGTGCGATGATATTTTAGGATCATATGACCTTTGACCAGTGCGTGTCTAAATTTTAGTTTTAAAGGCAATTCGGTCAAAGTTGCAATCTGATGGTTGGATTTTTTGATTTCAAACATAGTACTAGCAATAATCAGACAATTTTTCAAATAGTAGGTGATCAAACATGTCATAAAACACTTGCACAAGGGAAAAAGCAACCTTGCCAAGACAAGCAATTGTGATATCAAAGAAAGAAAATCCTATGAATGCTACCATGATGTTTGATGTTTGAGAATGTTTGCATGGGTAGATCATAGTGAGAACACTCAAGCACTTACTAGCCTAAAAAGACAATGGCTCAATACTTAACAACTTGGCCCACACTTGATGTCCCATTGCCTCACACAAAGTGGTTACCCAGAATAGATATTAGCTTTGTCATGGAAGTGCCAATGACACAACCAAAGGAACATAGATGGTGAGTAATCTTGGGATGATCTGGGTTAGTCCACTAGGATCAATCCTTGCACCAAGAAGCTAAGAAGCAAAATAGGGTGGCTTCTATCTATGGTTCTTAGTAAGGTCTTTCGTTCGTAATACCCCTCTTGCTCCCCAAAGGGAATCCTTACCTTGCAGCAAGTAACAGACCTCACGGCCACAAGAGTACCTTAAGCATTCTTGCTCAACATTTTCCTCATGGTCACAATCCCACAAGTACTCACATCAAGTGAAGACAAGTACTATGTCTACCAAGGTTTTGTGTCCTTGATAGCCTTGAGTTTATAGTGGGTCGGAATAGCTGGCAAAAAACTTGTCCCCACTTGGGTCGTTCCTCTTGATTTCTCAAGAGAAGGCTCGCTAAAGGATTCTAAAACTAAACAAAGAGTGGATCAACCTTTGAGTTTCAAGATTTCTAGTTCACCTCAAGGGTGAAGAGCATATTCTCCTAGCTCAAAAATTTCTCCCAAACACACCAAGCAAAGGTTCAATTACCCTCTTGCTTTCAAAATCCAAAGATGGGTCAAGATTTCTATTTCACCACAAGGGTGAAGAGCATACTCTCCTACCACCAAAAGATTCCTACAACAAGATATTAAGTGCCTATGAAAAACAACAACTAGTATATGCCGCACTTAAAATGAAAGCAACTAAACAAGCACTTGATTGGTTTTTATGCATTGGGCAGCCCTGCAAAAACAATTAGTAGCCCTTATGCATTTGGAGCTTTGACATGCATTCTTTTAAGAAAATATTTCAAGAAATGAAGGCACCTACAAGCACAACTTGTTAGCCCTACAAATGTTAGCACAATAAAATCAAGAATAGTCTGCAAATAAACCTTTGTTCTACCACAAAAAATTAGAAACCCGAAGCAAACCAATCAAATTCTTGCAAAGAAATGACTAAAACCAGTCACTGCAAGGCCTGTGTGATAGTTCAGTTGCCAGAAGAATCACATGATAATTGATAGTATAGTGGTGTGATATTTTCCTCTTGGATGATACTTCACACTATGTTCAAGCAATGAAGTTCTGTATGGTCGTGAGACAGAAACCTGTAAAGTCGCACGATACTTTTACAGGAAAAGTATTGCATGAGTATATAATAAAGTATCACATGATACTGGAAGACTATCGCATGATAATCTGTCAAAAAAATAAAAAAATAGAGCCGAAACAACAAGCAAAAATGATGACAAAAAATTGACGAAAATGCATAAAAAGGACAGAACAAGAGTGTTCTACCCCACGATGGGTGCCAAAAATGTACACTCAAATTGTGCACTTCTCCGAGTCATTACTTCCAAGAGAATCCATGGATGGGAAACCTTGAGAAAGTGACCTAGAGCTCTCTAGGCATGGAGTCACAAGGGTGTGTATAGTGCTCTCAACTAGAGCTATTGAAGCATGCAACCTTGCTAGTAAACCACACAATGGGAGATTCAATGAGACAAGGGAAAGAATGCCAATATCCTCAAGAATCAAGAATGAAGATGCAATGAAACTATGCTAAGAATGAAGATGCAAGTAAGCTATGGAAATGAAAGTATTACAAGCCTTACTAATTAAGCTATGTGAGCTAATCTAGAGCATAAAGGAAACTAAGCTAGATGCCATGAAAGCTTAAGCTAAGAATGCAAGAATGGAAGCTAAATGCATGAAGATATCCAAAGCTCCAAATTCACCAAGAAATCCTATAGCATAAGATTAGTATTCAAAGTTGGGATCCTAGAATGAGAAAAGAGCTCTCCTTTTAAAGGAATTGAGAGAGAATGGACCATGGAGATTAAGAGGCAAAAGATTTAATCAAGGGTGGAGCTTGAAAGAGGAGAAATCCATGTGCACAAATCTCCTCTAATGAGAAAATAAGAGTTGACTTTTGTGTCCATATGAGACAAAAAGTTCTTTTCTCCTTTTTATAAAATAGGAATAATGTTTTATTTGTGCAACTTAGGATAAAAGGAAAAGTGGGGGCTTTTTATTTAATAAAAGGGGAGGGAATTCCTTTTAATTAAATAAAGACTTTAGGATAAAATGGTTAGCCCATAGAAAATAATCAAATAAATGATAGAAATAGAATTTGATCAAGGAAATTGATGTAATTGAAAAATATTGATTTTTGAAAATATTGATTCAGGGATTTGATAAATTGCAAGAATGGGGCCCAAAGTCTAGGCGACCATTTTAGGTGCATACACCATTCATCATCCCAAAAAAGGATAGTCTTGCCATTTTCAACCTTCCATTTCACACCCTTCTTGATCAACTCCTTGTTTTTCAAAGCATTATTCCAAATGATAGATCCACCTTGTATAGTTTCTTGATTTAGAATATTTTGGAAATTACTATTGTCCTTGTTATATTTGTTATGCCAGATAGTACTCCATTCTCCCGGGGTCTTGAAAAATCTCCAAAGAAGCTTAACTAGAAGAAAATCATTCATACTTCTTAATCTTCATATACCTAAACCCCCCTTCTTAACAGGTTTGCAAACCTTTTCCCAAGCAATGAGAGCCATTCTCTTCTTATGCTCCATTCCAAACCAAAGGAAATTATTTTGAATTTTCTCAATAGCTTCCGCAAACTTCCTGGGGATTTTAAAAATAATTAAAGAATAGAGAGGGATGCTTTGGAGATTAGCCTTAAGCACAAGGATTTTACCAACTTGACTAAGAAGAACACCCTTCCAACCAGCCAAAATCCTATGGAATTTATCAATCATCGAGCTCCAAAAAGAATCAGGAGGTTTGAGGAATAGAGGCAGCCCTAAGTAGGATCCTGGAAGACAAACCACCTCACAACCCATCACCCTTTTAATCTTTTCTTGCCTTCATTTAGGAACATTAATAAAGAAAATAGAACTCTTGATCCAATTTATAATCTATCCAGTAGCAGCACCTTAATTGTCTAAAGCCTTTTTGATGTTTTTACCATTTTTGACAGAGGCTTCTCCCATAATTATAGAATCATCCAAAAACTGCTAGTGAGAGCATATTTTTTCTTTTGAGGAAGGTTGAAGACCAACAAACTCACCTTTTGTGACCAAACAACCAATATATCTACCCAAACATTCAGCCAAAATAATGTACAGGATAGGAGACAACGAATTACCTTGTCTAAGACCTCTCAAAGATTTGAAGAAGGGAGTAGGAGAGCCATTCACAAGCACTAAGAAGGTGGCCAAAGAGACAAGACAATGAATGAGATCTCTGCTTCTCTTATTGAAACCAAAAGCCTCCAAACCGGCCTTCAAAAAATCCCAATCAACCCTATGATAAGCTTTTGATAGATCTAGCTTCAGCAAAAAACCTTCCTTTTTAGACATCATCAGGAAACAGATGTTTTCATGAACATAAATGATCAAGTCCAAAATTTTTCTTCCTAGGACAAAACCATTTTGCTATCCAGAAATCAAGGAAGGAAGAAATAAAAGAACTCTAGTGGTAAGGACTTTTGAAATAATCTTGTAAATAGAGTTACATAAGTTGATGGGTCTAAACTGGTCCAAACTATCAGCACCCACTTTTTTTGGGATCAAAGCTATAAAGGTACCATTAAGTTCTTTAAGAAGCCTTCTTGAACCAAAAAACTCTTTGACAACATTAACAACATCATCCTCAATAATGTGCCAATATTTATGAAAAAAGAAGAGAGGATAACTATCAGGGTAAGGGGCTTTGTTTCCTTCAAAGGAAAAGATAGCCTTATGAATCTCATCCTTTGAAGGAATAACAGTAATAGCTCTATTCTGATCTTCATTCAAAATTTGGGGGATACAATCAATCAAATCCTTTTGGCAATCCCTGTCCAGATTATCAACTTTCTTCAAGAGATCAAAGAAAAAATTGTTGGCTTCTCCTCTGAACTTATCCTCCTTTTCACTAATGACACCATTAATCTTCAATCTAGAAATTTTATTGCCCATTATGTGCTTGATTTTGGTCATGAAGAAATACTTCAAATTTTTGTCCCCTTCCTTCAAAAAGATTATCCTAGACCTTTGCCTCCAAAAGCTTTCTTCTTTAGAGATGATATCATGATATTCCACAAGTTTAGTATCTTCCTCATCTTTAGAAAAGATGATATATCCATCCTTTTGAATGTTGTCCTGTATTTACTTCAACTCCTTAGAAATTTTCCTTTTAATAGTAAAGATATTCTCAAAGGTCTCTTTATTCCATTTTTTAATATTGTCCTTAACAATTTTCAGTTTCTTGGCAATTTTGAACATAGTCGTTCCTTCAATCCTAATATTCCACCACTCTTCAATGAGTTTTTCAAGATTAGGATGGATAGTCCACATTTTCTCAAAATGAAAAGAGAAGTTCCTTTTCAAACCAATAGGCTCAACAATAAGGGTAATCAGATAGTGATTTGAGCCAGCTCTAACATAAGTCGATAAAGTGCAAGAGTAACTATGAAACAACTCATTACTTGCCATCGCCCTGTCTAGCCTGACTTGGATGAGATCTTTTCCAAATCTCCTATTGGTCCAGGTGTAATTAATCCCCTACAAATTGATGTCATGTAAAGCTTGACCATCAATAAAATCCATAACATCAGTTCTACTGTCTAAATTTGGTTGGTTCCCTCCTAGTTTCTCATTTTCCTTTAAAGGAGTGTTAAAATCTCCCATTATAATCCACCCTTTAGTAGCAAAGTCATTCCTTTTTCTAAAAAAATCATTCCAAAAATATTTTCTCCTCCATTTAGTGTTGGGGGCATAGATGTTGATCAAGACCCAAGAGGTACCATCCTTGATATGCCAAAATCTAACATTAGCCATATTATTACCTTGAGAAATAACCTCCCCCCTAATGATGTTATAGTTCCATATAATCACAATTCCCCCAGAAGCCCCATCAACATCACCACCTAAGGACTTACCATTGATAAAAAAAATAAAGATTCTCAATTTTATCCTTAGACATCTTGGTCTCTTGAAGTAAAACAATGTCTAGTTTATTATCTCTAATCATGTTTCTAACCATATCCTGCTTATGAGGGTTGTTTAACACTCTTACATTCCAAGAAATAATCTTCATTGCTTGTAGAAAGGTCTCGACTCTAGGATGGTTCTTTGACTACCATCTGCTATATTCCTATTGGCCTCTAATGCTCTTCTTCTTTGATTTGAGGGCATTCCCCGGGAGACATGAATGGCTCCCACATCTCCATTTTTGCTACTTCTAGTGCTTCTAGTTGATATCGTAGCATCCTTAATCACCTTCAGATATCCTTCTTTTTTCTTATTTTTCTTTATCTTTTTGTTTTCCACATCTTTCCATCCATCTTTAGCCAAGTCATCACACCCTAATAAAGCAACATCAATGTTCACCTCATCTCCCCATTTTGTTATCTTAGCTACAAGGGATAAGTGCTTATATGATCTAGTAGGAGTATAAATAGGTTTATGAGAAGAATCATCAGAATAACCAAGAATGGCACAGTTTTGGGCATCCTGGAAGATTTCATCATTCCTTTACAATGATAATTTGCTGGTTTGACCTACTGTCATTTCTCTCTCAATTAGATTTGCATCAAAAACCTCCTTATCCTCTGTATTATCCATTGACCTGCTCTGCACTTCTTCAACAAAGGAGTCCTCAATTCTCCTTTGAGGGACTTCAGCAATTATTTCCGTGCTAATCTCCTTACTCTACCCTATTTTAGAGGGAGAAGTTCCACTTCCCTCTCCAAGAATGCCCTTCTCCTCCATCTTTCCTTCTAGCTTACCATTGGCACTCTTCCCAATGGAGTTCATTTTAGATCCTGATTTTCTCACCCACACCTTTTTTTTCTTCTTTGGTTGGGGTATTTTTTTAGGACATTACTTAGCCCAATGTCCAATTTTTTTGTAGTGGAAACATGCAAACAATGTATACTCATACTCAATCTTCTGGACCCAGGAACCCAATTTGGACTGGAGTGTTATAGATTCTGGCATGTCCACTCCCTGATGAACCCCCACACATATCTTGGCATATGTTAGGCATCTCCCATCATAGGATCCATAGATAAAAGCTCACCAAATACATTAGCTATCCCCTTAAAAATATCTTCCACCCAAAAATCAAGCGGCAAACCTGGTAGATTCACCTAGATCGGAGCCCGCACCTTCGAATCATCTTGCATATTTAGGTTTGGACACCATTTATGGAGAATCATGGAGTGTTTTCCCATCACCCATAGTCCATTACACATGTTATTCCTTAGATCTTCATCACAAGAAAAGGAAAAGGATAAAAAGCCTTTAGGTAGAGCTGCCACCTCAACTTGACCTTTCAAGACCCGTTTCCTTTTGACAAAAGCCCTAACCACCTCGATGTTAGGATGGGCTCCAAGAAACCACCCCACAAGAGAGTTAACCATTCTTGAAATATTAAAATCAATAATTTGATCCGGAATGGTAATAGCAAAGGAGCCTTGGTCGAGGTTAGAAGTATTCTTCACAGGTGGGAGTGAAGACTTACGGGTTGGCTTAACGCCAAAAAGCCGTACCAATTTTTGATAGACATGACATGATTCATCCTATTTGTGTAGAAACTTTAGGCCTGGGACCCCCACCCAGGTCCCCAGGCCCCATCTCGACATCATGAATCTTTCCTTTCTCACCATTTGCATCAGTCTCCTCCTATTGACTTCCAGACCCTGATGAACTAACGCCATTTCCTCCATTCCCTCCCTTGCTCAAAATTGAAATTTGAATTTCTCCTTTTTTGGTCGCTGCTCCATATGTTATAAGCTTGGAAAATTTTATTAAAGCAAAGGAGGCATTCAAATTTTTTTTTTTATTAAAGGGGTGATAATTTATTGAATTTAGAAGATCTTTACAAAAAAAAATAGTCTAACAAGTGACCCAAAAAGGGCCACAACTAATTTATCATGTCATCCTTAACAATTTTATCTAGGAATATGGTACAATCTTATGGTAAATCACCTGCTCCCCCAAAATTATAGCCTACCATTCTCTTTGAAGTCTACTTTGTCAAGCATTTATCAGCCTTATTCCATTCCCTAGGAATACAAAAAAAGGAAACTAACTCCAAAGAGTCCCTCAAATTCAAAAAATTTCTACCTACCATTGCTAGATTCCAATATACATCCCCCAATCTCTTCTTATTCAAAATATCCATAACAACTTGAGATTCATATTCACAAAGAACCTTGATCTAGCAAAGAGAACACCCTCATTCCAATGCATAAAAGACAACTAAGGCATCCATAAGATTGTTAGTTTTATGTCCCTTATAGATTAAAAATAAGAAAATCACATTTCTAAAACTAACTCTAGCAATACCTCTGATTCTTGCATGCCCTAGATGAAGAGCCATCAGTATTGATCTTAAGAACTCCCAAGGGTGGAGGAGACCACTTACTAGCCCATTGAGCCTTATTTTTAGCATGTCGACATCTAACTTGTTGACTCCTTATAGAGAGGGGATCTCTAATATCCCCATCAAAATATTTAAATTATGAATAGTAGATATATCACTAGGACCCACATCTCACGAGAGATCACGCTTTTCCATAAAAGTTTCCTACAACATATTAATAATTCTTTTCCACACTTTTTGTGTTGTCATCTTCTTATCTTGAAAAATTCTTTGATTTCTTTCATTCTACAATTTCTAAATAATAAAGTAGGGGCCTATATCCTAAGCTACCTGAAGAAAGGCAATTTTAGTATGGTTCTTTCAAAGACTATTCCAAAACTCCAATAGAGAATTGGAATGAATACAAATATGCTTCTAAGTTCTACACTAGAAATGCTAAATGCCTTAGAAAAAATACTAGAAAAAGAGGTGTGATATAATCTCCCCATCCTTATTACACAAGAAATAAATTGAAATTATCTAGAATCCCCTTTTCTTAAGATTCTCACAAGTAGAAAATTTCTTCCACACCTTTTTCTACCAAGGAACAATCACCTTTCCACGTGTTAATCTTTCCAATCTAGATATCCTGAGGCCACCAAGAATATTCCCCTTAGATCTAGGCTTCAATGTAGAATATCTTGTCCTTTTAGAGAGTTAAACATTCTTTCTATTGAAATTCTATCTAGTTCATCCCAAGCATCCATTGGTCCTCCATGAGGCCGCTCTTGTGGATTTTCCATCTAGTCACTTCCCCTTGCCCCAAGTTTTGGAAAAAAATAATATCCTCAGCTCTACTCCATCCAAATCCAAGAAGTAAATAAAAAATGTATTGCAATTATAGAAATTGAATGATAATGGGAGGGAATCCATACCACAAAACATGTTGAAATAATGCTTCAAATCCTTCATTACAAATCCAAAAATGTCCCTTCTTAACAATATGTGTTTCTCTTTTAAGAGTATTCTAGATCATAGATCCTTTATCTATAATATTGCAACAAGGAACATCTCTTCTATCTATTTCCCCAAAATATTTTAAGTTAAGTGATGGGTCCAAAACAATACCTTTTTAATGCATGGTTTAAGCCATAAATACTTATCATATTTTGTAATTAATTAACATGGTGATGATATATATACTTGTATGTATCTTGTTTAGATTGCATGTTAATTTTATTACAGGCTTATGGTCAAAGTTAAATGAATGCATGTCTTTTATTTTAAATCTATGAATAATGATGATTATCTTTATGATTGATTCCATTAATCTTGTTGCATTGATGAAGTTTTGTTCTATGATTTGAATTTTAGTTGAAGGAGTTCATTTTGTTGTTCGGTTACATAGCTAGAGATCCTAGTAGTTCCAACATTCATGAAAGAGGAGTTGTTGTAAAAAATCCATGGACACATGTTGGACTTTTGAAGTCCACTCTTAGTTAGTTGTCTTGATGTTCTACATAACTTGTAGTTCTATTTGAACTTTTATAGACATTACCTTTTAAGTGGATAATGTTGTAGGTTTTAAATTGAAAATAAGAGGATGTATATATATCCCAAAAATTAGTCAGAAAGTAATTTTTATAAGAATGGATATGATTTATTTCATTTTGAAAGTTAGTTTTAGTATAAGAAAACCCTATTTCAAGTCCTTGCGGGGGTAATTTAATGGAAATATCCAGTTGATCTGAAATTATATTTTAGGATCCCACCAGAGGAAGAGCAGGGCCCTGTCAACCGAAGGGAGGTGATCTTGTGTTTAGTTTTTTGGGAATTTCATTTATTGTGCATTCAATTTGTTATTTCTTAGTTCATGTTAAACAACAATAGAATCTAGATATTAAATTAAAATTGATTTGATCATAACTTAGTTAAATTATAGTTAGTTGGGTGTTGATTACATTAATCTTCTTTCAAAGTTTCATTGATAAATGCAATTTAGATGAATATTGTTTATGTCATTAGTCATTTAAAATTAGTGAGATAAAATGATGAAGAATGCTATTTGTAATCACGTTGAACATAAGTTTACTGGGATAAAATGTGGAATTTAGGAGCAGATGCAATAGATAGTTTTCTAATTGCATGCAAGCGTAACTAGATGCATTTTCTTGTAATTAAAATAGTTTTAATTCCTTGCAATTGAAATAGTTTGAGTTTCTCACAGTTAAGTAGCTCATTTCTATTTAAGGTTTAGTTGTTTTGTTTCAAGTTAGAATTCTGCAAGAAACTTCCACTGGATCATGTTTAACCTATTTTATAACTTAATCATGCTTAATTAATAGATATTTTAAGAAGTAGATCTGGTAACATTTAAATATAAGAGTTAAACTTCAGGTAGTGTTTAAGTCATTCTGAGTTAGTAGGAAGAAACGTCTGAGAACTCTTGACAAAGCATAATCCAAAAACTAGTCATTGTTTTACTGTGCAAAATTCCCAAACTAAAAACAATCCTTATTGCAGATAGCCTTAGGAGATGCCCAATTTGATATTTAATAAACTAAATGATGCAAGTTGTGGTATCAATGACCCCACCATCATTTTTGGTGTCTTTTTGGGGGATTAAAAGATTTGGTTGCTAAATTTTAAAGCCTTAGTGTTGATAAGGATTGTAGTTGAACCATTGATGAGATGAGCCAAAGATCCATTTGGTAGATTTATTTGAAGAAGAAAATGTTGAAGAAGAACCTTTGCATTAAAGGAAAATGGCTAATAGAAATGCTAATAAGAATCCTCCTAATAGGACATTTTAGTACCCTATTAATATTAATAGGAGAGATGAAGAGGCTCCTATGAAAAACATATCACCTTTTGTTTTACCAACTTTTAGGGGAAAGACATCTGAAGAGCCTGACTAGTTCCTGTTTGAATTTAAGATTTTGTGTCAGACATATGATTATACTATTGATAATCAGAAGTTGAAAATGTTATCTTCTACCTTAAAAGAATTATCTTTGAGATGGTTTATGGGATTAGGAGTAGCTTCAATATCAACTTGGGCTGAGATGGAGACAACATTTCTTGATAAGTATCACTACCGAGTAAGAGATGAAAAATCAGAGTTATTTCGAGTGAGACAAATGGAAGATGAAAGTCTTGAAGATTATGCTAATATATTTTAGTTTGTCCATAGGAGATTTTATAATGGTTTGGACTTTGATATTAGTAAAACAATCTTTTTAAAAGGCCTTGGTGATGAATTTATAAAATACCTTAACCTTATGGGAAAGGGGGATTGTAATAAACTCTCATTGGAAGACATTATTGAGATATGTAGGAACTATTATAGGACCAGGTTGGGAGATAGGGGTACCATAAGGAAAGTGTTGACATCTGATGTGTCACAAGTTATGGAGGGAAATTGAAAACTTGAAAAATGATATACTCCTTCACCTCAGTAGTTAGCTTGATAAGAAAAATAATGAAACATTGACTATGTAGTATTCCAAATGTAGAGGAAAACACTCTCTAAGGGAATGTCCATTAAATTAGGCTGATCTCTATGAAATTTGTGAAAAACCTCATGCAACTAGTAAATGTAGTCTCTTATCTAAGATTAATAACCAATTAAAGAATCCATATGTTATGGAAGAATACCTTAACTACATAGGACAAAGATCTTAGAATCATGGATTTAATTCTTATTAAGGATAATATGGTCCAAGGAACAAATGGAATCAAAACACTTGGAATAACTCAAATCAATTGAATCCTCAGTATCCAATGCAATCTTTGAACATGCCTTGGGGACCACCATAGGGACCTCTTGAATGGGTGAATCCTTAATGGAACCAACCATAGTGGTAGTAGAATCATCCATAGTGGTAGAAAAACCAACCTTAATGGAAACAAAATCAAAATCATTTTCAACCTTGGAAAAATTAGGGTGAAAAGAGACCATGGATATAACCACCACCTCTTCTCATTGGACCTAATCAATCCAATGAGAAAATGAACCAACCCCAAATACTAGCACAACCTATTCCAGACCTAAAGAATAATAGGACACACAAAACTCATAATGTTGATGTCAACCTTGCCTATTTAAATTCTATTGAGATTAATGAAATTCAATTAATAAATCAAAATGTTCCCTCTAGACCCGATGTCATAGGCCAGGAAGGGGAGAGGGTAGGTAAAATAATAGATTAAACTCAAATTCAAGACAAAACTAAAAATGTGTCTGACTGAGCACCATTTTTAGAGCATTTTAAAAAGGATTAAGAAGCTCTTGATAGCTCCTAGATAAGTCATTGTAGTATAGAGGACTAACCGCTTTGTGAGTTAAAGAAAATCAACATTGAAATTCCCTTGCTTCAATCTATCAAGGATATTCCATATATTAATCAATTAATCAAATTATTCTATATTAAAACACCAAGAAAAAATAAAGATGCCTCCAACTATCCAAGCTGGGACTAAACTCACTAATGTTTTATTAGGGAAGCTACTTCCACAAAAGTATAGTGACCCTGGATGTCCTATGATTACTTTAAATATAGGAGTAGAGATACCTAATATGGTGATAGATCTAAGAAAAACTGTTAACATTATCACTGCTGATACAAATGAGAAATTAGGAATGACAAGTGCTCAACCCACAACAACTATACTTTAGTTGGTAGATCAATCTATTGCCAAACTTGAACGTGTCCTTGAAAATATATCACATTTACTATAGATACTTGGGATTACCCTATGAATTTCCTATTTTTGAAGGTAAGGAAGAAAGAAAAAGGCCATCCAATCATTTTGGGAAGACCTTAGTGAGAAACAACTATAGCACTAATAGATTGTAGGTCAAGAAGTATGACAATATCAAATGGGTTTAAGAAAAAAGAACTCTCATTATAACCTCTAGAAAAACCTACATTACAAATAGATACCCCACTTTGGGTAGACAATAAAATGGATGAAAAGGGGGATGAAGTGGTAGAGTTAGCAATGGTAACATTTATGGATTATTTTTCTAAATTCCAATAATTTGTTGAAAAAGAAGAAGGTTTTAAAGAAACTTCTCAAGAATGTGTACCCCAATAATATACTATAAGTGAGGAAACCATAGAGAAAGGAGAAGATGGTGATAAGATTGTGTATCATTCCACATCACACCCTTTTCCTTTGAACACACTTATAGGTGAACCATCTGAGGAATCCAATAAAACAAAACAAATCTTTCTCAATAATGCTAAACCTTTTTTTATAAATTCAACATTGCCGCCTAAACAAGAAGAAGAGCTAAAACAAATATTGGAAAAGAACATTGAAACATTTTCTTGGGAATACAAAGATATGAGAGGCATCCATCCAAACATGTATACCCATCACATATATATTGAAGATGTTAAACCTTTTAGACAAGGGAAAAGAAGAATTAATCAAACTCTTAGGAATTTGTGAAGAAAGAAATAGAAAAAATATCATAGGTATGATTTATTTATCCTATTTCTGACAGTTAGTGGGTTTGTCCACTAGTCATAGTGCCTAAGAAAAATGGTAAGTGGTGTGTTTGTTTTGACTATAGGGAATGAAATAAATCTAGAAAATGAAATTAATTTCCTCTACCATTTATAGATCAGGTACTTGAAAATCTTGTTGGCAAAAATTATTTCTAATTTCTTGATGGATTTATTGGATATAATCAAATCCAAGTAGCTCTTGAAGACCAAGACAAGACTACATTTACTTTACCTTGGGGCACTTGTTCTCATAGGGCCTTTCCTATTGGCCTTTGCAATTCCCCTACTACCTTCCAAAGAGGAGTTCTAGTATTTTTTGTAGACCTTACTACTCCTTGTGTTGAGTTATATATGGATGATTTCATAGGCCATGGAAAAACATTTGAGGAAGCCCTAGAGAGTCTAGAAAAAAGTTCTCCAAAGATGTAAAGATAATAAACTTTCCCTAAACCATGAGAAATGTTCTTTATTGATGAAATATGGAATTGTATTAAGGCATCATATATCTAAAGATAGAATCAAATTTGACCATGAGAAGGTGGAGATTATCAAATAAATAATTGTCCCAAAAACTCAAACTGATGTTAGAAGCTTTCTTGGACATGCGGGGTACTATAGAAGATTCACAGAAGGATTTAGTAAATTTTTTGAACTCTTATTTACCTTTCTCAAAAAGGATATTGAGTTCAATTGGACAAAGGAATTCCAAAAATCATTTGAAACAATCAAAAAATCTTTGGTGAAATCCCCAGTTATCAAATGATCTGTATAGGGAGAACCATTTCACTTACATATTGATGCTTCCAATTTTGTTGTTAGAGAAGTATTGGGACAAAAAGATAAAATTGGAGCAATGCATGTCATTTATCATATCAAAAATAATTTGAGTCATACGGAAAGGAACTATACAACAACTAAAAATGAATTCTTAGTTATGGTTTATGCATGCAATCAACAAACTTTGGCATTATATTATTGTTTACAAAGTTTTTGTTCATACTGATAATTTTGCAATTAGATATTTGATGAAAAAAGTACTTGTATGTGGAATAATAATTAGATGGTTGCTTTTGTTACAAGAATTCGATATAACTATTATGGATAAGCCAGGAAAGGATAATGTTACTGCAATTTTTTTGTCAAGAATGGTTATGCAGGGTAATAATGAACCAATGGATGAAACATTCACAGGTGAGCGTCTCTTTTCTATTTCTATTCACTCACCATGGTTTTTTGACATTTCTAATTACCTTGTTATAGGTAAGTGTCCAAGTTAGTTTAATTCAAAACAAAACAAAATATTAATAAGAGAAAGCTCAAGGTTTAAATGGATTGAGGCCATAAACAATAATATATAGGACCAACCATGAGGACATGGTTGATCATAGGAAGGGGAGAATTATGGTTCCAAAATAATACCTTTTTAATGCATGGTTGAAACCATAAAGACTTATCGTATTTTTCTACTTAATTAACACAGTGGTGATATATATACTTGTATGTATCTTGTTTAGATGTCATGTTAATTTGATTACAAAATTATGATCAAAGTTAATATACCGTAATGAATTCATGTATTTTGGTTTAAATATGTGAACAATGATGATTATCTTTATGATCGATTCCTTTGATCTTGTTGCATTGATGAAGTTTTGTTCCAAGATTTGAATTTCAGTTGAAGGAGTTAATTATGTTGTTTGATTACATAACTGGAGCTCCTCATAGTTCCAAAATTCATGAAAGAGGAGTTTCTATAAAAAATCTATTGAAACATGTTTGAATTTTAAAGTCCACTCTTAGTTAGTTGTCTTTTTGTTCTACATAACCTTCAGTTATGTTTGAACTTTTGCTGACATTACCTTTTAAGAAGGTAATGTTATAGATTTCAAAGTCAAAATAAGAGGATGTATATATATCCTATTAGTTAGTCATAAAGTAAGTTTTGATAAGAATAGATAGGCAAGATTTCATTTTTCAATTTAGTGTCAGTGTAAGAAAACCCTATTTCATATCCTTACGAGGGCCAATTTAGTGCAACTATCCAGTTGGTCTAAAATTATATTTTAGGATCCCACCAAAGGAATAGCATGACGTACTCAACCAAATTGAGGTGATTTTGTGTTTATTTTTTTGAGCATTTCATTTCTTGTTCATTTAATTTGTTATTTCTTAGTTTATGTTCAACAACAATAGAATTGGATATTGAAATTTATTTAATTATAACTTAGTTAAATTGCAGTTAGTTGGGTGTTGATTAGATTAATTGTCTTTCAAAGTTTCATTAGTAAATGAAATTTAGATGAAGATTGTATTTATTATTAGTGATTAAAAATTAGTAAGATAGAATGATGAAGAGTGCTGGTGGTAATCATGTTGAACAAAATTTTATTGGGATGGAATGTGGAATTCAAGAGTAGATGCATTAGTTAGTTTTTTTATTCATGTAGGCATAACTAGATTCTTTTCCTTGAAATTAAAATAGTTTTAATTTCTTGAATTTGAAATAGTTTGAGTTTCTCACAATTAAGTTGTTAATTTTTGTTTAATACTTAGTTGTTAGGTTTCAAGTTATAATTCCACAAGAAACTTCCACTGAATCATGTTTAATCTATTTTATAACTTAATCATTCTTAATCAGTAGACATTTTAGGAAGTAGATCTAGTAACATTTAGAGTTAAGAGTTAAAATTTAGGCATTATTCAATTCATTTCAATTTAGGAGGAAGAAACTCCTGAGAACTCCTAATAGAGCATGATCCAAAAAATAATTATTATTTTACAATGCAAAATCCCCAAACTAAGAGAAATCCTTATCACAAACAGCCTTAGGAGACACCCAACTCAATATTTGATAAACTAAATGATACATGTTGTGAGATCAAAAAACTTTCCCATCATTGAGTATTTTTTCCCAACCTTGATTTTGGTTGGTGTACCATCTCCAAAAACACTGACTAACTAGAGCTCGATAATTTATACTAGCATGATGTAAATAATGCCATCTTCTTGTAATGGCCTACAAATAAAATCTCATTTAACAAAGCTCCATTTTGAGGAAAGAAGATTCTTAGTCCATAAACATTTCCTAGAGAGGGCATCAAATTCCTTAATAAAGATAATAGGAGAAATCTTTACAAAATATTTATATATAGGGAGATCCTGAATCATAAACTTCAAGAGAATAAAGCTCCCAGCCCTTGAAATTCATCTATAATTATAACGAATCACCTTCTTATGTATCTTATCCAAAATAACCCATAGATATTGGGCGATTTGACAGAGGAACCCCAAGATGAACAAAAGGAAGAGCACCAAACTGGAATTTTAAAATTCTCAATATGTCAACTTGAATAGAAAAGGGGTATTAAAAAGAGGATAAATGAATTATTCTCATTAATATATTACCCAAAAGCTTCCAAATAGATATCAAGAGACCTTCTATGATAAGTAGCCTTGAGAATTGTGGCAACACCCATCAAAGTCATGTCATCTACAAATTGAGGATGAGATAGAGGGATACTATTTTCCCAATTCCAACCTTGAATCTATTCTTTCCTTACTTTAGCCTTGATAAATCTTCCCAACCCTTCTACCATTAAGATAAACAAGTATGGAGAGAGAGGATCACCTTTTATTAATCTTCTAGAAGCTCAAAATAGCTCTATAGAGGCACTATTGATCAGATGAAAAGGAATAGATAGCAATACACCTCATAACCCTATTAATCCACTCATTATCAAAACAAAATACTTTAAGAACTTTACAAAGGAAGCTCCATTTAACTCTATCATAAGATTTGACCTTGTAAAATTTTATAAACATAGCCTTTTCCTCATAATATCCCTAGAATAAATAACTTATGTCTCTATAAGAACCCCATCCATAATTTTTCTTCCATCTAAAAAGCCTCCATATTCCTCAAAGATCATTTTAGTGAGCTATGTTTTAAGCCTATCTACTATCAATTTTGTGATGATTTTTTTACATCACATTACACAAAACAATGGGTCAAAAGGAATCGAAGGGAATGGATCCCTCATTTTTAGGGATAAGAGAAAGGAAAGTAGAATTTATCTCCCCTAGCATATGTTTGTTTCTAAATGCTTCCCAAACCACCTCCAAGAGACTCAACTTGATTATCTTAAAAAATTATTGATAAAATTCTATAGGAAAACCATCCAAAATAGGCACTTTACCTTTATCCATTCCAAACACCACTCCTTCAATTTCATCCAAGGAGACATGCCTATACATTTTATTAGTCATTGAACAAAAATATCATAGTGTGTATTCAAGAATTTGTATTATTAGAAGCCTTGTCCCCCTCTCCCTCATGTTATTGAGATATGGTCGGACAAGGGAATATGGTGGTAGTAGATTGAAGTAGAAAATATTGTTGAAAACTATAAGATATGTCAAGAAACATGACATTTTGAGGAGGATTGCATTAGAGACAAAAAGGGGAAATATTTGGAAAATGAAAGATTCATAAAAATGATTGAGTCCCTATCAAAGAAAATAGACCATATCAATCATAAGGATATCTTTGTAGAAAGGCTAGTGGAATTAGGGGCTTCCAAAGAACCTTTAGAGATAGATTTGGAAACATCCCTCATCCATTTGAGAGATTCCACTTTTATCCCCAACCGAATGAAGTTTGTGAGGGTTCAACTTAGGAAAATGATGGAAGGGATCAAATAAGGAAGTTTTGGTCTTATGTTTGGATAAATATCGCAGGTTGCAGGTCATGAAGAACACAAAAAGGGATAAAAATCAACATACTTTGTTATTTTCACCCCAAAAGGAATTTAAATACTCTTTCGATAATGTGTGAAAATATGTTGATGCAACCTCACTACATAACTCCATAAAAGAGTTGGAGGTAATTTGGGACAATTTTAATTTGAAAGAGTAGAACTCGAGGAATAAATATCTAAACATTTTGGAAAACTTTGGGTAGCAAAAGAACTTTATAAAAAAGGATGAGGGTTATCTTAAAACACAACTCAAATACATACATGTCTCATTGACAAAGAAGATTGCTCAATCATTAGAGAAATATGGAAATGATATCTCTTCTCCAACCATAGCCTCTAAGGGGGTCTTTGATCTTCTTTTAGATGATGAATACTTTTAGGGGATATGGGATTTATAAGGCATTATGGACACTCATATCATTATTCAAATACAAGATACTTCTAGAAAATTTTAAAATGGAGAAAATAAAAAGAAAGGTCCATTTACAACCAAGATGAAATTACAACTAGCTAGAAGTGCAAAGAGCTAGAGTAAAAAAAACAGTGGAAGGGATTCTCCCTTCCCTAAACACCAAGAAAATCATATTGTCTAATTTTAGTGACTCCAATGCCCCTAAAAAGAGACACTTGATCAAGTGCAACTAGATTTGGCTTTGCTTCAAGAAATAAAACTAAATGAAATTGAGATCAAGAGATTGATGAAAAGATGAAAATTTTGGAAGGGCTATTGTGTTGAAGTGGTATAGAACTCAAATACCTATTGAAGAAGGTTTAGTTTATAAATTTTTTTTTGGCACTTGCTCAAAATCTATATGTTTTATTTGAAAAAGGACTTCTTCATTTTTAATATTTATGGGCCAACTATTATTACCTAGAAGAGGAGGGTTTTGCAAGGTATTTTTAAAAATGTACAAAAGTTTAGTAATGACATTTTAGTGTTAGGAGGAGATTATACTTCAACTCTCATAGTCTTTCAATAATGAATTTTTAGTGTTAGGAGGAGATTAAAATGCAACTCTTATAGAGGTTGATAAAAGAGTTAGATTAGGAGCCCTTGGAACAATTCAAATAGACTAAAAATGGATTATGGAAGATCAAGTGCAACAATGGGACTTTGATCTATACTAATCAGAGATAGGGTTTTCTCAATATTGTAGAAAAACTAGATCACATCTTTCCTACTAGAAAATGAGAAAATCTACATGTTGTTTTCAAATAAAATATCCTTCTTGTAACAAGATTAGATCATTAGCCCATGTCTTTAATCTTGTTAAATTTTGCAATTCCTATTATATTCCCCTTCAAATTTGAGAATATGTTCTTTAGGGTTTAGAGATCTTGTAGCTAATTAGTGGAAGATGACACCTAATTGAGAAGGGAATAAGGCCTTCATCTTCTGCAATAAATTATAATTTCTGAAATTAAAGGTATTGAATAGGGATCATTTTAAACATATTTTTGAAGATAAATTTTTTATTGGAAAATAAATTAGAAGAATTGCATAGAGAGGTTACTTAACAAAGAATGGAGGAATTTAATTTTCAAAGGTGTTAGCAAGGGAATAAATTTATTGGAGACAAAAATCTAGTGAATTTTGGCTCAAAGAAATATATTGTAATACTAAAATTTTCCATAATTTGGTTAAGACAAGGATATTTTTTTTATCAAATCAATGCAATCAAAAAGAGTGATGAACATTGGCTAGGGGGGAAATAAAAAATTTACAAGGAGCCTATTAGGCACTTTAATTTTTTTTAATAATAGTTGCAGACAACTCTCCAGAGCAGGATGATATCCTTTTTGTGATCCCAAACATTATTTTTGAATTCTAGAATCAAATGTTGTAGGTAGTGATCAAGTTAGAGGAGGTAAATTTTCCTCTTTTTTCCATGGAAGGAGACAAGTCTCTAGCTCCAAACAACTTTCCAACATCCTTTTTAATGTTTCTAGGATATTTTTGGGAAAGATATTTGGGAAGTAGTGGAAGGGTCATGCCAAGACATTGTAGTGTTTAAAGACTTGAGCAACACTCTAATTGCATTGATCCCAAAAAACAAGTACAAATTTTTGAATATTCTGGACCAATATCTTTATGTAACACAATATATAAAATGATTTCTAAAGTCATGACTAGTAGACTAAAAAAGGTTTTAGATTGTGTTATTTTAGAAGAGAAAAATGGCTTTTCTCCCAATAATTCTATTCTAGTTCAGGTATTATTATTTCTTATGGAGCAATTGATTTAGTACAAAGTGCTCACAACCAAGAGGATGTTTACGAAACTAGATATAAGAAAAGATTTTATTAAGTTGATAGGCAATTTCTATTGAAGTTTTATTTATAGCCCTCTTTTCTCTATTTTGGTGAATGGGAGCCCTCAAGGTTTCTTTCAAGTGTCTATAGGTTAAGGCAGGGAGATCCCATATCTCCCTTTTTGTTTATTAATATGAAAGAAGTGTTAGGCCAACTCATTAGTAGAAAGAGGAGGGAAGGTCTTTGGGAAGGGGTGAAAATTGCTTAAGAGGTTGAAAGCACTTCTCATTTGTAGTTTGTGGATGACATTCTTTTGATGGGGTAATCCCCATACAAAGAAGTAAGGGTAATGAGGGCAATAATTGATGCATATAGTATAAATTTAGGTAAAAAAATTAATTGTTGTAAATCAAAACTATTCTTCTTCAACACTAAAATTGATAAGCAACTTGAAATTTTAAAAATAATGGGAATTGAAATAGGTACTTTACCAAGCAATTTTTTAGGCATTTCACACTTTGCAGGAGCTTTTCAATAACACATTTAGATAATTTGATAAACAATTGTATAAATAGAAGGGAAGATTGGAAGAGTGAATGGTTCTCTTATGTCAGACATTTTAATGTTTAAATTAGTGGTTTCAACCATTCTGCTCTTTTCCATGTCATATCTAAAAATTTTAATACAAAGTTATCAAAATTATTGAGAAAATGATAAACATGTTTTTCTAGAATGGTTGCCAAGATCAAGGTAAAATCCCGTCACTAGCATAGAAAAAAAAAATCAACCAAAACAAGCAAGTGGGGCCAGTCTAAGAAGTTGGCAGCTAATGAATGAAGTAATGGTGTTATCTCTATTTGAGCATTAGATGTTGTCACTAGTATCAAAGTGGATTAGTCGGTTATCTATGTTGATCAATCGGTAAAAGGAAGAACTTCAAGCTACATTATGCTAGTCGGTTAAATAAACAAGCCTTCATACCGAGTATTCATAAGGTAGTGCTAAGAGCTAAATGGAAATAAGTTTAACTGGGCACCAAAGCAAGTTTACTGAGCATCAAAGTATACCAAGCACCAAGTGTTAATAAACACCGAGCACACTGGACAACGAGCACTAGTATATTCACTAAGCAGAATTGGCTATGTTTACCGAGCAATCCAAGAAATGACATAGTAAATGGTTACAACAGATTCATAAAACATTTTACCAAGATCGAGGATTATTTATTGTAGATGTAATCATTAAATGTAATGATGATCCCTATGTAATAGTCAGATCTAGGTTAATTTTGTACATCGTAGATCTTAGGTTTTCCTAAGAAGATGTAAACCTAATTAGGTCATGGCAATCATGGAAATCATAGCAGTTTGCTATATATTTGTAATTCATGTCATTTTGACATAAGAGTGTAGAAGGGTGATAAGTGTGAAGAAGGTGAATAAGTGCAAATAAAGAAGAAGATCTTGAAGCAATAGCCACCTTCAAGACATTAGAATTCAGACATGGTTTGAGTAGTAATCAAAGATACAATTCAGTTTATTGAGAATTAGTCAAGGCTACTGAGAAGAACAAAGGACAAACTAATACACATTGAGGTGATATTTATTCAGTATATCATAGATCTGATTCAAAAAAAGTATAGTTGTCATTTATAGATACTTTATGTTATCTTCTAATCATTGTAACAAAGTTAGCAAAATCTCTTAACAAATTAGACTCAACAGTCTGTTTGTAAATCTCTTAACTAAGTACACACTCAAGTAGTGTTGTTTAAATCCTTTAACAAGGTAGATCTAGTTGATCTAATTGTTACTCCTAACAGGGTAAGATCACCAGAAGTGATCACAACTTGTAGCCTTAATCGACATAATTTATTATCTGCACTAGTGAAGAATTTGTGGTGTCATCCCCACCATAGTTTTTAACTTCTAACAAGGGTTTTTGCGTAACCAAAATATCTGTGTTATGTGATTGAATTATTCTTTGTTTTCATGCACCTTACATTTACAAGTCAACGAATGAATGTTGCAAACAATGGATTCAGTTAGATAGATTAGTTACTACTATTTGCAGATTGAGTATTCAGTTAAAAGTTTTTGAGGGTACTAATTCACCCCCCCTCTCAGTCCCTTATCTTTCCATTCCAACAATGTAATGGGTGCTAAATTAATTCAAAGTGGAAGCCATTTGGAATTTTATAATATCATGCAGACCATAAATAATAAAATATATTTCATGGTTGCTTAGGGATGGTCAATTAGTAGATTTTTGGGATGATTATTGGGATGGGTTAAAAAAATCTAGGGATGAAGGACACATTTAGAGATTTGTAAAGATTAAAAAGAGCTCAATGGGGTATGCAGGTGGTTGATTTCATGGAAAGAAATACTGAAGATGGTCAAGAATCTTAGAGTTGGAAGTTGCTAACCATTATCAATATTTGTTTGAGAATTCAGAGTTGTTACCAAGTATTTTTAAGGAAAAGAAGGTCTTGATGTCAAGTGATCAAGATGAATTTATTCGGTGTGTGTCACAACAAGACAAGTATTTAGTGAAAATAGGGTATAAAATTATGGAATCTGCTACTAATTTGGAAGATTTGTCTCAATCTCTTTATTGGAATAAGAACTATTTACCAAAGGCATGATAATTTGTAATGCTAGCATTAAGAGGCCAAATTGTCATGGATGAAAGACTTACAAAATTAGTCCCTTCAAGTGTGTGTTTCATTGTGAAAATCAAGAATTATCTAGCCATCTTTTATCACAATGTGACTTATCAAATGAATGTTGGTTTTTTGGGACAAAGAAGTTGAATTAGAGTACAAATTTTCCTCTCTTAGTGATATATTTATTTCAATGGTAGAATAAAACTAAATGTGCTTCAATTTTCTCAAGTATATGGGAGATATGTCCTTTGGCTATGATTTGGGAGCTTTGTACAAAAATAAATAGAAAAAAAATTCAAGAGAAGTGAAAGTCCATGCAGATGGTTTGTGGAAGAATAGAAATGATAATCTCAGAATTAGTAAGCTTTGGTACAAGTAAAATTAACATGGCAAAAGTTTTTCACTTTTAAGAAGATCAAAGGATTTAGTCCAATTGGCCTTATATTAAGTTTAGGCATATTAATGTGCCTCATTGGGTTGATCCAATATTTAAGAGAGTAAAGTTATTGAATGCACAAAATTGGGTGAAGGATGGATAAAAGTGAAATTTGATGGAGCCTTGAAAGACAATCCAGGGTCATCTGGTGCAATTTTTGTGAAAGGAATAGTTCAAAGTTTAAAGTGGAAATGGGTGCCAAAAAGCTTTGGGAGGGGACAAATAATGAAGAGATACATGCGACATCACATGATATTGGAAAAGAGATTATTAGTTGATAAGGTGCATCTTGAAGGTGACTTGATGATAATTATAAATGCAATAATCAAATGAGAGACCATGGCTTGGAACATTAGTAAATATATTAAATTAATTTATTATTCAAATATGTTGTTGTTGTCATTGATGTCAACATATCTTGGCTGATTGGATGAGTTATGGATTCTGCTTTGGTGATCTAGTTTAGTGCACATCCGATGTTGTCCTTGTACTATAATGCTTTATCTTTGGTCATGATTATCTTGGTCCCATTCATATTGTAATGAGATACACTCTTTTGGGTCTAGACTGATTCAAATATTGGATAACATGCTCAGGAAACATAGTAATCAATCTGACATGTAAATTCTATTTTTTGGCTCTGAATATTATGGTATTTAGGTAACATGTTGTTTTGAGTGAGGAGGTTCTATAAGGTCTATATTTCATTCCTTTCCATTGCAGGAATGTTTTATGGTGACTTGATTCAAATTATGTTTGGATGAATTAGAAGTTCAAAATGGTAAAAGTAAAGGATGATTATGATGGATGTGTGAGTGAAAAAGAAGGGATGTGAACTTGAAAAGATAAATCCAGATATTGTTAATTATGTGAAAGTGTTCTGATGGAGGCAACATAATGTAGGGTTCCTTTGGTGTTATTGTTCATGATAGTTGTTTCGATGGTGGATTCCCTTTTTCATTATTTCTTCTTTTTGCAATGAGTCATCTTTTAGTTGTGATAGCTAGTTTTTGTATTTTTTTCTAGTGAGCCCCTTTGAGAGTGAGCCTACCTACACTACACATATTGGTAGTGAGCCACCAGTGTAAAAGTTATCTTAACTGGTGTCACCTTAACTAGTGTTCCATCATTGATAATTAGTATTCTCTATAGTTTTCCCATATTGGGTTTTCCACGTAAATTTTTTATGTTCATTGTGTATGGTTTTCTTATGTTCTTTCATCTATTTCATTAATCTATTTTAATTAAGATTGATCTGGTTTAATTAATTTAAAGAGGATTGTTTTATGATAACTGATTCATGCCCCCTGTTAGTTATTTGGACTATTCAACATTTGGTATTAGAGATTTGGTTCCTCAAAGAAGAGCTTAATCGCTTGAGGTAGATTCGATGGCACAAAAACTGATAATTCCTATGTTTGATGGATCTGACTACAATTTTTGGAAAGTGTCGATGAGAGGTTACTTGATTTCATTTGGATATACTACTTAGAAAGCTATTGAGACAAAATATGTTGTACTGAAAAATGGTCCTATCATCATGGATGCAATTTCATTCTTTGAAGAGAATAAAAATCAAGGTATGATATCTTTAGTGCTTTATTAAGATTGAGTAAACAAATGTTATTTCACTTAACACCACTTATGAAGTTTAGGAAAAGTTGAAATATTTTTATGAAGGAAATGATAGAGTTAAATTATCAAAGAAGTTGACTGCTAAGTGTAGATATGAAAACCTGAAAATGGAAAGTGAAGATATAGAAAGCTATTTTTAGAGAGTTGATAGCACTATAAATGAAGTAAAAAATCAAGGAGGCACTTTGACAAATGAATATTTTATGGAGAAGATATTGATGAATTTATTGAAAAGCTACAATGACAAGATATCAACTATTGAGGAAGTTTATAACCCAAATAAATTCACTAGATTGTATCTCTTTGGCACCTTGATTGCTTTTGAAGTGAGAAAATTTGAAAAATATAAGGAGAAATCTAAAACAACCTTTAAACCCACAAAGACAAAAGATGATCCAGACAGTGATAGTTCAGATGAGTTGGAAGAAAACTTTACAAGAAAGCTAAAGAAAGGTACTAAAAAATACAAAGGTATGTTACCTCTTAAATAACTTTTGGAATCTTTTTGACATCTTTGGTAGTATTGTTCTGTGGGGTCTTTGTTTCTATCAGAATCATAGTAATATATTTTATTCTCTTCCTCCCCTTGATTGGCTTATTCTTCTTGGTCGTTGTGATCATTGTTTCTTTCTTCCCAAGTGTAATCATTTTGTTTTGACATGTTGGTAGTACCAGGAGTCACGATATGAGTAGTACTAGGAGTAGCACCAAATAAAGGATTTATCCTTGATGTTTCTCCTTGTTCAAAAGTCAACAATGGAACTTCATTTGAAAATGGATTTCATTCTAGATGATAAGACTTATGTCTCATGTTAACCATAAAATCTTGTTAAGGCAATTATTTGAGTGTCCTATTATGTCAAAGGGTCTGTAAATTGTTTGAGTGTGTCCATCCAAGGTTTCAAGTGTGGGTTTGAAAATGTGACAAGATCCAACGTCAAAGGGGGAAAATGCCCTGTTCGTGAGTTGGGAACCAAGTGTAAAGGGGTTTTGGTGTTTTAAAATCTCCAACATCTAAGGGTTAAAATGCCCTATTCATGAGCTAAGAACTAATTGGATTTGACACAGATTGGACTACATAACTTGACAAATGTAGATTAAGACCAAATAGGTAGGTGAGGTACACTCAAGAATTGACCATCTCAAATTTGCAAGTTTACTAGTTCTGGTGACAAAAATTGACAAAAGACTCAAAAGAGTACTCAAAAATCCAAAAAACTAGGTTGTGGCACATGCAGAAGTGCTCTCTATCCCAGATGCGATCCTCTATATGCAACTACTAGGGATGTTAACCAAATAAGATCCTAAAAATCCTCGATGTGACCCCTAATCCAAATGCAACCTAGGGTATACCATATGCGAGTCTGTATTTATTAGATGTGACTCAGGATACCAAATTCGACTTAGGATACCAATTACGATCTTCTGATGGTTTATCTGAGGAAAAGTTTATCAATTTTGCCAAAAAATTAGGATTTTTTATCTGATTCCATGGATTCCTAGTGTTTGAAAGGATATGTGATTGTTCATTTAGGGTTCTTATCTTTGATTTTAATTCAAACACATCAAGAAGAATTGCTTTTAGACCACAAATACACCTATTTTTCCCTATAAATTTGGCATAGATTGGAAATTCTTGTTCATTATCTTAGGAACACACTCAAAGAATCCTCAGAATATGATGGTCCAACAACATGCAATGGATGTTGGAGACCATATTAGCCTAGCAGTAACATCTAGGAGGGATCAATATGATGAAATTCTTGGGGAAATTACTATTTGCCTTGCACAAGCATTACCAATGTTTCAGGGGTAATCTGGGTGGTTTCTCACATAAAGGATTTAATGAGGGCATCCATTCATAATCATCTCCCATAGTCCCACAAGAGAGATTGAGGCCTATAGCCTTATGAGTACTCGAATTTGTGTAGTCTGGAAAGAAAGATTTAAGCGGCTCTACTCTACACAAGATCCAAGCATGTCTAAGGAATGATCAAGTCATGATTCCAAGGACAAAACCGACTAAGTTTTCTGATATTTTCATCTCAAAGAAGTGTCTTTTTTATAGTGAGGTGGAAGGGTTGGCTTCTACCTGTTGGAAACTACAACTGAAAAAATTGTTGTGTTGTCATTGATGTCAAAACCTTAACTGGTAAGACTGTTGCTACTTAGGAAAGTACTATATCTATTTGAGTGTTGCTAAGGGGATAGGCAAGGTTGGTAACAATAGCACCTAAGGAAAGGTTGAGTTATCTTGATACTAAAGTGTACTTGACTATGTTGTACAATGATGAGACAATGTATTGTTTATCTTAGTAAGATTGAAGACTAAACTGGTAGGCTTGACTGAGAAAAAATGGAGAAATCATGTTCAAGCCAAGTAATGTTAGTGTCGACCGAGTTAGTATATGCCGAGAAAAATTCTAGTGTCGACCGAACATCAGTTAATTGCCGAGAAAGATAGTATAATTCGATGAAATATTTTTAGTAATGATTAAGCTTTCTACATGAAGACCAAGTAGTTGATCACAGTATTGACCGAGCATCAATATTTTTATATTTGAAGAGAATTCAGATTTGGAGCCGACATTGTTGAATTGTTGGATTATGTAAAACATGTTGACTTTATTTATTGATTGTTTGAAAGCATTGAATGCACTGAAAAATGTTTTATTGTAAATCTTTAAGAGATATGAGATGTTTCTAGAAAAGGAGCCAAAGAACATAAAGTAGGTAGATTCAATGAATCTGACCTAACCCTAAGATCTACGAAGGAGATTGAGCGACAAAAGATGAGTTAACCTAATTGAGGAAGTATTAAGGGAACCTAAGCATTAGGTATGTGTGTTCATGGGTGAACAGAGGATGCTGGAAGATTAGTAGATGTTATTGACTGTATAAGTAGAAAAGGCTAAAGGAGAAGTGTGGTGATTGCTTGAAGAAAAGTTTTGAGTAGATCAGAGATGGAGATGGCAAAGTTTCAAAGTCAGTAAACCAACATTTGTGTACGGAATTGGATCTGATATTTGCAAAGTGAGTTGTATGTTTTTTAGATCAATACTGCTACTACTTTCTAACCATTGTAACAATTAAAATCCTTTTAATAGAGGTTGACCTAACAGTCATATGTTTAAATCCTTTGAACAAGGTTGCATTCTAATGGAATGTATGTAAGTCCTATAACAAGGCTCACTTCTAACAAAGTGATTGAAATCCTTTAACTGGGTCACACCTAACAGTGTGTATTGTAACCTTTGACAGGGTTGGCTTTTAACTGAGCTCACTTCAGAAGAGTGAAAATAATAGTAGCATGTTACAAAGTGGTTTTTCCTAGATTGGGTTTCCACTATAAATCCTAGTGTCAATGCTTGTGTGAATGTTTTGGTTTAAACATTTCTGTGTTTTACAAGTTAGATGCAGTTGGGTAGTGGACTGCAATGTTATATGTTTCTATTATTGAATCAGTGATGACCGAGTTGGTTTTGGTTGTTAGATCTGATTTAAAGAAAAGTTTTTGAAGTTTGTTTTATACATCTGGACTTGAGAACAACTGATTCACCCCCCCTCTCTGTTGTTCTAAATCATATTAACACTACCTATCCTCACTTGGGTTGTTCTTGGGATCTTTTTACATCAACTGGCAGACCCTCTAAAGATTATAGCAATGAAATAAAGAGGATTGGTGACTTAGGAGTCTATATTTATGGTTCTCCACTAGGGAGAAGAGCATACTCTCCTATCCATGCCATTTTCTCCTATCAAGCACATCATGCAAAGTATGGTGACTTTACTCCAATTTGACCTCAAATCCAAATCTAAATTTTGAGTTTCCAATTTTCCCAAAGGGAAAAGGGCATAACCCACTTATTAGATTGAAAAGTGACCTCAAATTGTGTTTAGGTTCCTATTAAATCAAGAAAGAAAAGCAAGATTGTTTGGTTGATTTCATAAAGCAAACTACAAAACCACACATTAGTAGTTTTATTTGCTGGTTTTTCTATGTCAATTCGACCTACAAACCACAGTTAGGCTAGAAAATCAATCAAAGTCATCAAATTCACCCATTAGTCATCAAAAATTTCAAATTTTCAATTAAAATCCCCAAATGCTATCCTATTTTCAAACTAGATGCGATCAATAACCAGATGCAACACAAAGTTTACCAGATGCGATCAATGGTCCTAAATGTGACACAAAATTTACCAGATATGATTCTAACCAAATGCAACTTGGGAAAGACCAAATGCGACCCCGTTTTGACATGGTGTGAAATTTCTTCCTGAATGCAATCAAAAGCTCCAAATGTGATCTTAGTTCTGTAAACAATGACAAAATTTGATTAAAAAGCCATAAATCTGGGGCTTAGCCCCTTAGTGGGCACTAGAAATGTGGTGTGTGAATTATTGTACCTATTAACCTGCAACACAACACTTCAATAAGACATTAGATTGTTAGTTTCTTAAGCAAATATAAAATCAAGGAACCTAGAAAATTCGTTCTATTACTTTCTAACTAGCAAGAGTGTATCTAAAGTCTATTTCACTCTCAGATTTAGACTCTAAACAATGACATTACACTACTAGAATAAGAGATTCAATGCAATTAAGATAAACCATGAGAAATCAAACTAAAGCTATGAAGATCCATTAATTCATTACCAATTTTAACTATTGAAATGAAGTGTGAGTTAATCAATTAAGCTATGAAATAAAAATGACAACATGTAAGTATGAATGCAATTAACTAGATGATTTGTGAGTTTAAAATTATTCTTTTATAGAAACTTTAGTGAATTCGACAGTTGAGATGCAATTTGAGAGGAATGGCTGAGATTCATCCTCCTTTGATCTTTGTGATTATCCTCTCATTAGCTTATTTTGTCCTTGTTGTCTCTTGAGATATGACATGTAATTTAAATAATTTTATTAATTTTTTTTAATTAATTAATTTAGCCATATATTTAAGTGGGATTGATTTAATTAATTAGGCTTAGAAGTAATTAATATGATTTTTTGATCAATTGATGATGTTTAATGCTTGATTTGGGAATTTTATTGATTTATCGAATTATGTTAATAATTAAACCATCAAATTAACATAATTAGGATATTGTTCTAAATTAGGAAAAATAGGGCCTTTGGTTATATGAGCCCGATTTAGGGTGATTACAATAGTTATCTACTTCCTCTATAGTATCCTTTTGGTATCATGATGTTATTTTCTTTTAGTAGATTTACTTTAGCGTGCATATTCATTTAGATTCACCAGCCCACTAAACTGGGGGAAAAATGTAGAGTAAAAAATTGCATACCACCATTTGCAATTTAGGCCACACTTTTTTAACCACTTTAGTGTCCATTCCTCTATCATTTTTGTAGGTCCATTTGAGCCCTTCCATTAGCCTTTTGTCTCTAAGGATTCTCATAGTTCTTGTCAATAGTTATCTTTTAGCATTAGCTTTGCATTAACCACATGTTCCCTTCACCACCCATTATTTTTGAGTGTGATTCGCTTGGACACTAGCATGCCACATGGACATTCACGCACCACACACTCATCCACTGACATCTCAAAATTTGAATGTCACTTGTGTGCATGTTTTCCACTTGTCACTTTCTTTTGTTGGTGGAATGACCTAGAATATTCTATAATGGCCTGTATGCCTCTTTTTCCACCCTCTTCTTGCCTTTAAATTGAGGCTTTTACCTCCATTCAAGACTCTAGAAGTTTTATCTCTATCTCTCTCTTGGAAAATATCTCTTGTGATCTTGCACTGTCTCAGCTTTCACAACTCTCTTGCTCTCTAATTTACTACAACAATCTCTTGCAGTGATCTGCATAGCTCTTTTGGCTTTCTCAATCCTATTTTGAAATATCCTTCATCTTTCTTATGTCTTTGAGCATCTTGGAATTCATCATCTCCTTTTCTATCAATATTATCTTATTTTATGCAATAGGGTTTTCCTCCACTAGTAGGGTTTGTTTATATTTTCATATCTCATGTAATAGGGGTTCTCCTCCATCTAGCGGGGTTTATTTCTATTATGTTGTCATTTATCTATCTTTGATTCTACCTATCTACCTACCTACCTACCTACCTACCTACCTATCTATTTATCTATCTATCTATCTATCTATCTATCTATCTATCTATCTATCTATCTATCTATCCATCTATCCATCGATCTATCTATCCATCGATCGATCTATCTTTCTATCTATCCATCGATCGATCGATATATCTATCCATCGATTGATCAATCTATCTATCCATCGATCTATCTATCCATCGATCGATCTATCTTTCTATCTATCCATCGATCAATCGATATATCTATCCATCGATTGATCAATCTATCTATCCATCGATCTATCTATCTATCTATCTATCCATTGATCGATCGATTGATCTATCCATTGATTGATCGATCTATCTATTGATCGAACGATCTATCTATCCATCGATCGATCTATCTATCAATCGATCAATCTATCTATCCATCAATTGATCGATCTATCTATCCATTGATCAATTGATCTATCTATCCATCAATCGATTGATCTATCTATCCATCGATCGATCCATCGATCCATCGATCC